>NNCF01126327.1:778684-892757 GCA_002313205.1 Laupala kohalensis
ATATTATATTATATTATATTATATTATATATTTATTTACTGCAATTGGGCAGATCTTACTCGGTGGCAGTGTATAAGGAAATACAATACAAAAAATAAAAAAATGCATATCACAGAGCACTGAAACAAAAAATTGTTAAATAAATCATTAAACTATATGATTCAGCTAATATTAAAGTATTGAATATAAAAAACATTTTACTCTGAAACATCTAAATAATTGATAAAAAACAATCTTATTGCACATTTTATTTCACTGATTACTCCAACACTCGATTTACCTCTTTCATGCACTTCACTTCACATTTCCCTTCCCACCTTTTCTGAATCGCTTATTTCCCTCGTATCACTTCACTACCCACTTTCACTCCACTAGCTTCCCATCAACACTAACGTACCCATTATTCCCGAACTTGCCTAATAATTTTAATTTGTCTGCTCCCCTTTTCTTAGAGCGTTTTTGAATGTAAGATAGGTTTCTGAGCCCGATAGCGCTCCCACGACATCCGCAGGCAAATTGTTCCAGTCCCTGATTGATCTATTGAGAAACGAGTATTTTCCTACGTCTGTTTTTTGTTTCCTTTCACGAATTTTGAAAAAGTGATCTTGTCTACTCAATCTAGTCAGTTCTTCTAAACTCACTTTGACATCCCGCCACGCTGGTTTGTTTTTAAGTACTGAACAAACATCCCAATCGCGCTCTTTTTCTACGAATTTGGAGAGGTTTGATTTTTATGTAATTATTCGCATTATTAACCATGTTTATGAATTTAATCGATTATTTCTGAATTTTTTCTAATTCTTCTTTTTGATATTTTCTATAAGGATCCTGCTTATGCATATTCCAGTAGAGCAATAACGAATTCAGAGTGCGTTATTAGTTTGAACGCCACATTTTAGTTGTTTATTATGTTTATATCAAACAAGCGTTTAATTTTTCTCATTCCTATATGTAATTTGAACAGATTTATTTTCATAAATGAGTTATTTATTTATTTAGCATAGGACTGTGTACATAATAAAACAAAATATATCAACTTTATGAAGTACACAAAACACACATAAAAATACAGTGAGTCTGTGATGGCATATCACAAATTACATATTACAATTTAATGTCTAAATCTTTAAGCCATCTCACAGCCTACGTCGTAACACTAACAAAGTCATTCATATTGCCCGCAAATCTTCTGAGAGGACAATCATAGTCTGTTTCACCTCACCACAGTCACACAGCGGAGTCTCTCGCATGCCCCACCTAAGGAATGAGTCGCCGCACCTACCGCTGAGCGTTCGCACTTGATTCAATGCGACCCAGATGCTTCGAGGAAGATGGGAGCCTTCCGACAATGTTCCCATGCTCACGAGTGAGTGGTACTCAGAGGGCGCGTGCCGCCTCCAATTCCTCTTCCATTCCTCCGCAGGATCCTCAGTGATGTACCCTGCTACCACGGTAGCTAGTCGGCGGGATTTAAGGCGTCCGTAGTCTCCCGACATGTATGTATATATGAGTTGATGCACAGACAGTGATTGTCACGACCATAAAGATTAAACTGTGCTTAATTCTGCAAAAGTAAAACCGTTTCTCAGGACACATGCGGAGTGTAAGAAGTATTTCATTAAGGAAGTGTTACTATTTTAGGATCCTTATTAAATTTGAAATGCGCTATTTCCTTGAAATGGAAGAAGGGGTAAGCAAGTTATAAGTTTCAAGATAAGAAAACTTAAATCTGCGAAATATGTTAAAGATAACATAAATATGTTCAATAGAGGATCAAATACTCCTAATTAATCGATACGCTACACGACATTCCTATATTTATAATATTGATAGCAAATTTTCTTTTTATATTTTTTATAAATACATTTATACTGTTTGTGAAATGTTATGAAACAACATAACTTACATTTATCACAGACTAACTAACGCGTTTATTTATCCCATTCCGTTAAATTACAGAGTATTCTTGATATAAGCCGTCATATATTGCTATGAAAATATTGCTTCAACAGACTCTTATGGATATAATCCAAATAACATGAATTTTTTGCATTTAGAAAATTTGCCTTTACATTTTACTTTAATTTTTAAGGAAACAAATATATACAATATGTAAAAATAAATATTAGTACCAAATTTCATCTTTTTAAAACGTAAAAACTAATTATATAAGTATATGAAAGATGTTGAAGTTGTATTTTCTCTCTTTTCACTCGGTAATAATTTTAAAAATCTTAATGTATCTAAACAAAGCTCTCGCACCTACTTCAAAAGAAAGTGCAAAGTGTTCCATTGATCGCAACTAACTCTCAGTGTCTCCTCTATCACAACCTTCCAATACGTCTACCTAGTATGTAAATATCTTACATCTAAACAATCTCAAGCTCAAACTTCCACCTAAGTTCACCCTAAAACACCATCGTCTATTTCAAAGTAATGGTTCTCGATTCGTATCAAAACTTTGGCAAAGAAGCATTGAGAAGTTCGGTCACGTGCAAAAGATGGGAAGCATTCGCGAACACCTCCGTACGCAGAATGCATAGGCTTAAATTATTGAGAAAGCTCTCTCGAGAGCCTTGAACACTCTGCGACGGAAAGCGTGCTTTTGCTTCTCGCCACTAGAAGCGCAACCTGCTGATGGAAGACGCGTCCCATTAGATTCTTTTACTTTGTTAAAGTCATGAAAGGTTCATCAAAGCTTGAATCGACGACAGAATGTCATTCGACACAGAATGACTGATTCTTTATCATTCCATCTGATTCATCAGTTAGAAAAAGAAATATTTTGATACAATTTCTTTGTAATACCTTTTACACCAAGGACGGCTCGTGGCGTAGAGTATAGTGTACCGCCTTTTACCTCTTATGACGCTGGTTCAAACCCTGTGCCATCCACGTCACATTCATTGTGGTGGACGAGACGGGGATCGCAAAAGGTTATCTTGGGACACTCTGTCTTTCATTCCATTTCAACATTCCCTCGTTATTATGTATGTCACCCTCTTCGGAGAGGTGCATCCGGCACCCTTGTAATTTTCCTGCCGTATTAAAAGAAGCTTACCATTATCATCATCATCTTTGAAAATAGGGAAAAAGAGTTAAGGAAACACGCACATACCACTTTGTAAACAATAATTCCTAATAATCCAATAGTAGTGTATGATCAAAAACCAAATAATATCAAGATACGCAGTACCGGTATCTATCATCTTCGATAATATTTTCCATCAGATATATCTATATTTTGATGTGTGAATCTCTCAATATCTTAGATTCTTTTAGAAATATTCAACAGGATTAGAAATATGGGGATGAGACACTTGAAACACTCATATCATGAAAATTACATGGGTATGGTATATTCCAACTCTATATACCATGGTCATATACTCCCAGAATTTTATAAAGTAATGTATTAAAGTAAACTATAGAAGTGCCTATAAAATAATTTTATAAAGTAATAAACTATAAAAGTATGTTGAATATTTTAAATTCAATATCAGTATTTCATTTGTCCGTGAGTAATTTTTAATTGCATGTTTCATGAGTTGTAAGAGTTTGTATAAAGTGGTTAACCATTGGAAAACTGAGATTGTACTAATTTCATTTGAAGTTAATTTCATTAATGTAAATTATAATATAATTGAAGTATTTGTTCACGCATATTGTGTTACATTATGTGTTACAACAACGTACTAATTGGAGAATTTTTTCTTTAGTTTTGGTATTTGTGGGAGATTGGTTGATGTGAATATGTTTTTGGGTTATAACTTTCAGAATAAAATAATTTTTTGGGTTCACATTTCCAGGACGCAACACAAATTCATTCTCAAACCTCTTTGAGATGATTTCAATGATCCCCAAACCAAATTTGCGCGACGCTTACAAATTTTACATAAAGCCAGTGAGTCAGACTCACTGTTAGTTTTATATGCAGTAGATTCACATGCGCTAACCGGGAATTTTACCAATGCCCCATTTAGGGCTGTGCCCATACAATATTACCTGTGTAGAGAGCGGGGCTTAGTTCGTGAGCATTTTCGCTTTGTTCACTGAGGTTTTTACACCAAGACCCCATTTAGGACTGCTCACTTCGAGAGTTCACGTGCGGTGAGAAGTTCTACCCAGCGTAGATCTCTATTCGCTCCACTCCGCATCGACGTGCTCTGATGTCTATGACGGCGAGAGTCAAGGTTATCTGCCCGGAAACGTTAGTATGATTTTGCGTACAGGGTCATTCAGATACACCTGTCAGCGCAACAATTAAACTTAGGGGCTTATACATATATACTAGTTGAGTCCCCTGGGTTTTGCACAAGTGAATTTTGTAATATGTCTACAACTTTATTCTTTCTCACATTCCCATTTCGTAAAATCCTTTCATAATTGATATTTTCGACTTTTTCGTGTCGATATTTTTGACTTTTTTGACCTTTAGGGGTGTCGTGCACCTCATGTTGTCTGGAGGTTACATGATGTCATTGGAAATACAATTATCCATCTCAAAGTACACAAATACCATGGACTCGATTATAATATCGTTCTTTTTACGTTATCTCGCCCCTCCCAACCCCAGCTCTAAGTATTCCGAGCCCCTGCGTGGTCTCAACATGAAATTAACGGCATTTGTAGTGTAAACTTCTCATCTACCCCTAAACGATCCAATTTTTTTAAAAATATTTCAAAACTAGTTTTCATTTATTTTTATCCATAAACCTCTCCCCCCTCAAAGGGGTGCTTGTCTTTCTTTTGTGAGGGTTGAATTTAGACTTAAACGACATCAGGATTTCACTATCAACTCAGCGACACCAAAAATATGGACTCACCTGTATCTATCATCTACAATAATTTTTTTCATATCATTCCCTTCTCTAGGAGTGCTGGGGTTTAGACTTCGGGTCTTAATCGTCTTCGGGAATGTCACTACTAATGTCAGCGGTCTATTCTCAATCTATACAGATAGATAGGAATACATCAAGAAATTCACGAATAGAAAGCATTCAAGTCCTTTTAATGGAATTATCGTTTTAGATTCTTTGGTTTTAGATAGTTCCTTCAGATCGTTTAACTTACTTAATAGTGGCTCAAATCTCTCCTAGATGTTAGAGCATATCCATAATCCTACGACTTCCTTGAATGATATATGTCCTCTTGGTATTAACAACCGGAAGTAGTTATTCGAACACAATCTTCCCTATTTTGAATTGTGGCTCTGCGAATGGCTCTCATTCCAATCATTTAGAATAATTTGGCTGAGTTGAGTGGAAGGATGTTCAAAACACGCATGTAAAATTATGGGAACAATTTTTTCCTTCGAATTACAGATAGTTCTGACCAAGACTTTTTAGCCTGACACGAAGCATTAAATAATAAATATTACTATCAAGGAATGAAATATACATTTTGGTATTTCGGATTAATATTTGTGTATTCAATGATCTATACATTTCTTCTTATGTCCGATTGCAATTTTTCTGATGCGATTTGGAACGAAGCGTTAATTGAACATGAAGCTCCCTTTTTCGTTTTAAAATTACCTCGCTAATTCAAGGACAGTGAACTGTATCGATGTACCTGACAAACTCCGCCATTCTGTAGCACGATATTTTCTCACATGCCAAGGTATGATAGCCATACTTTCATCTGGGGAGTGGTATCTTCTGCACTCTCATGTCTTCGAGTAATTAAGTGCTTTTTAGTAAATTCTTTATTTTGTAAAGTAATAAAAATTTATAAAATAAACTAATTGTGGAGTGACGTAAACATTTAAACGTTTGATATGTGTGTGGGGGAAATTCTTCGGACGGACCTTCGTGATAAAACTCGTATTTAGTAGGTGTGTTTGAAACAAATTACTGCAATAACAGTACTATTGTTAAAAGGTTTTATCACGATATTCTATCGTGAAAAAGTTTAAACTTCTCTCAGAGAACCAACTGAGACACTCTTTAACTGAACAAAAGGTCAACATTGACTGAAAAACAGGACCAAACAGTTATATTGTTTCGTTCTTAAATGCATTATTTTTCTCCTTGTTTCTGATATTATAAGTTATATTCTAAAACGTCGAGTGACTTTTTAACATATCTGGATTACAACACTATTTGTAGGAAGAAATATACGAGTAATTAGATTTCTCGAGGAATTCATTATTAGAACTGATTCGCGTAGCATAGGAGAGCCATCCCCGCCTCTAGACTCATGATCTCATTTGTTATAAATTCATTTTATTGTTCATATTAGTCGCATAATTCTAATTCTCTCAATATCTAAGTTCAATAAGATGCGTGAAATAATTGAAATTAGAATAAAAATGTCGGTGTTCTAGAAAAACTATCGTTTTTACGTATTTCCATTCCCAATTGTGGCGAGAATCGTGATGTTCATTTACCAATTAGGGTACAGTAAAGAGGGGTTTTAAGTGAGATTTCAGAATTTTTCATTACAGAATACGTAAGCTTTACTTGAGGTTGACACAGAAAAGATAATGAGATTCTCATAAATATTTTTTCTGGAGAGTTTTAATAATCAGTTAAGCCAAAAAATATTTACAATAGTAACAATCAGTTAAAAATTTAAAAAGATTAATTTGAACTCGACACCGTGTTCGTTGATAGGTTGAATAATATTTATTTGTATATTTTTCATTTCCTCTCATCCAGAATTCATTCGAAGCAGAACCTTGTGTTCGAATATAGGAGTAATGTATTACCTCACCACCGAGTACAGAAAAAAGAAAAAAATGACTATCTAGGTAAAAAAAATGTTAGAACATCTCATCCTTGATATACACAGACTAAACGCGCAGGCGATTTAAGCCTTACGTTCAATGGTCGACTTATTAATTGTTGTGGTGAAAGGGACTCCACTTTTAGCTGCGCGGCTTCAGAACTCTTGAGTTTTCTCTTTTTCGGTCTCTTTTTATTGCCAACAAAGTTTCCAGAACTGGCTATGAGCAATTCTCATTAGCCATCTGCTTGAAAATTAGGAAACATATCAACGTGCCTTACGAGGGACTCCAAGTGGAAATATTGCAATACTCCGCGGGAGAAAGTGCTTCCATTATTCTCCATGTAAAAGCAATTTAGAAGAGGAGAAGAACATCTATGGAGTGAGGAAACGGAAATAGTTTTCAAAGAGGGAGATCGTATAAGAAGGTGCTGAAATATTTCACGTAGAGAATTGTTTAGATTTTTCTTCCGGTTTTCGTCGTTCTTTTGTGATCCGACGAGTGTGGGGGAGGATCCTCTCAGGGAATCGGTTGGCGACTCTTACAAAATGCATTGACGAGGAAAGAACAGGTTCGCTTAAGAATGCATGCATGCATTGGAAAGGAACATGTGTGCCCCTTGCCACTGTATAGTCTAGTGCAATGGACACATGTGGTAGACACCGTCCAAGTTAAAAATCTTCTGCTGGATATTCTGTTCACAATTGTCTCTTTTTATCCCCGAGAACTTTGCATTTAAATTTATTACCGTGCTTTTAAGTTTAGGATAGGGAAAAAATATTAATAAAATATTAATAAACTTTGATGACTTCAAAAATATCCATTTTGAAAGTAGCTAGAACAAATGATAATGCAGCGACACGTATCAAAAAGTCCCAATACTGTTGTTTAATATGTATTTATTTGGCGCGTATATTTATGACTGACAGTAATATTATTGGAAAAACTAGTTGGAAGTTTTTCAATTCATCGCAGTTTTTCAATTCACAATAAATCAATTTCTCGTACCTACCTTATCTGAATTGATTTTAAAGAAATTAAAATATAAGTATAAACAACGAAAATAAAAAATCTATAAGTTCAGATTACTTTCTTTGCTCTTGAAGTAAAATATTCATTGTTTGTTCAGTTTTAAGTGTTTAAGAGTTGTAGTGAATTGATCCACACGTTTAGTAGATTATGTCACTAAGTCTTACCCACTCCTACGCTTGTTCTTCAAGTGATCCTGGTTTTGTCGCACAAAGAAAGAAAAACCTCTCCCACACGACACGAGCAGATGGCGCCACGGAGCAACCAGTCGCCTTGCTTCACCACGTTTTCTGCGGTCGCGCGATGCCCGTACAGCAACACTCTGAGCTCTGGCGGAGATAATTAAAACTTGTACACACAATTTACGAGCACATCAAAAAGTTAAGGGAGGCAGGAAATGTAGTTTGGGCCAAGTTGCCACCAAGGACAAGACTCCCCGCTCGTCGCGCTACCTAGGGGCGATGAGGGGATCTGAAAGCGCGCCGGACACCGAGGACTTGTGGGCAGAAAAAGCGCGTGGGTGATGATGAGTTTTTTGTTTTTGTTTTGTAATTTAATAACGCCTTCTGCAAAGGGCTGCGCGGACGTGTGAACTGAGTAAAGGCGGTCATGCAGCGTAGAAATGAAAATAGGGAAAGGGGGCAGAAAGTTCAGAACCTGTGGCTCACTCCGTGACAGCAGAAGGCGTACATTATTTTAGCGCTCTATCGCAAGTTCATCGTATGAATGTTTTTTATCTATACAACAAAACTTGTTTGATAAAAAGATGTATCAAGGGTATAGATTTCAACGCCAATTTTCTTTTACATTTGGCACGTAACAGAATATTATTTGGTGTCTACAATACTGACTTATTTTACATAATTTTCTTTATGTGAAACTATATATGAGCAACATAGAAACGCCTTTCAATTTATCATTATTTGATAATGTTGCTAAAGCTTCACAATTACCAAGAAACTATATAGTTAGCTGCTGATACATTTTTTAAATATTATCTGTAGAAATATGTTTTTGAAACTATCGTGACAGGGAAGAAAATACCACTGCAATCAAATTGTTTGATCCTTAATTTTTTACATAATGATTTATTTTTAAAAATCGTTTATTATATATTTTTTTTATAGAAATCAGTGTATGAAAATATTAAAAACGTATACAATATATTTTAATGACATCAGCGATTGGTCTCAAGAACACGTTTCACGGGCAGTGGGGGTTTTCCCCTACTTAGCGCAGTATTAGCGAGAATTGGGTAGCACTGACGCTTCCGCTACGTTAATATTTGACCATGGGTGAAGAATGAAACTCTTCTATTTTGAAGCACCATGTGGTCGTATTCTACGACAACTTTTTACTCAAGGACTTCTACAACAGGTAATTCGAAATAACTCGCCGCCCAAAAACTACTTTATGGATTGAAACGAAAATTTCGGATTTGCATTCGGATACATTTATCTAGAACTGTGTACGTTTCGACTTATAAACAAGCAACTTCAAGCAAAAATTTTTGAAGTTTTTTGATTTTTTCTCAGAACGCACAAGATTTACGAGGAGGCAAATTGACGTTTCAGATACGCTCCTTGGAAAACATAAGGAACAATTGGGAAAACGTCCAATTAACTGTAACATCCAATTAACAATAAATATTTTTAAATTTGGAGGTACCTTTTCTGAAATAATTTCTTTTCAGTATATTTTCAGTATATTTTCAGTATATTTTCAGTATATCTTATATTCTTAATTATATAATTGAACCACACCTGACTGCCAAGGACTTTACCCGCTACGGATTACACCTGAGACCGTCTGGAAAACATCACTTTGGTTCTTTCATAGCTTCACATCTGACCTCACATTTTCCTCCTGCTCCTTCATCCACTCCTACAACTCAACTTCCACCTCCCTTGCACCAACCTCATCACCTCCTCCCCTCCACCTTCCCCTGCTCCTACCTCATCATCACCTCTTTCACTTCCCATCACCATACCCATTTTTTCCCCTGTCCCTGATATTTCTCCTCCTCCTTCCTCATCTTACTCGCCCTCATCTATTCCTACATCCATATCTCCTTCCGCCCCCACACACAGCTACAACTTGCGCTCAAGAGTACGATGTGGTACTTGAAGGTGACAATCACGTTCGGGTGCAGTGTGCGAGCATGATCCGGACTAGAAGCTGTACCAAATTCATATTCCCCTACACAATCTAACTTCGATTCCATTTCTCGAGACTCACAAACTCTTTGCGAAAATAAAATAATTATATTTCATCATAATGTCCAATCCCCTTCAAACAAATTGACAGACATTGAAATTCTTGTACATGAAAATCCATTCGATTTGCTATACCTCACAGAACATTTTAACAACATCAATGATACTTATATTTCTAATTATTATTTAGCAAGTTCCCACTATCGACAAAACTTTAAAGGAAAACTTCCCCATGGAGGTACGTGTATCTACGTTCGTAATGATATTTTATCTTCTCAATTGTCAGACTACGAGAACTTCTGCGTTAATACTGTGTTCAAATTTTCTGCAGTTAATCTGTCCGACACCGGTGTTGTTGTTTTATGTATTTATAGACCTGCTCAATCAGATCTTGACGTATGTTTTGAAATTTTGGGATTATTATTTTAAAACGTATTACAAGCAAATTCTAAAAATCTATCGTCATATGTGGTGATTTCCTGAGTGCTTCGGATTACACAAATTCACCCATAAATCGATTCAAGAATCTTATCGACTCTTCAAACCTTGTAACTACGGTAAGCAACCCCACTCGCCTCTCCAGTTCATCTCAAGCATTACTAGATCAGTTTTTTTTCAACAAATAAATCTCGTATTTCTCTGAAGTGTTTATCGCCGGATACAACGATCACCTTGCTCAAGTATTGACTATTAAAGATTAACTGAAACCACTTAAAATCATTTACAGGTATTCTAGACAGATTAACAACACAAATTTATCCATACTTACAAATTATGTGCGTGAGGAAACTTCGAAATATGTTTACAATTGCCAAAACTCCGACGACAAATTCAATGTATATATTTTCTAAAACATCGCAACTGTAGCTTTCCCATAAAATGCAAGTTAATTAACACAAAGAAATACAATAGATGGATCACCCAAAGGTATGAGAGTTTCTTGCAAAAAACAAACGCCGTTTATATTTCTTTCAAAACTCTATATGCAACTACCCGAATTCCATGATTATTTCCGTAAATAAAAGACTATTCTCAGAAAAGTAGTCTATGTAGCTAAAGTTATGGAAAATGACTGGCAGATACTAAAATCGAACAACCTGACCAAATCTATGTGGAATATTGTTAAAGAGTACACGTCACCTGAAAATCGCGAAGAAATCATGAAAATAATCAGTTCATAAAAAACAAATTTTCAACAGACAGATTTAATATACGAATTTCTTGTTAAATTTTCGTCCCACGGTATATTAAATCCATTAAAAAATATATTTAATAGTTGTTTATGGGAAGGGGTGTTTCCTAACATATTTAAGAGAGCTAAAGTGAATCCTTCATACAAGACATAAAACAAACACAATGTTGGTAGCAAACGACCAAATTCTCTAGTACCCACTTTCTCAAAAATCTTTGCAAAATTGTTCTTGAAGCGTCTTCTAGATTTTCTATCAAACAATAACATTTTCTCTGACGATCAACACAGATTTTGGAAATTCTTTTTCACAACAAAAAACATAAATTATTTCTTAAACGATGTTACCACATCCCTTGATCATGGAGAAAATCCTAAAAGTGCTTTTCTCGATTTATCTAAAACATTCGATGTCATTGATCAAGAAATTCTCCTTTCAAAATTACAATATTTTGGCATTCACTGACTTTCGCATCAGTGGCTGACTATTTAAAAGATATATATCCCAACATCCCAACTCTTCACTCAGAATAGGTTTAGTGTGTTAGATGACATGTCCCTGTTTCCTCCCTTACCTACTCGTTTCATTCTCTCCCGTCCAGTACCCACACCTGTTAACACACCACACACTGGTAAGCACAGCCTCCCAAAACCACGTAAAGTAGTGCTATCCAGAGATGAAACCAACACTTCCACGCAAAAATCAAACATACTCATACTAGCTGATTCGCACGGTCGTCAGATGTCCTCCGTATTGCGTGGATTGCTTCCTAGACAGTTCTCAGTCTCCGGTTTCTTTAAGCCAAACGCTCGTTTGGCTGAAGTTATTCGAGAACTGGACACTTACACTAAAAAACTCCCAGAGGGGGACACAGTATTCATCATAGGTGAGCAGAACGATATTAACTTGGGTGGTCATTTCAACGCATCTGATCATCTATAAAAACTAAAAATGGCATCCTTGCATACGAACATAGTGCTCTCTAGCCTGCCTCCACGCTTCAACGTTCCACAAATAAACCACGAAATTAACTTGGCAAACATCTCCCTAAAACATCACCTGGCAGACACAAAAATCACANGCACAAAAATCACACTTTTTTAAAATTTGCAACACCTGTCTGCCAAGAACTTTACTCAGCACGATTTACTCCTGAGACCGTCTGGGAAACAGCACTTCGGTTCTCTCCTAGCTTCAAATCTGACCTCACATCATTCAGAACTTCGAAATTGTTTTAAAACATATCACACATAAATCTACTAAATCTATCGTTATATGTGGCGATTTCAACATCGATTTCCTGAGTACATCCGACTCTGCACATTCACCAGTTAATCGATTCAAGAATCTTATCGACTCCTTCAACCTTATTACTACGATAAACGACCCCACTCGCCTCTCCGGCTCATCTCAAACATTGCTAGATCAAATCATGGCCAACAATGGAATCTCGTATCTCTCTGAAGTGTTTATCGCCGGATACAGTGATCACCTTGCTCAAGTATTGGCTATTAATAATATACTAAAACCACTTAAAATCCTTTACAAATTTACAAGAGAGTTTAATGACATAAATAAATCCATATTTATAAATTATTTACGTGAAGAAACATGGAATATCGTACTAAAAATAAAATACTCCAGCATTGACTTTCAGAAACCAAGCCACTTACTCAATTTTCGGTCTCTACTCTTTTTGTTGTATGTGAACGACATGTCGTCTTCCACTTCAGATTGCAAGATGCTGATTACACTAATTTACTATGTAAACACGCCAACGCTCAAAAAGTTTTGTCCATCCTCTCGGCTTTGTTTTATGTAAATCGTCTCATTGTAAACACTGACAAAACAGTGTCTAAGTCATTTCACAATATTATCACAAAATCTTTAGCCCAGGTTTCTCTTTCGTTAAACGAAACACAATTAAAAGCATTTACTAATACAAATTTTTTAGGTCTCTATATTTAAATAGAATTGTCACGTTGACAATCTTAATTCCCAATTAAGCAAATTGTGTTACGCATTCCAAATCTTAGTTAACGCAGTTAGTCCACGTATTTCCCGTTGCGTATATTTTGCAAACGTTTACTCCCATTTACGTTACGCCATTACTATCTGGGGCAATTCCGGTCACAGTATTCAAACTTTCAGAATTCAGAAGAGGATAGTTCGGATAATTTGTAAATCTAACCCCCGAATCGCTTGTAAAACTTTATTTAAGGAATTAAATATTTTAACACTTCCCTGCATTTATATTTATGAAACAGTCGTGTTTGTTAAGACTGAATTACCCTTGTTTCATATAAGTCAGTTTTATTCACGAACACAGTACTCGCAATAGGAATAGTATTCATCGTCCGAGAGTGTCAACCGCACTTTGCCAAAAAGGACCGTATCATTGGGGAGTCGTTCTATATAATTCCCCGCCCAAAATAACAAAAGATATTATTAAATTGAATCTCTTCAAATCCGCTGATAAAAGCTACGATCTGCACCAATGCTTCTACACTGTAAAAGAATTTATTGATTTTAATAAAAGTTAAATCCGTCTTGTACTTTATCACACCATTGTAGTAGTACTTTCAAAATATCTGAACAAAATTTCAAAACTATTTTCCTGCATGCTGTTATTATGTCTTATTATTTATATAAATTTAATTATATGTGTACTCAACCCAGGCACGGATGTATACATTAATTCTGTAGCCTCATCCTGGCCCGGGTTTTTATCCGGTTTTCCTTCGGTTAGAGGCGGATTTTTTATAAAGACTCGCAAGACTCCTGCCTAGGAGTGGGATCAATTAAAATAATCATTAGTGAATTTAGTGTTATTTAATAGTTAAGGATTATCATCTATACTTTTTGAATGATTTATAGCTTGATAATTATACGTACTTGTGAAATGACTTTTCTATGTTTAATTAAATACAATATTTTTTAGTATTTGTTAATACTATAAAACGTGACGAACTATTTTTTATCGTTAGGAGTATGTTGAAATGTTTAATCCGCCTCTGCCTTATGGCCCTTGATCGTAATTGATGGGATGGTCCCTTGCTTGCTTCCGGAGAGTAAATTAGTTTATTATTCTCCACGTGGTCATACGCAGTTTGTAACTGCTTTTTTGACAAGTCTGTAAGTTCTTTATTTATCCAAGAACGTATCTCTGTGTGCTTTTCAGAACAATGAATGAAATTATAAATTGGAAGGCGAGTAACATGAAGGAAAATTGTAGGTCGTAGTTTGTGTACTTGTAGAGCATGATTAAAAATTTGTGGGTAAACACAATTGTGTGATACTTTTACTGTGTGAAAGAATATACGTGTTTAGTGGTAAGTAGCAGTAAAAGTGTCGCAGTTCGGAAGAGAAAACGGTCGATACATTGAACGCGCGTTTTTGAGAGGGCACTCGGATAACAGAACGTCGTCCGTTTCTTTAAACGCACAGTTCGACACATGTGCAAAGGAGACACCGCCTGGGTATGCCTTTCTCTGAGCATCTCCTCGGTGATGATTTCGATAATGTTCTGAGCACAAGCTCAAAAAAATATTTGTTAAAAATACCGCATTAATTTAATTCTTCATTATTAGTATTTAAATTTTTGTTTGCATTATTGTCGTTGCTCCCCCAACAAATATTTAATTCGTCCATTATATCAAACGAAAGTGAATGAACATTTAAAAAAGTCATGTTTGATAAAATATTTATAATTATTTTACATTTAAACATGCAAGATATTTTCAATTAAATTGACTAGTAAAACGAAAAAATATAACATAGGTCTACAATTACAAACGTCTAATACACCGTAAGAAATAGACTACACTAGAATAACAAGGTAAGTATTTTATAATGTAAATTTTCGCCTATTAATTTTCTCTACAATTCTTATGTATTTTCAAAATCCAGAACCAATGCCTCAGCAATCTCCAACCACGATGAATGTATTTTTGATTTAATCTAGTAGCTGGAAATATTCTACATAGTGGACAGTTCAATTTCATTGATCAATATTTCACTCTCAATATGAAATTTTCGTACTATTTTCAGTGAAATGTTTCAACTTGTGTAACTTTCCAAGTGAAGAAAAATAACCTCTCTAGAATGTTAACTAGAATGTTAATCCTTGACTTTGGTTTTTCCCTTGCGACCCGGAGTACAATGGCTTTTTCCTAGATCACCCCTCTACTATTGGGTATCTCACTGTAATCCAGCTGAGTAGACGGTTGCAGAGTTGCCTAGTGAGCCAATATTCTGTGCAATTTTTATTGCGAACCAGTAATCGATTTTAAAATATTTTAATGTACTTAAATGACAATATATGCTAGGCAATATATGCTCCAAAATAATTCAATTGATTTAAAAAACGTGTTGATTGAGATTGTAATTATAAATGTTTCAATTCTAAATTACGTTGTAGAAATTTTTTATAAAATATTTATCAAACATAATAATGGAATGAATTCTGAAGTATATAAACAATACTCCAAAGAAATGATCTTCTCAACGTAGACCCTGTGGTGCTGAAATCGCTATTCGCGCCTCGCTCGCAGCTCGGAATGTGCTCTTTAAAATTCTATTACATTTTTGCTATTGCAATTTTTTAGCTACAACTTGGTGAAAAACTTCCGTATGCCTTTTTCTTTGATATAATGTAGGTAAAATCTCCAAACTCGAAACTTCCTCACTCAACTTTTTTAATTCAATTCACCAACTCGTAAAATCACACACAAAATGTTTAATAAATTACCACTCAGTTGGAAAATAAGTTACGACTTTCTAACTCATGTCGTTTCACAAACAATAGTTGAAAACTACACTGTTAAAATTTGGAAGGGATATATCCATAAATGACTGAATAATCGCGAATTGAATGGGAAAAATATCTTAAAATAAGTTTGCACATTTTCGGTTTCAAAGTCAATTTTTACCATGTTCCCCCAATTTTATGCAAAAAATAATTTCAGATTCAGCACCCTCGAAGTCATAAAATCCATGACTATTTCGCCAATTAATACGAGCATGATTTTTTATTCCTAGTTCTCGCTCATTAAACTGTCGTGCGTTTCTAGAAGAATGCCGCAGGCCAGAAAGTGTCGGACGCAAGCCAAGAACTGAATGCACAGTAATATCATCTCGCGTCACACGTGTGCCTGCATCCGTTAGAAGCATTGTGCTTCTACGACGGACAGTAATGCGTCGTCCGACACTGCGACACTTTTACTGTTCGTGTGACGCTAGTCTAAATTAGCTAGATGAATGTAATTAACATTCTGTACGATAATAAGTACGTTTACATTTATTCAGCATGAATGTTTTACTGAACTGGATAATATGGTAGAGACTACTTTCTCCCATCTGCTAGTGGAAGGCAAGTTTCACTCTGATTCATACTTGGCATTAACAATGCAAATAGACATCAGAACTGTTTTGAATACAACACATCATAATATACAATGAAGCATTATGTAACTCACGTACAATTCAATACGAATATTGTTTATTACTTCCAAGACGCGTCAGAGATTTCATTTGTCAGAACTCAAGAAGTATAGTTACATTCTTTCCAAAATAAATGAGTCAAGTACTTTTTCTCTTGATGTAATATCTAAATGTTGTTATATATGTAAGGAAAAGGTGGAAGATAAAACGATAATAAGTTGTTAACATTCTAAAGTAAGTTGTTAAAGTTCTAAAGTACGAAACTTCATTTGAGTGAATTACTTCGTCCGATTAAGCAGAAAAGCAATTAAAATTTTCTGGGACATTCACGTATTAATATTATTCTATTTTCATTCACAAATAACATACAAATTTAAATATCAGTTGTCAAACATATTGTAATTTATTTTTAAGAAAAAGAATTTTCTAATTCATAAGAATTTGAATTTTCCTGCATTTATCTTACAGGTATTTATGAATTATAACGCTAATGAGTAACCACGTGTGTCTTTTCCATATTAACAGATACAATATTTTGCGCTCTAAATGAAATATTTGTGGCCAAAGAGAGAGAAAGAGAGTTTTCAGGAAAACATAACGTGAGAATTTCTGTAAATGTAATATCGAGAGCTGATACGTTCTCTCTTGAAAGTCGAGGAATGCTTTATCCCAGCACAAAAGAGGACAGAAACTGCAAAATATTTTTTTCCTGGTGGTAAAGGATTGCCACGGCGTTGGAAGCTTTGATATGGGATCTTCATCCTTGAAAACACGTAGGTTTGGCCTTAATAAATGATGACCCGCATTATATCACCATTCATAATCCACAACGAAAGTATTTTATTGAAAAAAACGTAAATCTATCAGAGGACGCGATATTTTTACAAGAGAATGTTTTATTAACATTTTTACTTACTGAAAAACTTTGATCCTAGACATTGTTTTTTGTGAATCTGCCTTGGATAAATGAGGTTATTTTGTTTCCATGGCTATAATCATGACAGCAAACCCTTCCCCATATTATAATGTCCTACAAAATTCTAATTAGCAAAGAAGTAAAGTAATGAACAAATAAAGAGCATACAGAGAGTGACTTAATTACAACTTCTGCGAGTATTAACCGTCAGTGTCCGGCATACCTGTTTTGGCGCCTAAAGTCGACATCGTACCTTGAGGTTTTGGTGGTGTTACCAGTTAAGGCCGACATCGTTCTTCACAAGAATCGCACTTGTTAAAAGAGGGCTGCAGCTGTCTGAGGCAAGGAAAGGAGCAATAAACCCACTTCCTCCTAAAAACTGGAATGAAAGACATTGAGGAGCGTGAGTCCCCAAATCAAACAGTGTTTTCAATATCGACTGATGAAATTTCTCCACATTGCGGGAAGTAAGGGTTAAACATCAAGTGCCACACGAAGTCGTCGTACACTTGCCTATTTGTGGGAACTATTCTCCAACGATCCGTAAAGGGTGATGTACACTGGGCCAGTGAACCAATATTTCAACTCCGCTTTGTGACGCCGCACAGTGGAGCTCCTTACATTGAGGCGAAACCTGGCCAAAAGAATTTTATCCCGTGAATTTGATTGATTATGGCGAATTATCGTTTATATGTATATTAACAAATGTCATGTTAAGTTAAATGCATTTTTTATTCGAGAGGTTAAGTATCAAAACTATATAAACAATTAAAAAGAAGCTTTGTATAAATTTTCGTACCGTGAATAATGGTCATAACATTTGGTTATATACTTAAAAATGATTTTTCGCCAAAATTCACCAAATTGACTGGATAAAATACTTTTGGTCAGGTTTCACCTCGATATACTGCGTTGTGCGGAGACTCGAAGAGGTGTGGAAAAGCGGTATTATCTAGCCCCGTGTACGTGCCTCTTAAAGAAGCTCTTGAAAAGTCTACTATTTGATCCAAAAAACTCATTTTCTCAAGAATTTCGGGAGGGAAAACGGAATAAACGTCTGTTTCCATCCTCGTCGTCTTTAAAACGTAAATTTTCGTATTCCTGTATTTAATCTTTCTTCTGTTTGAATTTAAATTGAATCCAATCTTTTTGACTGTTTATTTGAGTCGACTTCGAAAAGTATGCTTTTGAGGGGGGCGGATTCACTGGTAACAAAAAAAAAAACAAAAAGCGAGGATGTTGTAGACCAGACAATGAAGAAGCTAGAATGATCTCTGTGCTCACGACTCTAAATTTCCAGTTAGGAACCATTCCTTGGGAACCATTCAGATTATCATCAGGAAATTTTAATACGATTTATTTACACTAAGCATTGAATAAAATATGAACCGCTGAGAATTATTATTAGTAAAACCATGTAGGACAGCTATGAATGTAGGAAGTAAAAATGTTGCAACATTATAAAATGGTACACTTCACATTGGTTAGAAGTTTCACATGTTTCATGTTTCATGGGATGTTTCAAAATGTGGACGCATGTGGTACACAAGGTAGCCTACGCATGCAAGTATTATCCATAATGCATTTCTTTGAGAACTTTCTCTGGAAACTCACTTGTTAACCATTTAAAAACATAATATTTAGGCGAGAAAAAATAACATAATAAAATACAGGAGTGTGTATCGTTCACAGTTGGTTTAAAAAAGAACCCTACTTTATAATTATCTTTTTAGTCTATGCAATATGAAAACTGATAATAAGAAAATATCCCTTCCACTCTTTGTGCTTGTAAGGGCAACCACTTAGTCTCACCTGATACATGATTAGTTTAACGACGATAACAGTACCACCAGTCTGCAGTCTTCTTCTCGTTGAGTTTACTCATTCCACTAGTGACTGGTAGTGATTCATTCTTCCTCTTTTTCTCAACGTGTTTATGTTTTTTCTATTTACTGCATTAATCACTTTTCTTATATATGGCCATCTTGAAAATATGTAGTTAGCCTCTCAACTTATCAGTTTAATAACGGTGTTTTGGTATGTATTTAACCTGTCAATTTTTTAAACGTAGGCTTAAATTTCAATTCTTATAGATACCATGAACGATGAAATTCTACTCTTCAGAATGAGACGTAACACTTCATTACGTGTTACGGATTACTTCTCACTTATCTTCATAATAAAGAAATTCTTACCACCAGAATATTATTGTGTGACGCCAACAGACAACACTGCGCCTCAAAACGATCGCTGATTTGCACGCCGATCCTCCTAGACATTTCAGTTTGCAAAAACAGCGAAAGAATGTAACTGCATTCAAGGATGTGCTGACATTTAATGACAATAGGAGAATATAAAACGAACCACCTTGGGAGCTCGGACCACCTTCGGTGCACTCACCTTATTTCTTTATTTATATTTAAGATAAATCACTATCTGGATTGGAAACCTGCCAACAATCTGACCAGAGGTAACATAAAATGTATGAAAACATCTTTGAAAAAATTAATATCAGTCAACTCAAATATCTAATTGTGTAGAACTATATTACACCTCCGCCTCCTTTTGTCATGAAAATTTTATCTGAGAGATCAACCTCTGAGCAAGATGTGATCAATGTCATGGCGCAGGAAGCCTTGCTTATCCCATGCGGTGAGGTGAGGCGAGGCGAGGCGTTTGGGTTCCGGAGATCGTGTGAGGCTGGCTGACGTCCGATGACCGGAGCGCGTGGCACACGTCGCTCCCTGTGCGCCACCAATTATCGCCTGCGCTGCGAGGAAGCCGTATTAGCCTTCGTAACCAAATTAACCGCTGTAAAGCGATGACTGGGCTTATTCCTCTGCCTGGTCATGAGGAAATTTAACTTTCGTGTAAGCGCTTCGGGGATGCTCGTGCATTTGGAGCGAGCTTTAAGCAGAACCATTGCAGAAGCAATGAGCGGGCAAGGGTAACCATGCGGGCTGGTGGACAAAGGAAAGCGAGATAGAAGCTCAGTAAACAGTTAGAGACGGACGAATAGGGGTGCTCGTGAAGTGATAGTAGAAAAGATACAGATAACGATAAATAAAATACAGTTTTAAGTAAACGTTTTATATTAGTGGGAAATTCGACTTGCAACGTATGTTATGCATTTTATTCATTCTTGAAATAACAATATGAATTTCAGTATTTATTGATAAAGTATGTTTTTAAACACAATTTTGTGTTGTCAGATTTTAAAGAATTTTCTTGGTATGGGAAAATAATGGTGCATCTATCTATATCTGCGTAGACTTAGCTACCATGTTTCATCGCATACGTTTAAGTAAATTATTCCTTGGTGGCTAAATTGTGTCTCAAGAATTACACAACATGTTTCAAAACTATTGTCCCTCATCCAAGTAATTCGTTGGATTTTTCTTTTCTTTTGGATCCGAGATCAAAGCTAAAGAAATACTCTATTCCTTTCGTTATCCGCATCTTGTTTTCGGTTCGGGAGCTCACAACTAATCAACCAAATCCCGCTCGCAGCANTATTCCTTTCGTTATCCGCATCTTGTTTTCGGTTCGGGAGCTCACAACTAATCAACCAAATCCCGCTCGCAGCAACATTTCTCTCTCTTCAGGGAACTGCCTCCGTCCGTCGCGCTCTTCTTTTGTTACAAAGGTGGCTGTCACCAGAGCGCGCGCGGGGCGCCGGGATGGGAAACTCGTTAGGCCGTTAGCGAGGTAAGCGCGCGACACAAGCAAGAGCTTCTGCTCCCGTCCATGACCTCCCATGTTGCAACGCCAGCCTCATCACTCTGCTTCATGGAGTATTTGGAGTTGTTCCTTTCCTTTCATCTACAGCTCTTTCAAATTCGATATTCGACTGTATTGAATGTAACATTCTTTACGTAAAATTACTTGTGAGCTTCATCAAAGAGTTTGATGTGGCATAATCTTTGTAAGAAATGAATCACTACGTGTAACGATAATGGAACTACTGAAAAAAAAAGGGTTAATGATATTGAAAAATAAGAAAAAAACACTGGAATTAAAAACTTGTTTCTATTCGTTTAATTTTTTCATACCTTATTTTTTTAAGATCTAGTGTGGTTCGTGCCATCAGGCATACCCTTTCAGCCAACCACATATGATTTGGGTAGAGGTATCTATACGTGAGAAAAGAAGAGATAGTGTGTTACGATGAAATTTAAACACCAAACTCACATTGATGAAGAGGTGAGGGAACCTCCAGTTGAAAACCTCACCCAGTTCAGCCGAAAAAGGGATTTGAATTCGTACTCACCCGTTCAGCAGCGTTGATGCTTCCATTACACCACGACTGATCGTTTCACTATCAAGGTTTACTCCTTTGTTTTCCTAATTTTTAATTAGTCACATTGTAAAGTAGATTGCATGGAAACATCACCTTTCGCTATCACATTCACCTAACTTGAGATATTCCTGATATAGGTTAATGAATGTAATGGCACATCCAAGGGGAATGCTTCAGGTGCTGAAGCACTCCTCTGACGCGTGGAAAACAAGTGAAAAATGTTATCGCTGTAGAAAAGTCTACCACCAACTTTAAAAGTAATATCTATAATTAAGAACAAGCATGTCGGTTTTATAGATCTTTTGCGTACTGTATATGTATATTGTTTACGAGATGGAGAACTGGAGCTTGGTTAATTATAGGCATGTTCATTGGGATAAGTGGATCAAGAATGGACGATCGAAGAGTACTTATAAAACCGATGAAGCTGACATTGATAAGGCAGTTGACATGCTGCAAAGGAACATATTACAAAGTATAGTGCCCTAAGGAATTATACCTAATGAAGAAAAGAATAAGTAGGTTGCGAAGGCCATTCCAACGTCGAGCTATTGAAACAGATAGGAGGGAAAGGGAGAAAGAAGAATACATTGAGACTAAAAAAGCAATTTAAATTGAAGGTTAGTGAGAAGAAAAAAATAAATTGGCATGATATCTTAGAAAATAGTATCAAAGAAAACATGTGGGGTGTTCCATATGTTATAGGGAGAGAAAAACGTAAGAAGAGGACAATCTGGAATAGTATACGTTCAGAAAATGAATTTACAAGTGAATGGCGGGAAACAAGGCACGGTTCTCATGGAAGAGATACTAGGAGCGAAAAGAGATAGAATTATGTCATGTAAAACTTATGAATACTTTAAAGAGGAGACTGATGATTTTAGCAAGGATCGAATGTGGCAATTAATAGAAAAGCTACGAAACATAAAAAGTCCAGGTTACGATCATATATCGAATTAGATGATAAAACACATGAAGGATCTATACATAGATTAATTGGAAAGAATATTTTACGAGTGTTACCACTATGGTTATTTTCCAAGAGTCTGGAAAGTGTCTGAGGTGAAACTATTCCTGTAAGATGAGAATAGAGATGGGGGAAAGCTGGGTAATACAGACCTATGTACTTACTACCAGTTCTTGGAAAATTATTAATAGGAGATGCAATTTTGAAAAAAGATTGAAGGGAAGATGAATAAATACCAATTTGGCTTCACTCATGGACAGGGACGGAGGATGCACTCAGCGAACGCATCCTAAGAATAACTGATAGGAAAAGGAAATATATTATCAATTTTCATAGATTTTAAAGTATTTGATAGTGTGATGTGGAGTGTGGTTCTACAGGAGCTGCATATTATGGAATAACAGGTAACTTATGGCGTCTTATAAAATCTTACTTTGAAGATCGATATGCTTTCCTGAACATTGGATCAGGAAGGGTGATAAAACGGATGGAACGTGGCTGTCCGCAGGGCAGCCATACTGGTTCCTTATTTTGGAACAATAGTAAACAAAATTTTGACAGATATGAACAGAAATGAGAAGTGTGCCCTAGAATTTGCAGACGATATCGTCCTAACTGTGGAAGAAAGCACTCGAAAAGAAATTGAAGAAGAGGAAATAAAATTAATGGAACGATTTATAATGCTAAGTGAAGAACAAAATATACTCTTTGGAATGGTGGAAAAGGCAGCAAGTGGACGAAATATTACAATAAAAAATTCTAATTGGCGATTGAAGAGAGTAGACAAAATTAAAGATTTAGGAATTGACGAGAAGTTGACATTTACCAACCATATTGAAAATATTGTGGAAAAAATAAAGAAACTGGTGTACAAATTACAAGGACTTGGTTTCAGTAAATACAATATGAAACGGAATGATGATGTAAAATTATACAAGGGAGCGATTTTGCCGATTTTGACGTATTGTGCTAGAATATGGCCCAGGAGGTCTAAACTCATACATAATAACAGAAAATTAAGCAGTGCACAAAGAGTTTGTTTAGTGATTTGGAGCGGATGTTATCGAAGTGTAGCAACAAAAACGTTACAAGTAGTAATAGGAGTATTACCCATCGATCTTGAAATGGATAAGTTCGCTACAAGATATCTTGTGGGGTATGGAGAGAGTATTGATATAGATGGGGAACTGATAAATAAAACAAATAAAGGATGGAAAGGAAGGATAGCCAAAAAAGATGCTTTTGTGTAGGTAGATAAGGTGGTAAAAGGCGAAGGAAGGAAGGAAGAGACCTTTATCGATTCATACAGAAAGTGGACTTCACACACATGAACAGAAAATGGTTTCAGCCAAATGGACCTACCCTGCAAATTATTACAGGACATTCAATAGCTATCTTTATAAAAGAAGGATTGGAAGAACAGATAAGTGTATATACTGATAGAATGGAGTATATTCTATTCGAATGCAAACTTAATGGTGAAGAACGAGGAAGGTGGCTAGCAAAATTAAGACGTAGAGGAATATTCAACCTCCGAAATTGGGGTCAATATGTAGACAAAGAGGAAACATATTATGATTTCGAAGAATATGTGACGGAGTCAGTGTTGGTACGGGAAGTAACAAGAATGACAGTTTAGAAGCGCTGGCCACTAAGAGTTTGGGTAATTTTCACGAAGGCTGTGGTTTACGACGTTGAATGGATATGGTCTCAAGAAAACTGTAAATAAACAATTGGAAAGAGAAAGCAAATAACTATTATGAGAGGGAAATCCAATAAGGCATGTACACCCTGGTAATGGCTACGTGCTGAGGAACAGGGTTAAAGAGATGAATAAATAAAATGAAAAAATAATGTTTATTGTCAATGATCGAAACTAGTCTGAATACATATCAAAGTTATAATTAATTGACTACATTTTAGCATAAGAAAAAAGTCATACGTCATAAACTAAATAAAGCAAAGACCTAATGATTTTGCTATTTTGAATATCCACCGAGAGATAACAGTAACCTTAGAGGAAGTGATTAATGAGCTGCTCTACGAAGGACCAAATAAATTGAATTTTTCTGTTACAAATATCATTCAAGCCAATGCCAAAAAGCAATACAATATGCCATTTTTCTGTGAAGTTCTTTTTAATATGTGTTTCTCCACCAAACACACTCTATCGTATAACTTTTTCATTGTTGTTTTCAATAATAACCTATAAAATTGTTTTTATTATTGAAAATAATCTTGGACCTTCCCTCGCCCCAAATTACAAATAAACTAATGTGTTAATGGGAGTTTAAAAATTATTACAAAAGTTAGTTTTAATTGGCATTTCTTGCCAAGAATATAGAAAATAATAATTCGATAATTATTACTGTTCAATATAGAAATTTTCCGACCAAGCTAATTCAAAGTTAAAGCATATAATAGATAATGTTGATACTATGCACTCAATTTAACAACTCTGCCATGTCACACTTTAGGATGGCATTTTTATTAATAACAGTAACTTGTGAATATAAGGGTAATTTTTGACGTGACCAGTTCGTTGTGTTTGTAGTGAATAGCAACTGTTCACATTTACTCCCTGTATTTCAATTTATAACGAACACATTCAATTTGCTTTCGAAAAAAGATATGTGTGAGAGCCTAAAAAAGAATGTAAATAGACTTTTTATACAAATCAGACAATACGCTTTATTAATTTAAAAATAATCCACATTGATAGAATAACATTGATTGTAAGTCATAAAGCTCTTTCATCACAATAATAGGAGTAATTTTATTGCCTTGAAGAAGAACATATATGGTATTTCGATCAGACTTCGTCTATTAAACATAGTAATTGAAATTTTTTATTAATGTACTACAAGTACAAACACATTGTCTTGAGAACTCTTGAGGTTTAACAAACCAAATTTTGTTAATAGTATATTGCCCTTGTACAATTCAGTTAACTAGGAAACAATGAAAAAAGTTTAGCATTAATAACACCAAACACTACGAAGCAACAGGACATTTTAATACAAATGAGTTTGGTTACATTTATTTGTAAAATAGAAGATTTTATACATTAGTTTGTGGAGATAACAACTCTCAGTTCAATCTGAAGACATAAAAATGTTGGAATGCGTCAACGAAAGTGTCTTATGTTTTTATTTTAGTTGGCCATATACATTAAAGTCTTTACAGAATCTCTCTCTCTATCTCAGACAAACAAACAAATACTTCGTGTTTTGCTTAGTCAGAAAAAACGGTAAAGTGGTTTAGTAAATTCTAAATGTATGAAAAAAATGTTAATGAAAACATACATTTGTTACTGAAAATAATCTTACTTTTCAATTTAATAGTTATTGAAAATTTTCTTACTTTCTTTTTTAATTTGTTTTTTATGGAATATGGTATCAGTACACAAGGTAAAGATTGAGAATTCCGTGAAAGTGGTTGCGTGTATTTAACCATCTTGCTAATTGTGTGTCATGCGTGAAAGAGAAAATTGTATTCGTCGATAACACAACCTACACACCTCCTCTTTTTCCGCTCAGTGCTATTTGGTTGATTATAACTTTATTTTCCGTTCAAGATCACTTCTGGAAGATTTTCTGTTCTTTTCATTTCTTGCTACACGAAATTGTAACTCCAAATCTAAGTGAATTTTTTCTCGTGACTTCCCTAAAACCCCATAGCAATACAAATTCAAATATCCAGTCCTCAAGGCAATTGCTCACACTGTGCCAATTATTATCCACTCTAAATACAACTCATTACCCTCAGAATGAATTAATGAGTGCATAAATCAGTCCTTGAATTAATGATATTAAAGTTTAATTCATTAACATGAGTCATTAATCGTCAATAATGCACCAACTTCAAATTTCAGTCGGACTTTTATCACGATTTATGAAGAGGGAGTTCTTGTATTATTCAACATTTAAATATAGAGATATTGTAGTTGTGTAGCCGACTGAAGAACATAGAATAAGCTTGACAGGAACGTGAAATTACCCAGTGACACTAAATAGCTCAGTCAGTGTCGCTCGGGAGCTTGAAACTGTCACATTTCCGACCGCTTCACACAATGTCACGTAGTTTGATAAATAGATATCTTAGCAGAAGCAGTTTTCCTATCTACTGCCCCTAACCTTCGCGAAACTGACTTTTGATGAACTACTATTATATTACTCCCATGGTGCTTTCATAGAAAACGCATGTATTTTCGATTGGGGTAAACAATTTAAAACAGCATTCTGGCTTGTCTATACTGTGTCAGTTTCATCATGTATAATAAACATTCACGAAACGGGAACGGTTTGAATACTGGTCATTCAAACAACATTCACTTTTAGACGATGAATATGTCATGATATGTAAGTGAAATAACCCCGCATGGAATTGTGACGGCTTGTGTGAGACGAGCTCCAACTCACCCGAATAGATGTTGCTAAGCGTCACTTCGTCTAATAATCCTCCTATTTACGCGAGGAATAATTAACGAGCTTCTGCTTCGCTCCAAACGATATAGTTGTGAGGTTGAAGCGATTTTACGGCGAAGAACGTCGGCGCTGCCTCTGCGCGTGATCTATTTATTATCTAATTTCTGAAAATGGGAATGCGAATTTTTGACCACATTAAAGATGCGACTTAGCAAATATTCTTTTTATCTTCTCTGAATAAAATAATTTGAACTTAACTGTGATACGAGATGAAACGATATTGTATTTCATGTTTAGCTATGTTATAGTTGTGGTTATTCTGGAGAAGTTTAGTAGTTTTATTAGTTTTTGCTACGCTAATCATGAAATTCACGGTAACTGCGTAATTCGTAGGGCGGTTTATGCAGTCTACAATACTAACGACTAATTGCTACAAATACAAGAAAATGATAATGGGTAGGATGTTAACCTTTTAATGGTTGTCAATGTGACATTATAACAGAATAATAGTCGTTGAATTGATAATTTTTTTGAAATATATTCTCAAGTAAATGTTTAAAAAATAATTTTATCTCACAGTCTCACTGTTAGAAAATTCTTCTTAATCTCCTTTCTGTCTAACGTGATGATACACATCATTTCTATTTTTAATCATTATACCATCATTAATCTATTTTCATTGCTTCTTTAATTTTAATTGACTTTAGACAACCTTTATTTTTCCCTAGTTTGTCATTTATTCGTTCTGTAGCGTCATTTCAGTTGAATAGAAATTAATGATATATGATTTATCATTAATTGATTCTTTTGGAATAATCCCTACAAATACGCCTGAATCAATTTGTAATTGTAACAAAATAATAGTGAGTGGCAGTTTCTTTCCAAAATCTCTTAATAGTCTATTCATAAACCAGATATTCTGTTGGAAGTGCGGTCGGGTACTTAATACTGTAGCAATTTTCTCACCCTTAGACGTTTAGTAAATAACTGCCAACTAAGTTCCTCTTTTGTCTGTAAAAAGAGATATAAAAACGAACAACCAAGCATTGAATGAATTGTCGATATAAAGCGCAGACGCGCCCTAAGTGCGCTTTTTGGCTGTCGTCAAATAAAACACGTAGCCTCTTTAGCGCTGAAACCACATGCCGCAACAGTGTTCACGAACTCAAGAAGGGCACGAAAAAATGAGAGTCGTTCAGAGAGTAAAGCTCATCGGTTCATCCAAGAATATATTAATAGCATATGTGTATGTAAAAGTAAACAATAAGAGGGGGAAGGGAATTCGTGTCTCTGCTTCGTTACAATAAGCAAAATGTAAGACCCGACCTACTTTCAAACACAGAGAATAAGATTATATTGCGCAGTAAAAATATTACAAACAATTGGAATTATGATCAGCATTATGATCAGTTGAAAAAATTTAATGTGGGGAGTACTGTGCAAATAAGTCCTCTTAGTCTCTTAATCCCAATATATACTATCTATCTTCGCCTTCTCTTTCTTTTCTTTCTGGTACTATTCTTTTTTCTTCATTCCATTGCTACTCTTCCATCTTGATATTTTCAATGTATCTTAATTTTCTTTTTATTATCATTATTTAATCGATTTGATTTAATTTGTATGTCTGTAACTTTGGTTTGTTTATATTTATTTGTTTGATTTTTTAAGTTGTTGTATAAATGTGTTTATAATTCAATGTGTTATAATATTATTTTCATCAATAAATGTATGAACAACGTATCTTCTCTTTTGTATTTATACTAGTAGCTATGGCAAAAATAATATATTTCAGTGTACGTTGAACAATAGTAAGTGCAAATAACGATAATACGGATCACTATATTATTGCATACGAATAAATAGTTTCTTGGATGTATCCTTGGATATATGAGAGAATTGCCGGGGACACGAAGAGGCTGGTTGGTTTACACGTTAAGACGAAGTTGGTTGTATTCCGTTGAGAGTTTTCTTTAAGAATAACTTGGCGCAGTGCGATTCGCTTGTTGCGTGCGAAGGGCGGAGCAGTTCAATTCACATCAGCTTCTCGAGCTGTTGGTTCCCGCCGCCATCGAAAGGAAGCTCAGATGGAGGCAACGAAAGAAGGGAAATGAACCATGGCAGTTGAGGAACACGTCGCTCATTGCATTATTCCGCGTTGCAGCTCTCCGAGGAACTTGGAAATTGTACTGTTTCCTTCCAAATTTATGGAATAATTGTTTTCCGTGTTGTTGAAAGGTTGAATACGTGTTAAACAAAGACTTTTAGTCTCAAATACAAAAAAAAAAAAACCTTGTTAAGACTTGTGTCCTAAAATATTTATTTAATGCCAATTGACGTTTTCATCCATATCTGTGGTAAAACCGATTAACAAAAAACAAACAGTACATATACTTCTTAGAAAATTAAGTACAAGTTCAAACCATTTATGTCCATGAAGCACGTACGTAGACTAATTAAATATTTATACTTTAGAAAATGAAATGTAATGGTACCAGAGTTCCCAAGTAAAAATCAACTATGATAGCAGCCCGAGTAATGGTTCTTAACCATGAAATACATTAATGTTTGTTAATGAAGTAATGAAGCGTAGTAATGAAGTGAAGTAAGAAGTACAAAAAAAAAATTTGGGTAAAGTTAAATCTCCTCCTTTTTTAATGCATTCTCATCTTGAAAATTGGGTATCTTGTATTGAAAGGTTCCAATGAATATCAATACACGTAGGCAAATTTTGAGATGAAAAGTTCAATCATTTTGACGATATCAGAGTTTCTGGAACGGATGTTTTTGTCACTTGAATCACGTTCTTACCGAATGAAATGCTTAAAATGTATTTTTTGTCGAGAAATTAATTCTATAATATCCATTCTGAACTACCGAAACTCATTTATTTAATGTTTCAATAGTCACATGTGCGTTTAAATGTTTTTAAAAAAATGTATATTTCTTTATTATCCTAAGCGTTGAATTAATATTGGAAAAACATCTCTGAAAAAGGGTGGTTATTAATGAAACATGAGGCACTTTTCAGTCGTTTTTTACGATTAATTCACTGTTTGTTAATGACCCAGAACGGAACAAGCTATTTTCAGAGAGTAATACTGAACAGCGTAAACGAATAATGAACGTTGTTACAGTAATATTGATTGCGGGGAACGAATTTCAGTTTGGGTGGAAAATCTTCCTTCAATAATCCAAAGTATCTGGCTACAACCATAATATCATAACTCGCATTACTTCGACAACCATAATATCAGATGTGCATTATTGTGTACTTTAAGTAATTTATACATTTCAGACCTCATTATGTTATTTCATTATGTCATTTCAGACCTCAGTTTGTTCGAATTACACAATTGTATTCTCATGTAATAAAAATAATAAATATTTAATTGAATTTCACCATAAAAGTAAATTTGAAACAAGCAGGAGAAATATTTTCCCTGTCTCGAACGACCCTAGGAAGAAAACACTTATCCACACCTGTGTGAAATCACTGTCCCTCACATTGCATTGAACGTTACAGTACTTGAATTGTTGGGGAGTTTAAATTTTCGTAGTTTGTCCTACGGAGACGCATTTCCAGTTTTTCATTCATAACATATCTTGAGGTAACAATTGTCTTCTCTTTGTTCCTAGATATTTCATCCAAATTTCTACTATAACTTCCTTATTAATATAATCCTACTTATGCAATGCTTGGGATACACAATTATACAACTTTTATTTTTTCTTGTTGGTTTATAAACTTTGTGTCGATAAGTTCGACCATAACTCCATCAAATTTCGTATGTTTCATTTCTTTATTTTCTACCAGTTTTCCACCTTTTCTTACATACTTTAAAAAAATTACACATAAATAGTATTACGTAGTATGAGTATTTCGTGGACTCGTATAACGATATAATAGTTATGTTTCAAGCAGAAAAATATCACTTTTTAAAAGTATTTTGGAAATTCTTTGGTGTAAGGTCGCTATTACACGGTCATATTTCTGTCCTATATCTATGGTCAAAGACATATGATCAAAAATATGACTGTGTAATGCACAAGCTTTGATCATAGTTCAAATATGATCATATATCTATGACATAGGTGCTCGTTGAGAAAATCTTTGATCATATCTTTCATCATATCTTTGATATGACAGAAATATGACCGTGTAATACCGACCTTATTTTCAAACTCTGTACCTGCACCACTCTCTCCTATTACTGAGATATATTCTCATCCCACCATTACAGTATTTGGTCGCTTTCACATCCCTTGTCGACGTCCCAACCCTTCGCTCCCTCTTTCGTCCCCCTGGCCGTCATCGCTGCTTTGCGACCGAGCCCTTGCTGCGCCACGAGAGGCCCTTCTGCCGGCGGCGTGGTGCAGCGAGCGTCAGCAAATTTTCGCTCGCCATGAAATAGTTGAAGAGCGAGCTCACGAGTGATCAAGGCTGCCAACGGGTGGAACGAAAACGATGTCTCTGAGGAACAATAATTAATATTCAGCAGATTTTAGGTCAGGGGAGAATAAACGCACGTAAAACTTTTGATAATTTTTTTTACAAAATTGTATTGATTTGCTCGAATGCATAAACAAAAGTCGTGCGTGAATTTAAAATTTTAGTAACCTAATCACAACAAAACCACTAATATATTTGTATGTTAAAAATAATTAAATAAACCACTTCCATATTCAAGCCTTCGATATTTTGAATAAAAAAAGAGTTATGTATTTTTTATATAAGCGTGCCCTGTAATTGAAGAGAAGAAATTTTTGTTCAACATTTATATTTTAATTTCCACGATCTGAGTAGGTAGGCATACATTTTATTCGTTCGCTTATAGATTCATGAACGATATGAATATTCTGAGAACAAAACGTAGGACGGTTCATGAACTCGAAAATTGTGACTTACGACCTGCCATATGTGGGTATCAATTAATATAGGTGATTAGAACTCGGTATCTGCAACTGACAACACTACATATGGTCGACGTGTTGAAATTTTCTCACTTTCTTTGATAATTTATACACAGCTTCAATCTTTCACAATATTATATAAAACGAACACGAATTTCAATAATTTACTTCACTAACTTTATTTGACAAGGTTCTAATTGACATTTTTGGTTACAAACATCTGACCATCTTCTCCTCTACTTACGAGATTTTGTTTGCAATCTGTTGGAGAACAACGATTCTCCTAATTGGCCAAGGTCTAACGTAAATATTTTCTTTTCCATTACTTTGACAAGGTTGTAACTGATTTTGATAATCACCTGTTTTCAATTACGATTGGTAATTTGCGTCACGATTGCACCACAATTGTTTTATAAGTGTTTAACTGTACAAAACGTAATTTCTGGTGCCGGTTGAGAATATAACACCATTCGAGGAATTCTACGGGATCTCACCCCTCATTAGCCCTCTTTTGGTCGCTCCAAGACGTATAGCTTTGTAATCAAGTGGACACTTAATATATAGGATTTCATGTTTTTAATTCGAAGTTAAATCGGCGTTAATGCAATTTTTACAGTTAACGCAACACAATGAGAAATATGATTCTAAAACCTATATGATTACGATACAAACCAAACTTAACTCTCAAAACACTATTGGGACTATTTAGAATCATGTCAAATTAAAGTACCGACTTGTATATGACGTGTGGACTTGTAGATTTTCACGACCGATTTGTATATGACAATTCACAAGATAAACCTGAGAATAGATTTTTAAAACACATTTTTGTTACTTAAAGTTCAAGTTTTCATATTTAATTAATTGAATTTTTAATTTTATTAATTTTCTTCGAATACACAATACTAAGATATATACAGTAGATAAAGAAAATATATAAATAAATAAATATATATTTATTGATTACTTAATTCGTCAACAGGTCTGTGATATGTTATTATGTGTCTGGTATGAACTATTTATTTGATATGAAAATTCTTACACAATTAGCATTCAAATTTGCTTGGAAAATCTCTTATTTATTGGCGATCATAAAGAGATAAATTCATAATCGTATTCGAAACTTAAAATAAATTAGGAATATTGTCAATTTACTTAGAATATTTAATTGCAAATATTTCAGAAGTATATGTTTTTTAGTTCTCATCTTTTTGAATAGTATTCGATCAACTTTACTGATCAGGTTAATGAATCGGTATCGTATTGCGATAAAACATGAAGCTGAGAAGCTCTGTTGTATATTTAATGGACCAATGGGTTCTTAAGAAATTTGTTCTTAAGGTTAATATATTATCGACTGTGCAGATTTTATGCAAGGGTCAATCAGCCACAGGTACGGGGTCACAAGTACTTGAGTATTCCGAAAAAATAAATAAGAACTTTTACAATTATTTATTTTTATAAATATTTATTTTTCATAAATTATTATGTCTCATAAATTAACATTTTTTTTCTGTTACGCAGAAGGATTACTCTGATAATAAAAAAAACAGTTATTATAAGAATTCCAATAATGCAAACTATTGAACAAATCTCAATTTTTACTTATATTGCTTACGAAGAAACATGAGAAAACGTTTGTGTGTTAAAATATAACATACTTTTCCCCTTTTATCAGGAATATGATTTTGAAACCATTGTCGTTAGTGTGCCATTAGTAGTCTCATTGACAAATATTAATTCAGGGAATTGTTTAATACAATTTACTCTTAAATTAAGAACGACTTCATTAGCTATTTGATTTAAAGAACAAGAGGACAAGTATTTCTAAGGAGGGTAATTATCTCTAAATGTATTTGAAACTCTTGATATATTTCATTTTTATGAATGGTTGTGGGAAAATGCAGTACTTCCTTCTAATCCATCATTTACAAAAAATGGGAAGCTAAATGTAACAAATAGCTGTAGGATAAGACAAACTAACGTGAATACATTACTTTGGCGTATCGACTAATCCTCTTCTCTACTTTAGTGGTCCTGATACGATGTTAATTATGGTTTATAGAACATCAACTTATAGAGATGAAAAGGGCCATTGTTTAATATTTTTCATATTTGTTGAAAAAATGACGTACTTTAATGTGATTTTCTTAGTAGACTTCAGGAATTCATGCGAAACATTGTAACGAAATACAATCGGTCATAAATATTAAGGAGAATGTATGAGAAAGAAAACAATGACCATATTGGGATGTGAAATGAACCTTATGTTACGTATGAGTTCTTTTTATTATCGGAAAAATGTGTACCTACAAAACAGAAGTAGGTATTGTACTATGGTTATCCGAAGTAGGTATTGTACTATGGTTATCCAAAGTAGGTATGGTATTCATAATCATCATCTTCATCATTCAACTACTTCAAATAATTATGAAGATAGTGAAGAAGTTTAGATTTAATAGCATAACGTAAGGAATGGAGTACATCTCAGTACCTTATGGTAGTAAAAGAAAGCATCGCAGCACATTCTACTTTTCATTTCTCAACGGTATGGCAAAAGTATTTAGAAATTTTAAAGTAAAATCTCTTGAATATTGTTGAAGTAATTTTTTGAAGATCATAAAAGGTATTCTTAAGGTTTTTACCTGTGAAACGACAAGTGTTTCATTTTCATCGCTAAATATAGCGACAGAATTTGTCTTGACCTATTTCCTCCTTTCGAACTATTAGTGAATTCTTATCTAGTGAAAACTCTCTAGGAAGTCTCATTATCTGCTCTCAAAAACGTTTTAGTAATTTATAGTCGATCATTTTGTTTGTACAAGTTCGTCATTGAATAACTTCTCAGGAAGCTTCCTGTGGGAAGTCGCAGTAATTCCCCTCTTGTAGCTACGCCAATGTCTCCAGTAGAACTACGTCCCAGGACAAGAAATAAAATGAAACTTATTGGAGATGTTATAGGTTTCAAAAGAAAGTATCTCTTCCATGGACGTGAAGACCAAGTCTCTCAGTTTGTAGAAGTGCTTTTCACGTCACTACACGCTCCAGTGGGTCGCAACTTTCATGTCCACAGCCAAGAGCTGGTGCCGTTTGGAAGCGCTGTTCTCTTAAGTTTGTAGCTCCACTGTCTTGACGGTGTATTCGCTTGGTTCACAGATTCCTTACAGTCGCGGAGAATGGAAACTCAGACGTTGGAATTGTGGATTTAATGTCACTAGAATATAGAATTGGAAATGGAGAGGTCATTATTTTATATGTCTGTTGTACCACCATTTGAAAAGTCTACTATCCTCTATTAAGTAAAGAAAATGAAACATGACATTGTTCCATTTACGTTGTAATCAAGTGAGACGAATGGGTCTTCATACATATTTATTTTATTTCCTATTGTAATTTGTACTATCTATTTGGTGATGGTTTCCCATAGCCTTCCACGGGATAACATACATACCTCACCGAGGATTTGAATTCAGAATTTAGAATTTCAGAGTAAACCCCCGAATCAAACTAACTGAACCCCAAAGTCGATAGCTTTTATGGTATTCATAATCATCATCATCATCATCATCGAATACATTGACACGCAAATGTCCCCTAGATTTTTTATTTCTCTTCTGCCTAACTGAACGGAGCAAATCACACAAATGATGTATTGTAATTTATAGTATTATAAGAAGGGTCTACAATTTCCTATTGTTTCATTTTCCTTTTCTTTCTGAGATAATAGCATTTCAAAATTATATCAAGAAAAAGCGCTACTTAACTCATTTATTTTCAAACCTTGTAACATGATTCGTTGGGAGTTGTGCGTGAGTAAAGTAATGCTCCATTATGTGTTTGATATACTATTCGTAACTGTTCTGATGTCCTGTTTACATCGCTAATGCTGAAAATGAAATCAAGTGAAACTAACCTAGAACTAGAAGGTATGCAGGATAGAAGTGTCTGCCACATCACTCAGATGAATAAAAATGTCTTGCTACGTAAAAGTAAACATTCATATATTCATATTGAGTATTGGTTGCTCTAATTAAAATAAACAATAATATGCACTAGATATGAAAATGACTGAAGTTATACTACTTTAATCTGCTGTATACTTTTATTATTTAAAAAAATACTAATTCACAAAAAAATGTAATCTATAACTACTTAATATTAATAAAATATGCAATTATTACGTTATTTATTTTTAGAACATAGTGTAAATAAAATATTTATTATTTTTCTATTAATCTTCTAGAGGTCTTCTACTGTAAACAGTTGTAGGAGAATCCTATTCTCAGAATATTGCTACATATTATAATGCTACACTCATGATAACTGATACACATTTTCACTCCATGTTATTAACATGTTAACACGCGAAAGACATTCTGTGTTTACATCAAGATGCAAGACGAATGTTTGTTAATGAACTCCACAACCCAGAATTGTGCGCATTCCTAAGTAGACACTTTCCACGAATCGCGAATATTATGAAAGCTAACAATTGGAAGGTTACTATCCACCAATTGGATATGTTACCAAGGACAAATAAAGTTGTTGATCGCAACTAGAAATTGAGTCTACTGTGAATCATCGTACAAGCAACTACGCTCACATTCACTCTTACATGCCCAGTGTTAAATGGAACCTTCTCTGAACTAACGTACGAGCTGTATTTCTTACGTACACACTAGCAATATAATTACTCGAGAGCTCACGCTGAAGAAGAGATGTCTCTATGAAAGTGAACCTGACTGCACCGTCAAACTTGGATCAACGTCCAGTCCACGGATTAACCGAGAAGAAAATTCCTCGCCATCCGGGCTCGGATTCCGTCCAGTGCTTGAACTCTGTGAAGTGATACTTCAAGATTTGATATAACTCCGGATTCTTGAGTTTACTGCAGATTACTACTGCACCAAAATAACATATTATTTTCAGGAATTTGCTGAATATTTTCGACGTACCCTACTGTCGTTGGCACCAGGTAGTTTTCTTCGTTATTTGTTACACGTTTTATTTTTGCAAGTATTCAATTTCGCTTTATTTTTCACGTTGTATGTTACATGTTATTTCATTTCATAAGAAATCAAACTTGTCCCCTTTCCTGATCTTATAACATATTTATTTTGAAAGGGTATTTCGTTGTGGAACAGTTCAGAACCTGTGAAGTAACGAAATACAATCACCCCCGACACAGTGAAACATGAAATTATTAAATACTGGAAAATATGAGATACGGGAAGAATAGTAGTATCACGATCTGTGTAAATACAGGAACATTATTGTTAGGAACCTATTTTTTAATAGAGTAAACCTATTTTTTAATCTGTAAGATGGTTACTACGGATTTTAAGAACACATTGTTGGTCCGTTATAAAAATAAAGAAACATCTTTTTTTTCTTTTTTTGTGGGGCTTTACTGCTCATGTCGACATCAAAGGTCATTGGAGCCCTAAAAACTCATACAGGTAGGGAAAATGCAGTTACGCACTAGGGAGGACCAACATGACTCTTCCCGCGTGTGGGACTCGCCGAGTGACTCAACCATACCCACTAAAAACCCTCCTGATTTACAACATACCAAAACATATCTCAACACCAAATATCAAAACCTTGACAAACAAATGAGGGGGGAACAAAAACTGAAGGGAAGACATAACATGAGGGGGGACAAAGAATAAGGGGGACAAAAAATGAGGGATAGGACAGAAAGTGAGAGGGATGACAAAAATAAGGAAAATGAAAGATACCCTAGCCTTAACAGGGTCGGGAACGAAAAGAACAAGAATGACCAAGGAAGATCAGGAAAGAGAAAGGAAGGAGCCTCGCACAAGTAATTGGAAGTAATGCCAGACTCAGCTCGGAGCCCCGTGTTTGCCAAACACGTACTTACTAGATGTAAGTCCCCTGGGGGGAAGAAACATCAAATGTGGCTCAAAAATACGAATTATTGGAAACCTTTGCTGATAATTTCGAATAGGAAAGTTAGATTTAGCATGATTTTACATAGAAAAGTGAAGGGAGCGAATAATATATTCGAATTATCAATAATTTCGGATTAAAGGACTTCGAATTACAAAGGTATTAAAAAATATGTTTTTTGCAAGTATTTGATATTAAAGTGTTTTGTTACTCAATCATGAGCAAAAACTAACGCTCCAAATTTAAGGAAGAAATGAAGTTTATAAGAGGAAGGGAGGAGTGATGTCAGACATGAAATCACTATAAATTTCTTTTAATATCATTGCTCTAATTTCGTCATATGTGTTCTCAGATATACCTCATCAATCCCTTTAATTTGAGTCATTCGAGTGTCATTGATGATTTGTTTCGTCATATCCGTCCCCTTTGTTGCACTCTCTCGAACTTGATCCATTAGACCACTAATATTCTTTTTATATCAAGGTCTTAGAGGTAACCAGGCTGCTAGTGTGTCGATAGATTGCGACATCAAACACAGGGGAGGATCAAGATGCCAATCCGCAGATCTGTTCTAATAAGTTTCTATTTCCTGCCATTTTTTCGTATAATTCCTCGTTAGAACGTGCTTTAAGTCCCGTGCCTTCTCGGGGGTCCGGGTTTTTCTCCGAATTTCCTTCGGGTACAGAAGGATTTTTTATACAGGCTCTGTAGGCTCTTGCCAAGGGGTGGCGTCTATTGAAATAATAAATCTCGAATTTAGAATTATTTTAATAATTACTATTTATGAACAACAATATAATAAATATTCAAATGATCAATGGTTTAAAATAATACGTGCGTGAGAATATCTTTCTTGTGTTTTATTAAAAACAAATTTGTTGGCATTCTGTTACGCACCTAACTACTTTTATTCTTCTCGTATTCTTATTAAAGTGTGCTGTAATGATACATCCGCCTCTGCCTTAGGTACTTTGCTTTCTTCCGGAGAGTTTATTCCCTCCACTTAACTTTTTTGACAATAAATGTATTATTATTATTATTATTATTATTATTATTATTATCATCATCATCATCATCTCAAAACCTCTGGCATGTGGTTGGAAACTTGTGTAGAGTAGTAAATAAAACCAAAAAATGTTACTTTTCGTATGTAAAATCTGGCATGTTACGGAGTAACAGTCTGTCATCTTAAGGTACAATTTCTAGTAGACTAATGACCGTTATGATATGCACCGCTTTATATATTACAATAATAATAATAATAAATTTATTGTCAAAAAAACAGTACAAACTGCGTATGACCACATGGAGGACAATAAACTAATTTTCTCTCCGGAAGCAAGCAAGGGACCATCCCATCAATTCCGATCAAGGGCCCTAAGGTAGAGGCGGATTCAAAAATTTCAGCAAAAATTCCTAGATAAGATCTAAGGTTAGCTACGAGTTATAATACTAATAAAATGTCAATATGTTTCTAATTTAACGCAAAAAATTTACATATACAAATTATTATAGAACTATCGATTATTCTGAGTATAATTGTAAAAATCATAAGAATTGAAAAAAAACACACTATTATTACTATAAACACGCTCCTAGACAAAGTCTAGAGAACCTGTATAAGAAATCCGCCTCTACCCAAAGGAAAAACGGAGAAAAACTCGGGCAAGGATGGGGCTAACCGTGTCAAAGTTGAGTACACATAAAACTAAATTAATATGACTCATTAGACAACACAATCATGCAAGAAATAGTTTTTTAAAATTGATATACGTTATTTAAAAAGTATTACAGTAATGTTGTCATAAAGTACAAGACGGATTTAACTTTTATTAAAATCAATAAACATTGTAGAAGCACTGGTGCAAGAGGTAGTTTTTCACCGCGGATTTGAAGAGATTCAATTTCATAACATCTTTTATATTCTTGAGAAGGGAATTATATAGAACAATTCCCGAATGATGCGGTCCTTTTTGGCAAAGAGTGGTTGACACTCTAGGGCGATAAATATTATTCTTATTGCGAGTATTGTGTTCGTGAATGAGACTGTTTCGCATAAAGCAAGGGTGGCAATTCAGCAATTCGGTCTTAACAAACAAGACCGTTTCATAAATATAAATGCAGGGAAGTGATAACATATTTAATTTTTTGCATAAAGGTTTAAAAGAATTTTGGGGGTGAGATTTACAAATTATCCGAACTATCCTCTTCTGAATTTTGAAAGTTTGAATACTCTGACCGGAATTGCCCCAGGAGGTAATGCCGTAACGTAAATGGGAGTAAACGTTTGCAAAATATACGCAAAGGGAAATACGTGGACTAACTGCGTTAACTAAGATTCGGAATGCGTAACACAATTTGCTTAATTGGGAATTAAGATTGTCAACGTGACAATTCCATTTGAGGTTGTCTTGAATATGGAGACGTAAGAATTTTGTATCCGTAACAGTTTTTAATTGTGTTCCGTTTAAGGAAAGAGAAACCTGGGATAAAGATTTTGTGATACTATTGTGAAATGACATAGACACTGTTTTGTCAGTGTTTACAATGAGACGATTTGCATGGAACCAACTTGAAAGGTTAGACAAAACGTTTTGAGCATTGGCGTGTTTACTTAGTAAATTAAAATTACCAATCTGGTGTTCTAAAAATCTCAAAAATATTTTGTTAAGTCGTTTTATTTGTGTAATTCACTTTTGATATAATAAAAATAAGTTTTGTATGACCTGTACGAAAGGAAAAACAACCCACCGCCTTTGTACCTTTGTCTTCTAATGCGAAGACCTCAGCTTTTTTTCTCCATGAGTACCCCCATGACCACTTGGGTCATCAAAGCCAACACTGCCCTCATTCCGTCTCTACCACCGCCTTCAACTCTCTCTCTCTCTCTGTCTCTTCGCCCCGTACTGTTGAGAGTGGCGGGTACGCCCGAGTACAATGGCCGGCGAATTGCGGGTGCGTCCATTGTTCTACTTCATTGCGGAGGTTGGCGATGGCGGAGGCAGTGGCGCACTCCGCTCTCGTGTTGTCCGCGAGCGATAAAGCGCGTCCGTCCGTTCATCCACCCCTGTTGTGTACGCTCTTCGCACGCGCCACCGCGCCGCTACGCCACTTCTCTCTTTCTTTCTTTCTTTCATTCTCTCGCTCTCTCACATACACACACGCAGTAGTGCAGAGTGTTGTTGTTCTCGCCGATGCGAGTAGTGCATCGCTGTGGGTATCATTGTGGGTGGCTCATTATATGTGTTCACTTTGGCTGGATAATTCTGGGTGTGTTTCTGATTACTAGAGAATGTCAAGCGTGTTAGAGTGAAGTCAAAGCGTCTGTTTGGATCCTTGTTATAAGATCAATTAATGTCTCTGTAGAATACTAAAAGTATCCGATAGGTAGTATTTTTCGGTAGGTCTGGATTTGGAGTGAAAGTGACCTTAGGTACCAGCCGATTTTTGGCAATATGTTATTTTATAAATACGGTATCGATTATGTATGTAACAAAGTTCACCATTCGTTCATAATGCATTTGTAGTTATCGACTATGCATTCATTTTGAAATTTAAAATTTTCTATGAATACTTGTCGTGAGTGAGATGTAAATCTCAACCTTTGCAAGTGAATACGCGAATATATAACACGAATGATTCTTGGTTAGGTTCAATATTATATTATGTTTGTTTGCAGTAATTTTTTTTCGGCGTTCTTTTAATTACAAAATATAAGTTTCCTGAAGTTTTACATGGGAGATATGATAATAATAAAAATAATGGTATAAATAATAGTTTTGGAAAATATATTTTCATTACTTTTCGTTTCGCTGCTACTTTTCTCCTAATTACTCACATAGTATACACGTTCGAACTAACCTATAAGTCGTTGATGTACAGCATACCGTTATAAACGTGTTTTAATTTGTTATATTTTATGTGGGAAGCAAAGTGCATCACTATTAATAATACTATACTCAAATGAATCATACTTTTCCCTTTATGAAAAGTCTCGCCTAGATTTCCAAAAATTGGAGAAATTCTTTTCCATTTGATCCTACGAAATCATGTATCATGGAAAATAATTAGTTCAAATTTAAATTAATATTCAGACCTTCTCTAGTTTATAGAGGGGAGTAATCTGTTAATAACCTAATTATTATATTCCGCAGGTAACTACTTTTTTATACTTAACATCCTTTTATCTTAAAAGTACTAAAATATTTAGAATTGAACGACATATTACACCTTATGAATCTATTGTTGTATAAACTATTAGATCAGCATTGGCGTTATCATTATTCGGGATATATACTTACAATGAGTGAGTTCATGAAAAAAAGATGATTACTTATCCCATTTCTTATATCATTATATTTTATGATGTTCTGTTAATAAAAGTTTAAGTCTAATCTCCAGCAATACATCTCATTATATGTTATGTGATCGTAATTAACAATGGTACATTCCATTACCCTTTACAAAAAGTCGTGATTTGAATTAAAAGCGAAGCATTTCATTTAAATTATTATTTTGAAATGAAACTGCTACGAGGTGTTTTTTATATTGACGTGATTCACAGAAATTTCTTTCTGCGCTGCGCTTTCTCCCTATGGACATAACGCTCTGTTGATCATTTCCACTGAACATGTTATGTATCACGAGGGATGGCGTTATTGGAATCTACGTAACATCAATACAGAGCTGGAATTCTCTGGATCTAGTGGCATCTAGAGGGGAAAAGGAAATCGATAATGAAAACAAGTGAAGGTTTCATCTCTTCAAAGACGAATGAAATGATGTAATATTGGCGAAGAGTCTACGACTCTTCTCAAAATACGAAACAAAAACATATCATTTCCAAACGCTACCATTACCCATTACTATTGATAACTTGTATTGCTTTCACTTGGTACAACTGCGGTAACGTAAGTCTTTCGGTAAATATACATTCGACAGTTCTCTTTTTCCATCACACATCAATGAAAATGACAGATTTAGATTGGTCAGCTTCATTCTCACATGAACACATGTCCAGATTATAATTATTTAATGACACTCATTATCTTATTATACAATGTGGCGAAGTACAGGCCAGGAGCCCTGCTCTTCTCCTAACCACGTAAGTATTAAAAAGAAGGTAGTTGTTAAGCTTTCTGGAAGTATAAGGTGAAAACCTTATGTAGCTCGAACAAGCGGGTAATCCTACTCTCGCACCCGAATTGAAGGTATTCTACTTCAGTTGGTGAAGGATGAATCTATGTCACAGAATATCCAGCTACACACTTATTTTTTGAGTTTTTTTGAAAGATTGTTCCAATCGTAATTGAATCCGCTGATCCCAACGTCCCAACATTTGTTTGTTTCATTTTCTGAAAGCTATGTATTTTATTTCGTAGATTTGCATACTCTGAGAAAGTGAACAGGAAGAGTTTTTATTCATTTCAGCTTTATTTCATTACTCAGTATATTTAATTTGGGAAGAATACTATATACGATTCATTTTCAAACAATAAATGGATAACAGTACGTATTTGTTAAGTAATTTCTTTTTTAAATATTAAACCCACCTCTGCCCTTAGATTCTTGATCGGAATTGATGAGATGATCCCTTGCTTGTTTTACGAGAGTAACTTCATTTATTATCTCTCTGTGGTCATACGTAGTTTGCAACTGCTTTTTTGACAATAATATTATTTACTATTATGACTATCTATTTTAAAAAAGATAGCTATATAAAACACCAGCTGTGCAGGAACCTACAACAATATTACATAAATTAGTGATTGAAATGTTGAATGTATAAAGGAATTATGTGAAATTTTGTAGATACATGGACTATTCAAACACTGTTTTCTCTAATTCAATAGAGAAATAGTATTAAATTAATAAATAATTTATATTTTACAAGTATAAAGAAAAGTTCATAACAGTCTTGTTTTCAATAAAAAATAGATCCATTAAAAAAGATAATAATTTTAAAACTTTTTAACAATGTGGAAAAACTTATTAGTTTCCAAATAGATTATAATTTACAGTCTTCATTCATGCAGTTAACTCAATTTTTCCGAAAATGACACCACTTTAATCGACTCAAACCTTCATTTCAATTTCGCAAATAATAATTAGTCAACTAGTTGAAGATAAATATCTTCTAGAATATTTGTACATTTCTACCATATTTAAAATGTTTTAATCTAAAACACACAACGTTTCGTCATCAGGTTTCGTCTTCATCAGTGACAACAGAAATGGTAGAAGAAATTATTTTGGGTGGCATGGTGTTACGAAAATTGACGTTTCAAGACATTTGCTGATTTACTTTTACATTCTGACCTGAATAGCTAACAAAGTGCGCAGCTCTTTTTGTTGATGTAAAGTAATTACCCCACACTGCCTCCAGTTGGAGTAGAAAATTGCTCCCCAAAGAGTTTCATATTAGTGGAAAATGTTCACTGAACTTACGCTATTTGATGATTGAAGACACTGAGTGTTCTCTCGATTGCTAAGCAATTTTCCGTCTCTCACACAAAGTGTTACAACCGGGAACTAAATGGCCCTTCACTGTGACACAAAAGTAGCTTTTAGGATTTGCCACTTTTGTGAGTACTTTTCATGGAGCTACGAGACATTTATTGTTTGAGCAAATAGTCTATAAAAATAGAGAAAATATGTTGTTATGCTTGAGATTTTGAGACTAGATCAGAAAAAATGGACTATTTTTGTATACTGAGAGAAAATAAATTTAAGTAAAACGTAAGAAGATAAGTTAATTGATTGATTTCTTAAAATTTTTACCCATTTTATTTAAAAATGTTGCTTTTTTATTCCTTACTTTCATTTATTTTATTGGTTTCTTTTTATGACAATTCTTTTAACTTCCAGCGATTCAGTTACATATAATTTTGACTTTATACATAACAACGAGTGTATGGGAAGTAAGCTTGGAACAAATCATATACATACTATGCATGCGTATGGGTTCTTATTTCATTGTTATAATATGAATTTCCTTTAATAATTTCGACTCTTAAACTAATCCTAACAGTTTTGTAGGTTGAACTGATATATTTGATTTTTGTACGTTACGCATAATTTTTGATCCTTCAAAAAAATATTTTTTAATAACTAACAGTACATTTTAGTGTGTCTGAAAAAATATTAAGACCAATTTCTAAAAATTTTCAGCATATAGGTTTTGATATTTCAAAATTGACTTTGTGTAAATATGAGTGCAATGTTTCAGTTTTTTTAGATCTATGAGTAAATGAATGAATTCAAGGAAAAATATAGTGGTATCAAATCATTTATACTTTCGACCTATAAAATAGTCCAAACATAAAGTTTTTTACTGATTTAATCTCTAATCTGGGATATAATTAGTAAAATATCAGATTGACATATCTTTTTAAAACTTGGATTAATTAATTTAAATTCGGCCGTGAAACAAATGAACCTTATATAGCTTAGTATAGAGGGCATAATATATTTTGATTATTATAAAAAGCAATAAAAATCTACGGGAGCTGAAGAAACAGTTTTTTAAGAGGATATTAGTTACTTCAGTCTTATTCACACCATTCAACTTCAGACCTAAACATGGTGTATTTTATGACGCTTAATTTGTAGTATTATTTACTTATCGTGACTAGGTGAACAGAAGAGGTATGTTTTTTATATTTACATTGAAAAATTTGCATGGCTCGACTGTGCCGTTTGAAATATTAATTTCTTGCGTCAAATATGAATTTTTTCCTAATTTTGAGATAGGGAGATTTGACATGTCTCATCCCTCTCTTTCTTTGGAGTCGATGTTAAAGTGTTCTCATTGCAATAGAAAACTTCGTCAGGAAGATAACGGAAACTACAGAAATGGAAGATAACCACAGAATCCATTGGAACTTGAAGTGAATTGTTACTTCCTTCCCGTGGAGGATAACGGACCTCGAGCTGAGACTTAGTTTCTGTTGAAGCGCAAGCGAACGGAACTGCTATCTGATTGGAAAGTAAAGGACTTGGTGGAGCAAATGGCGGAAGTAAGCTGCGGACAAGAGTTTCGGATTATTAGGAGCTTTAGAAAAACTCCTTGTCCAGAGAAGGTAGTGGTTCACTTCAGTGTACTATAGGGAATCATCAACTATTTTTTCTCTCTCCAGGATTTTGTTCATTGTAATGTATTTAATAGTCTTAAACAATGAATTTTCTCATGCATATGAGAGTTTTACATAATTGGTGTTCGCACGGAATTTAGCAAAAAACAAACATGTGTATTCTAGAGGTCGTATGACTTTGCATTATAGTAATGTGCAGGCATTGTTTTTTACAAAACTCTTTAAACATGTTATTTGCATTATTGTTCGACATCGAATTTTTTAAATATAGGTTCATATGTGCATACTTTAATAGTGATATTATTGAATATTCAAATTCAATTTATAATCGGGTTAAAGAAAATTATCAAAGCTCAACACTTTAATAATTTTTAACTTCAATATTTATAATATAACCCAAACATGAAATATTTATATCTTCATTATTTTTGAGTTAGATAATAATTAAGATATAAATATTTCATGTTTGAGACGAATGGACCACCAGATAAAATAAATATTTTGAAATGTCAAATATATTGGACGGTCATGTAAATAAATTTCAGAACATAGTGAAAAGTAAATTCTTGAAAATAACAAAAACATTGTTCATATTTTGTGACCTTAGCAATAGAGAGAAACATGATTTTTTTAAAATGCGTTTGATGAAAACTCGTTCATTTCTTTTGAATAATCAGTTTTAGCAACCCATTTTTTAATAATTATCAATACAATATATAATATATTAAATTGATTGACATATGTTTATAGTACTTCTCTATTTATTACGGCAGATCTTTTACAAAAAAACTTCTATTCTTGTGAAATTATTTATGGAATATTATATAACTCATTAATGTGAAATTTTATTATCGTTGAAATTCGTTTGGTGAGACTAAATATAACTGATACAAATGAATTGGAGACATTTAGTAAAACGACATAGGCAAAACATTGCACAGATGTATGTAAATTCGTGACACAGCAGGGGGTATTTCATGCGCCATAGAAAAGAGTATCTTTCTATAACTAGATGGAAAATGTGAATGAGCACCCAAGAATAAGAGCAAGTTATGCTTTTAGCTGTGATTAAGTATTGGTCTTTCTTATTAAGTTTCTTGGTTTCATTTCTACGAGAAATTTCAACTCACAGTCTCAAAGGTCAACGAAAATGTTGACTTATTGGGTAATCACTTTTTTATGGAGATGAGGTTTGCGTACAGGGAAAAATTAATACATCTACTCTGTAGGTGTTTGGATGTCTTAGAGGATACTCTGCGTCACAGGAGCATACTAACCATAAAGTAAAAAGATAAAGTAGTTACCAGGCTTATATTCGTTTCCGTGATAGTGCCTCGTATTATATACATGAACACCGGATTCCATTCTCATTGCCAATGTTGTCTTCGATATTGTGCTAACACTATGACATACGTGCCTATAACATGAATAAGACAACATTAATGAACTTGTTTTAAAAAGTAGGTTTCGCTACCTTAAGTGTTCATTGCTTGGCTTTCGAAGTATCAGAGCTACATCTGCAATCTACTGTAAGCTTTTATTAAAAATACGAATTAGGATAAAAAAAGTATGACATATGAACAAAAGCTAATTATGAAATACAAACAAAATATGAATAAATATATGAATATTCAATTTTAAAATACGATCATGGAATGTATTTGCTTTATAACTACTTGCGAAGAAAAGGTAAAGCACAAAATTGAAGACATATGACAAATTCGATAAGGTATTGTTAAAGAATGAATCTACAATTTACACAGACGGTATATGATTAAATATATGTATGAGAGTCAATTCTTAAATGCATATAAATCTTTCATTTGTATAAAGGATATATAAAATCTAGTAAATATTTAAGAATATTAGTATGTTAGCTTTTTTTTAACTCTGCAAAATTAACAGCGTGGCGGCGTACTTCCTTGATCTCACCATAACTTGTGTCTTGTGAAATGTATCTTCTTGGAATTGAGGGTGAAATGTGTTTGCGCGATCAACTTACAATTTGTTGTGAAAATACATCTAACATGTACTCATCTTTGTTAAACATTTCCTCATGAACACTTACGGAATTGATTGGAAGGTTGACGGTGCGCACCCAACGTAGTTAAGTGCGTAGTTAGATGGTGGGTCCTATTTTTTTATACGAATGGTATATTAGTATCTTTCTTCAACATATTGCTACTTTCAATAACTTTATTTGGTTTAATTACTATTATTCCACATGTTTACCCCAGCGTGGTTTTGACAGTTTATGGAAAATTTCTAAAGATTTTTGGCAATATTCAAGCAACTGTCATGAAGCAGATCGAACTCAGTCTTGAAATTTTTATTGCATGTTTATATTCGAAAGGAACGTAAAGTCTTCAAGTCTCAGATTTTTAGAACCTTCCCCATCGGAGATATTTAACTCGAAAAACATATTTTTACAGAGAAAACGTTTTTGAAACATGGTAAGTTTTGAAGTATTTTCATGTCAGTATTAATACGTTGTAAATAATTTGGGAAAATTTTTAACTATGATATAGTTTTCCTAGTAAGATAAAAATATTTCTAAAAGTTTGAATTTCGGTTGCTGAAATTCAGATTCTAGTATCTGATAGGAAAAAACTGATGTAGGAAAAAATACAACACAAAATGTAGATCAACAGCTGTGATAAATTTAATAAATTCAAAATGAAGTGACTAGAATAATTCGTTCCCAAGACATTGCGAAATGTCCGAGCGTTTATTTGACAAGGACGGGACGCGCCACTCAGCAATAAATTAGACAACTCTAAAACAAAAAAATATAAAAAGAATGCGGTTTGAACTGTTAAGACATGTATTTATGTGTAAGCCAAAAAAAAATTAGGAATAGTGAAGCAACGTCCATTGATTGAGTTGACATGGAATGAACCTTTTCCATAAATATCGTTCTTTCACTATATAAGTGTAAATTTGTGGTGTATATTGTATGATTCTTGCCAGTTATGTTTATCTAATATACTGTTTATCAATCGATTAATTAATTAATCAATCAATCAAACTTAGATAAATTGTGTGAAACGGTCGAGAAGAGGCAAATTCAAACTCCCAGATGACGCTGGATGAGATTCAACTCGTATCAAGTTTCTCAAATATACATTCTAAGCCGACGAGATCTGACTTCATCCGTTTCAACAATTATCAACCATTTCAACATTTCGAATAACAAATAATGGAATGAAAACCCTCAATCTTCCATAACTTCTCGAAGTAAGAACTCTCCTGAATTATGTATATTTATTTTTATCTTATCCTGCCTTGCGTAATTTGAATACAGATCCACACAAATTTCTTTGATAAGGAAAATACACTTACACGCTGCGCTTAGAATTCCAGAAGACAGTCCCCAATGTGGGAGCAGGCGATTTCTCAGAATGCGAAGCATCTGGAAAACCTTGGGGACTACTTTTTTCTGAGGACTCCTCTGTTGAGGGATTTGGGGACCAGACGAGGTTCCTTCGTGTGCTGATTTGATAAACGGAGACTTCTGTCCCAGTGGACACCCCAACAACCACCCCACGCATTGCATAGAACCGATAGAAGGTACTCCTTCTGCACTTTACAAACCATCAGCAACATGATGACTTTCATGACAGTTCGAAATTGGAATCTACTCATTAACGTAAATACTCTGTGAAAATGTCAAGGTCTTTGAGAGAATAACCAGGCGAGTCACCGTCTGGTTATTTCTCTGAATCCCTGATTACAATTACAACACTTGTTCGATATCATTTTAGAAAACCTAGCAATACGAAAACAACAAAATTAGAATTATATTCGAATCATAGATCTATAATTGAAAAATACAACAAAATGAAATGCATATAAACACAGAACACAGGGAAAATATAACTTGTCCACATTTAGTTATTAATCATTTTTTAAGATAAACTTTATTCTTTCAATCAATTTATTGAATGATGGATATTAAAGTAAACTGAATTGTGAAAACAGCGAATACTGAGATGACCTATCATCGCGTAGGAGAATAATACGATGCATTCATTGAAGAGTGAATGATAATAATTTTATGAACTCTCGCCTACTCGTGGAAAGGTCATAAAGGTATATAAAATATTTAAAAAAAATTATAGTTATGTTCATTATTTTGAAGAGGATGGGAGTTAGATTAAAAGTGTTACATAATGTAAATGCGAGTAATTAGATGAGAACGTTAATTCATCATTGGCGAAGGTGAAACATTTCGTTATTAAGGTATTTGTGCTTCATCACCATTTGAAATTGAAGTATTAATTACTGAAAAGACTGATAAAATAATTATGTTCTCCTTCTTTCATTCCAACAGTTATTTCTGTATCTTTATAACCAGATTAACGAAATTCTGATATTTTCTCATATTAAAATCTGACATTATCCAATATGAAATCTAAATAGGTTGTTTTTAATTTCCTGTTATTATTATTATTTAAAACAACCAGATCAGGAAATCATTTGTCAACAATAAATTTTCCCATAATAAACCACCCAATTGTTTTTGATTAAACATTAATGATATTTTCAGACGACTCAAAATTAATTGTTACTCAATAATAAGGATTGGAGTGTTAAAGAAAGTAGCGCATGACTATACTGCCTGAAATAAATGTTTTACATACATATAGCCTGCAGAAAGACTTGAGAGTTAACTCGGTTTTAATTTTTTTTACTTCCCTTCACTTCTAATTAAAACAGTTGTGTGATGTAGTGCTCATAGAACAATTTACATAACACTGTTAATGTTCAGTTCGTTAGAGGAATATGATTTTTAAAATATTACAACCCACTTTATTAAAACTTCCGAACTGTCATTGGTAATATGTAGCTCTCGAAAAAAGAATAGTAAAAGTGAAAAATTTTGATCGAAGATTAATTGTTTATTGGAGCAATCTTAAAATTACATTTCACCAAATATTTTAGGTGACTTTGAGGAATTTTTTTTATAGCATGATTACATATAGAAATTGGATCATATTTGATCTATCATTACACATGAAGTAATGGGATGTCATCTTTTCTTAGTCGACACTAATATATATTTTCTTTATAAAAATAAAGTTTCTTTACGAAAACTGAAATGCATTTGTTCTTCGTTTGTCTATCTGGATACTACAATTGAATCAAAACTGTCTTCGATTAAAAGATATATAGCTGACCCTGATCGGCATTGGGAGTTTCTATTTAGCCATTTTATTAATATTGGAATTTTTAAAAATCCTTTCTTAGTGAACCTGAACAACATTTCGTCAAAATTTCAAGTTCCTGTCTTTGAAATATGTTTTTCTCTGCTGTTGTGAATTAGTTCTTCAGGCTAGCGTAACAAACATTTGCTCTCCATGCAGCAAATTTCTAAAAATATTTCATTTGAGTACCTTTACGTACAAAAACAGAGTGGTTTTCTCAATAAGTTTGTGAGCGTTGGGAGATAGTAATTTATATTTCTGAATATTTTTGTTTTTTAGGGGATCGTTACACTTGTTTGATGCTTCCAGTACGCCTCCTCGGATCCCACTGCCTGACTCCTCGGCGCCGCGTTTCGGGCAGGTAGGGCGAGGCCGGTAGCCCCGCGTTCCAGGAAGGTGAGACAATGGTAATCCTCTGGTACCGTTAAGGGTGTGGGGTGTGCACTCGCCTGGCCGGCGCGACAGAGCGCAGCGAGGCCGCCACAGTTTAAATTATACCTGCCCCAAGCACACCTTTGGCGTTGAACGCAGACATATAACATTAAACGTCGATGAAGTCAGAAACCCTCCCAGGGAACACCACCTTAACGAAGCACTGTCCGTGCGGGTGGCGAGGGTTTGCGCGTACCAGCGAAGCTCAGAGCTATGTCGGCGGTAGTGTAACTACCAGCAGGGCCACCCAAGCCGAACAGGTCTCAGCTGAGGTACCAGACGAAGTGTGTTTCACAACGACGTATCTTCCCCAACCAAACCCGCTTTCTTACCACCTGCTGCCTTGTAGGAGGGGGAGGGATTCCCAAAGGCTAAGGGAAGGATACCCCGACAGAAAACCGCGTTTATCCGGGAAACGTTGAGGGCCGTAGCCCATCCGACACCATGACGTAGGGTTAATCACCCACTCATGGGTTACATTAGAATCAGAGCCAAATATTTAGCCTCGGAAATCAATCGATAACTGAAAGACAACCGCGCATTCGAAATGGTACGAGAATAGGTATATGGAACATAACATCTTTAACAGACAAGGAAGTAGAAATAGTGGAAGAGATGGAAAAATACAAATTGAAGATATTGGGTATCAGCGAAACAAAAAAGAAAGGAAATGGGGAAGTAAAATTAGATAAGGGATATGTACTGAGATTCTCAGGAGTTGGAGAGAAAACAAGAGCGAAAGAGGGAGTAGGAATAATACTTGACCCAGATGTAAATGCTAGAGTGCTTTCTTGGGAACCCGTAAACTCGAGAATTATAAAACTGGATATACAACTTGAAGAAAGAGTGACTTTAATTAATATATATGCTCCACCTGATGACAAGGAAATACTAGAAAAAGAAGCATTCTATATGCAATTACAGAGAACCATAAACATTAGTAGAGAGAATAACAACCACATTATCATCATGGGGGATTGGAATGCTAGGATAGGCAACGATAGAAGAGTGGGGAAAGGAAGTATGGGAGAGCATGGAGCAGAAAGAATTAGAAACGAGAATGGAACACGCATGATAGAGATGTGTGTGGATAACCAGCTATTGATAGGCAACACTTGGTTTCCTCACAAATCAATACATAAATTTACATTTAAAACAGTAAAATATAATGTAGAATACAAAAGTTTGATAGATTACTTCACATACACAAGAGCATTTAGATATGCAGTACAAGACATTAGAGTCTATGGGAGTGCGGAGCTTAGCACTGAACACAAGTTAGTAGTAATGAAAGTTAACATCAGATCCAGAAATGTGTAAAAACTAAAAAGTACTCAAAAATAAAGGTCGAGGAACTACGGGGAACAGAGAAAAGAAAGGTATATCAAGAAAAACTACGTATCAAGTTACTTAAGTATGGCAACGTAGAAGAGTGGGACCTGGAAAGAAAATGGTGTACCTTCAAAACAGCTATAATTGAAACGGCAACGGAGGTATGCGGTTCAAAAACAGTAAATACGAGATTCAAAAGAACTAAATGGTGGAATGAAAGGGTTAAAGAACTGGTTAAAATCAAAAAGAAGGCTTATCTTAAATATCTACAGACCAAAAGACATGAGGATTGGGAACAATACAGGGAAGCTAGAAACAATGCAAAAATAGCGGTCAAACAGTCGAAACAGCAGACCTGTGAAGAATTTGGAAACGAAGTCGAAAAAAAGTATAGAGCAAACAAGAGTCTGTACTGCCGAACCATTAATGGACTGAGAAGAAAATATAAAAAGCCGGTGAGAAATGCAATAAACAGTGATGGTGAGATGGAATCACATCCCGCGAGAATATTAGAAGTTTGGAGGAAATATTACGCAGATCTTTTCGGAGGGGAGACAGAAAGAGTGTCGGAGGGAGTGTGTGAGAGGCACGAACGAAGACGCCCAGAAGTGGATAGCTCTGTGGAAGGTTCTGTGGAGGCTTTTGTGGAGGAGGGGGAAATGTGTGAGAGGCATGGACCCAGCGCGGCGGACGAGGAAGGAATAGTCTTTAGGGATGTTGAAGAAGCTCTACTAAAACTGAACATAGGAAAAGCAGCAGGCCCTGACGGCATCGCACCAGAGATGCTTAAATATGGTGGTGATAAGGCTACAGATTGGCTTGTAGCTATTTTCAAAAATATATGGGAAAATAAAGAAAAACCAAAAGAGTGGGAAAATAATATAATTAAACCCATCCATAAAAAAAGGTAGCACATGGAGATGTGAAAACTACAGAGCCATATCTCTGGCTTCCTATGTGAGCAAAGTCTACTCCAGAATAATTGAAAACAAACTAAGAAGATTTGTTGAACAGGAATTTGAGGAAGAACAAGCCGCATTCCGACCATTTAGACAGACCCAAGACCATATCCACATAATCAGAACGCTCATAGATAAAGCTCTAAGTCGAGGAAAGGATATGTATATTGCATACATAGACCTCAAATCAGCCTTTGACATGGTTCCAAAAAAGGAACTATGGAAAGCTTTAGAGAAGATGCCAGTGCCAAAGAAACTCATTAGAGTTATAAAAGGTATGTATAAAGATGTATACGGACAGGTTAGATTAGATGGACAGAAGAGTGGCCAATTGAGAATGGAAAAGGGAATTAAACAGGGAGATTCTTTAAGTCCACTACTATTTATAACTTTCATGGACCAAATCATAAAACAAACAAAAAGGAGAACTAAGAAATATAAAGTAGGAAATTGGAGGATGCAACCGGTTTGGATACAGTCCTTGGTATATGCAGATGATATAGTTTTAATCGCTGGTAATGAAGAGGAGATGAAGGTATCAATACAGGAATGGGGAAGTGCATTACAGGATAGAGGAATGAAGATTAACACCAACAAAAGTAAAGTTATGCACATAGGTAGGGACAGAAAAGAAATCAATGTTTCCTGGGAGGGAAGGATTTTAGAACAAGTAGCGACATATGAATATCGAGGTATAGTGATCTCAGAGGATGGCAGGCAAGATTCCGAAATAAATAATAGAATTGAAAAGGCCAATAAAATTTACTATCAAGTATACAATAACGTACTGAACATGGGAATAGGAAACAAACCAAAACTACAAATATTTAACACAGTCTATAAGAAATCATTAACTTATGCTACAGAAAGCTTACCTATGAATAAGAAAATGGAAAGCAGACTAACTGCAGCAGAAATGAAATTTCTTCGGAAAATAGCGGGCAAAACCAAGAGAGACTGTATAAGAAACACACAAATAAGAGAAGAGCTTAAGCANGTACACACGATGGAAGAAAATAGTTTAAAATGGTTTGGTCACGTGACAAGAATGGAAAGCCACAGAAAAACCTCATTAAATTGACGATTCGTGTTCATCGTTTCCTTGTAGTAAAATTGGGAAGCACTTACATAACTTGTGTACTTCAAATTTACGAACTTGGAAAGGTCATTCTTATAGACGATGATATTGCTGACATGAAGGTTGTCCATAGCAATATAATTTTGCTTCATCATTTACGTTCCATCTTCTATCCTCAAACCAGTTTTCTCCACTTTTCCCTTCATTCGTGCGGGCCAAAACTCTTCTCGTCTCCTCTTCTGAATTTCTCTTCCATTCAGTTGGCAGCAGTGCGGTCTCAAGTGTCGATCCCTGGGGAAAGTGGTACCTCGCTTTCGGCGATTTGGACTCTGGCCACCTCGCGTAAGTGAATTGTCTTCGTAGCACAGAGATTTATAAGGACTCCGTAGCTTCTGTTCAAGTGAATCTCCCTCCCACACTATCTGGAGCGTACTCCACTCAGTGGCTAACTTCTGACTTAGGATGTAAAAGTCTTTATCCGTTATTAAGGACGTAAAGGTTCACGATTAATATAATCAGGAAGGTAAGCATACACTCTAGGTAAAATATTGAGTCTGTGCTTGTTATTTTATGAATACAAGATTTGAATTAAATTAACTTGAAATTAATTTGAGAAGATTATTTTGTGGCTTCAAAATAACTCCGAATTAAAAATTTGTTTATTAGATAAACGATGTAATTAAAAATACATCGAGAGTTTACAATCAACGGATGCAAAACTGACTGATCAGTCTACGTAGATGGTTTACTAAACATCAACAGTAATTTTACCAAAAAATGTGATATGACAACAGTAATTACAATTACAATTAAACGTATCCGACAATACATCGCAAATCATAAACAGTTTTATGTTAAGAATATCATTTTTCAGTTCTTGAATTTATAATTGACAACTAACTGTGAATTTATTAATTTATTTCTCTGTTTGTTTCAGGTAATTCATCAAATGTCTCTTTTATCCTAAAACAATCTGTAAAACTTGGTGAGTAATTTCACAATATATTACCCTTACTGAAACTATGATTTTTATTGGGTGAACTTACATATGACTAAAGCGATTTATTTTCATATTTACTTATTTATTTTACGCTCATTCAACAGTATCTTCCGGAAACGTGGAATATTTATTTCACGTGGAAAATAAGTTTTCCTTCCTGAAACATTTAGTATTTATTTACTCAGGATTATATTAGAGTGTTTTATGTATCCATATATGTTTGTGTAAACACAGCTAAGAAACAGTTATTCCACTGAATGCATTTTCCCATCATAAATTTATTTTTTCAGAATTAAATCTGCTTTTTCGTGCTAATTTTAGTTAACCCTGAAAGAATTTCCGGGGCCACGCCCATCTATCCCTTGTCAGAGAATTTTAGATGTTTCATTCTATGGTCGTTCTTGCGATAAGGGGAAATACTTCCTTTCCATTGCCATTTTACTCATTTCTGTATATTTCTATACTATTTACGTTCATCTTCCCTAAAAACTATTTCAAATAAATCTGAAGGGAGTTTGTAGCTATTAATTAACGCAGTCGATTGGTACAGTGTCAGAACTTCATTTGCGGTTTATCATTCAGTCATTAAGTTAATAAAAAGATTCGTGATTAAAACCGAGTTTCTAGGGGTCATGCGTGCATTAGTTCAGGGAGATCGTAGAAGTGCTGAAGACATGGCGCATTCTCTAGCCATGAATTTGCGCTAGTCAAGCTGCGTCCCTGCGTTGGTTGCGTCGCCATGGCAACTGGCCGCGTAGCAACCACCGCGGCTGCAGCCCCGGTCATCCCACGCCCCGAGGGGCTACTCGACCCGTGCTTTGACGTCACGAGCATGGCGTCACACGCATCCGTGACGTCAAGTCCTACGAAACTGTGGCATTCTACGGATCTTCATCATGAATGGAGAATATATTTGTATGTTTGCTTTGAAGTAATGCTTACAAGGATTCAATGACGTTGTAGTGAAGCTACATATAAATACCCCCAAGATAAAATGTGCAATGGCCTATATAAACTATTTATTAACATTTATCAATATTTTGCGAACAACAATTAACTGTCTAGAAGTTTCTACAACAAGAGAATTCTACGACAATGATGTCAAATAACAAAAGTGACAAATGAAATAATAATCTAATATTCAACCAATCAAGTGCCGTAAAAAACTACTACAAGTGACAGTCGATAGCCAAAAGGAAGAAGAAGCACTTCTACCTCTGACTCCAGTAGAGGTGTCACGCGTACTTTGCTCGCTCTCGCCATGTTAGTGTCAAATCACATATGCGACGTCAAACGTCAAAATCATGCCAAATGTTAACTGTGACAGTTCTTATCCAATGAGACTTCAATATTAAGAACTTTTTTTACTATTATAAATATCAGTTTTTATATCTTTCGAAATATCATCACGTTCCAAGTAAATTAGTGAATTCTTAGTGTGGTTTTGCAAGAATAACAATGAGTGAACTAAAAGCTTGAACGCTGATCCCAGTGCAAAAAAACAGAGAGTAACTGACCACGAGTCGAAACAATATTAGAAATTGACTGAGAATGTCTCAAGTATTTAACTTCATTATAACATTCAATGTTTCTAGACATAACCAGTGGACAAATCATTACCGAGACATGATATTATAAATTAATTTCCACAATCAGACATACTCAACATACGCTTACCGTGTTGTATTGCCATATTCTAAATTAGTATTATACTTATGCATTATTATTATTTGTCTTACTGTGTTGTGTTTTTTTCTGATTTCCTGTTCCACAGGATTTAAAACTAAATCTATTTTTATCTACGTTTACCATATTATGTTATACTATGTGTTGTTTATCCACAGCTTACCAGCTATTGTATAATTGTTAATCTTTGCTGACTTCGCGTCTAACAAATATTTTTGCAATAAACAACAAAACTGTTTATTATAATTGGAATACAAATCGTATATTTAATCAATTTAATTGACGTTTATTGTTAAACGTTGATGTTGGTTTATATTTTTGATTTATTCTGACTAGGTATAGGCATAGTTTAAAATCATCCCTTCTGAGCCCGGTAATTGTTATAGTATTTTTCAACTTCATGCCATGTCGGAATAACGTGAAGAATTTATTATATTAGCTTTGATATGTTTTCGTGTTAGACCTGCATTTGATCCGAGTTTGTGTTGTTTGTTTGTGTTTAATCACTATTTATAATTTGTGTAGACAAAATGCACGTTTACATGCAAAAACTGAGACAGTGAATCGTTTCATTACACACAATAAATGCAATTTTCATTTAAAAAATACAAAATGGTTACTAACAAGCAATCCGTTTAAGGAACTTATTACTGATAATTTCAGACAATATATAAACAGGATAGGAAAAGAGAATGTGGAATATGTTTCTGTAGGATAGGGGAATAACGCCAAAACGTATTTTATGGGATTGTAATGTATGTGCGAAAGAAAGAACAAAAAGTATTTATGAAAACAATTGACATTTTCAAAAAACTAAAGGAGTCCGTTCCAAAACATTACAATGTAGTGGATAATCAAACAAAGTATATGAATTAATGAGTTAAGGTCATTAGAATAAATATAGTTTTATACATTCGCCGACGTTTCGAAAAACATATTTTCTTATTAAAGGAATACGCGTATGGAGATATACGTCAGTACTCACCACAGAAGTTTGTGTAGGGAGACTCCGGTATACGTAAGCCGTGTGCAATCCCTTTTACGCAGCGACAATAAAGTTCAAAAGTCCCATCGAATAAACAGGTATCAGGTATTTATGGACATTTCTATTTAACTTTAATGAAATGTTTTGGAACGAACGCATTATTCATTTTGTATATTAACAAATTCATCTTATTCAATTCTGGAATAATTTTTTTTTTACATTTTCAAAGACACAAGGAATAAAATTTGTAACAATTTTCAAGGGGACAGCTTGATCTGGAACGATGTTCCGACTTTGCAAGGAAGCAGAGACACAAGTGATAGTTTAACTGTTGAGTTTCCCTGCTTGCTTTAACTTGGTAAAGCAGGTTTTGGTGTAACAAGCGGATTCACCTAATGGTTGTAGACGTTTCTGAGCGAGTGGGATCGGAGTTCGTGACAAACTACGAAGGCGAACAGTTAACTAGTTGAGTAACGAGCCGTCATCACCATGCGAAGGGATGCGAGCGCTCAAACGCATGTTCTTTCGCTGAGGCGATATATCTGGACATTATTCTCTAAAATGAAATACTTTGCTCGAACTATTCAACTTCCAAGTGTAAGAGTTGATGCCAGTAAATGGTTAAATGGTTCGTTTCAAATTGATACTTGAAACGTCGGAATAAAGAGAACTTTCCTTGCGGAAATATTTCTGATACTCTTGCATTTGTTAGAAATAAACTACCACATTTTTCCGATCCTTGTACTGTTGTTTTAGAAGTATTTTTTTTCGAAAATTCCCGTTTTATAATAGGAGTTACAGATGCCAAACTCGATGACACACATTTTTCACAAATTGGAAGTTGGAATGTTAGATTTGAAAGAGTATGAACATTGTAATGTGACTAAAATGTATTGGTCCGCATTTTACTGAGGCCTAAATGATGTGATGACACAATAAGTCGAAATGTTTATAAAAATAGTATTTTTAAATGTTTCCCTGTGAATTAATGTTTTTTGATATTACTATTCCAACTATGTTATAAATGTTTTTTTCTTTCTTTCTCCGTTATATCAGTTTGATATTACTGAACAGTATTACTTGTATATTATCTGTTTCGAAATGATCGTGTAGGTAGCGGATTGAAAGCACCTGAGACGATCAGCCAACTCTTGGGTGCAGGTGTGCCATGCGCTTGCGCAGTTCAGGAAAATTGACATTCCCGCTTTGAAGATATTGTATATTCTTCAGTAAGCTGTTGCCCGCCGCTGGGACAACAGTGAATCATATCACAGTTGCTACTCCCTCGCAAAGGGGTAGTTTAAACTTACGCCACCAGGGCGCGCCAGTGACCGGTCAAGGTTATTCTTTCTCGAAGGAAATATTTCAGAATTCCTTTCACAGAGGGCGCAGCTATCGCCCTTCGCAAACAGTTGAAGGACGATGGCATTTATTTGTTTCGAGGCTGTTTATATGTTTTTTACGAGAAATGAGAAGACTGAAAAATACGTATTGTATCTTATAAAATTCGTTTTTTGGTCATTTTTTTATATTGAAACATTTATTTAAAATTCACATTATAAATAGTGTGAATTATTTCTTAATTTCAACTTATTATTGGCATAGCAATAAAAAACTTCACGACAATGAAATCTTATTTTTTATAAGCTCCAATGAGATTAATTCTGCTTCAACAATAGCTGTTGTCTTCAGGCTGATTGTCTTCTGGCAGAGTTTTTGTGTTTTGTGTTAAATATTATCCATAACCATGAACCAGTAGGATTTTTTAAGAGAATCGCTATTATATTTATCTTCAAACTGTCTTGTATCTCTCCTTAATGTGTCTTTCTTCTGTCCACAAGAAACACGAAGATGAAATGGAGACTTGTGTAATTACTCCCATAATTAAAACATCCTCCCTTAACTTTCCGCGTACGTTTTGCTGTAATGAACACAATGCGATTCCTTTGGTGACATGCAATTTGTAGAAGCGCAGCAGGCTGACTAATCGCTTCCTAGGGACGGAGAAGCCGAAGGGAATACTTATTGTGAAGGAGAGTGGGGTGGGGTGACCTGCGACTGCGAATTTTGGATTGCGGCCCTGGCGCTCAGCCATCCTGCAGTAGCGACGCGATCTGTCCGTATCGACTGTGAAGATTCTGCGAGCCGTCTCTGATGATCGCATGGAAGAATGCGAAGGTTTTGGAGCGAACCTATCAGCTATACATAAATCATGTGTCACTATTTAACATCATCATCACGAAAACTGTTTTGATCAAAGTTCTTAATATTTGCATTTTGTGAAAATTAATCTGAAAATCTAATCGAACTTTCTAATGAATATAAGAATATAGCATGGATATACAACTTCCTCAGTTGATACGTTTTTAAAAGATGAGTTTCCGTACAATAGGAAACTAGTTGAGAAGAATTCTATTAAAATCTTTGTTCTTGTTATGAATTCTTAAAACTAACAAGATTTAAAACAAAAAAGAAGTGTAAGGTTTTTTCCATCATCATATAATCAAAGCTATTCATTATTCTTACATTATATTACATTCCATATATAGCGACCAAACCGTTGGAGTTATAAAAATATGGAATTATAAATTTTAAAATTTGTATTTCAAAATAATAGTTTGACTTAAGGTTTACTGATCATTCATTAAAAAAAACTGTAAAATTATGAATAAAAATTTTACTACCACATCTTTTTACTATTATTTTAAACACTTCCGGCGCAAGGAAAATCGTGTTATGAAAAAGAAATTGTATAAATCTGTTTTTTATAATCCTGAAAAGTATTTGTTATTTAGAAGAGTACAGCTCAAACTCTTTTTGAACAACTTATGATATGTTCATGCGCTTTGTCGAATATACTTTAAATTAACTCATATTACATTAGAGAGATTTAAAACGTATATTTTTTTCATTTCCAAATCTAAACTATGTAAATTTACTATTTAAGTTACCGTTGTTCAACGAAATTTGCTGCGAACAGGCTCATCGTACAATCGCATAAAAAATAAATTCATCCCACAAATCATAAAATGTAAAAATAAAAAAAATAAAAATCTAATTAGGTATGCACGCATATAACAAAAAGGAAAACTTATTATGAAATACTTGTATGAACACTTAAAGAGGAGTGCGTAATATAGGCGTTTGTTTATGATGATTGTTTTCGTTGTAACGCCTACTCGATGTGTGTTTCGCTAAAAAGTATACTGTGATGTTTATTATCAGATGAGTTTTTGACCAAGCATTCATAAAAAAAACCCTTCGACGTTGATAGATTAATTAATAAAGAATACTCAGAACTCTCCCAACTGACACGGCTAGACGAACGTAGATACAATCTACTTTTATTACTAAGTTATTGCTAAGTTTAGTTAAAAAATTAAATAATGGTTAACCTTCATGAAAGAGATAACCCACTGATTGGTACTTTGATGTTAGTGTAACTGCGAAATCGTCACAAAGGTCTACTAGTGACTATGTAAATTAAATGTTTATTAAGATTTATGGATGGAATACGTGTGCAAAAGAAGCTGCAAGAACTCATTTACTATTCTGAAAAATATTTTCATTTCAATGATGTAGCCAAAATAATAGCAATTTATTGGGTTTGTTGTTCGTAATGTGAAACTCGTAATTTCGGTTACATCGAAATGCAAATGAGAATTAATACCGATTTCTACTATTGAGAAGCCCGATTTTGAGCATGAGACAAAATTCAAATTAAATTCCATTATAATTTTAATGAAAAGTCTTCTTTATGGTCTCTCTGTCATCCGATGTCTTTCAGAGTAAACAATGTAACCTTTTGTTTCGTACATGCACTAAGGAACGTAATGATATCTCAATTGTACATACAAACTTTCTGTCAACTAACTGCTTTCACGTTCACTTTTAATAAGTTTCGTACGTAATCATGAATATTCTGGTTTCACTAAATTCCTTATTATTCGTAGGTCTATTTATAATTCATCCATGAATTTTACTTGTGTTCCTCAATTCGTAAAACGAAGCTTTCATTCGTCATGAAGATGATGTAATTATGAATGCTGTCGCACGTACACTCTATGTAGAGGGAAACCTGTGATCAAAAAAGAATGAGACTATCTATATCAGTTTTTATTGGTCCTTACCGACAATATAATTTCTTACCTGAATCCTTGCTATGCATTCTATTTATTTTTACTCAAAGAGTGTTTATTAGAGGAGTGAAAATTTATGGATCGAATACGACTACGAACGAAGCTGCAAGAACCCAGCTATTATTCTGAAAATTTTTTCATATTAATGATGTAGCCAAAATAATTGCAATTTATTGGGATCGTCTCTTAATAAAGAAAAGTTAATTAATAGAAGAAACTACAAGAAATAGAAGTAAAGTCGTAAAAAAGTCGGTTCAAAATTCTTGAAATGTAGTGTAGAGGGCAGACAGGAAGAAAGAAGAAGAAGAGAGATACGCATATGTGTATGATTTTTTTTGCATCAAATCTCTATCCCACGTCATTTGTCAGAGACTTGTGGTATTCAGGAAGGTGAATCGTCGTAGGAATGTCTGAGGCTTCTGCAGGGAGAAGATGTCGCATTGACTCTCGCTCTACTGGCCTTTGCTGCAGGCGAGAAAGGCCACGCGGAACGTCCAAACACTAATTACCGGCGCTAAGCGGCTTACACAACTAACTCTGTGGCCAAATAGACGTACTGGGGGGTCGTGGAGGTCGTTAGGGAAACGGCATGGGAACGGCGATTTACAAGGGTGTACGTAAACACTAGTGTTAAGGTAATTTTCATCTCTTTTATGTCGCATTGAGGTAATTTGTTCATATGTTTAAATATTACTGATATACGAAACTTGTACCTGCAATACATATTGTATTTTTAAAAGTAATACAATTGTTGCAATGGATTTCATTATATTTCATAAATTCCTTAATACGAGTGCTAGGTAGAGCTAATTTTGTCTATTGTGTCAGTGACATTTTACCATTTTTCTATCTTTGTTTTCTAAAATATATTATCTGCTCAATAGCCTACCTAGGTGAAGGTGGAGGGGGAGGTCCGCCCCGGGCCTCATTATGTAAGGGACCTTCAAATGGGTCACCATATATCATTTAAACTTGTAAATTTGAATATAAATCTGAAACATTTTTTAAGCAGTAAAATCAATAAAAGTTGGCCTTATTAATAAATAAAACTCAAAATTCAATTCCTTTTAATTCATAAAAGTGTTGGATATGTACTAGTACGCATGCGAACACGGGTTGGGGGGGGGCATGTGTCAGGGGGTTTCGACAAACTTTAGTGAGGCGGCTGCCAAAAATACTCCCGTACCGGGCCTCATGAGGTGTAGGTACGCCACTCTCTCCAGCTGCTTTGTAAAAATATATCGATAAATTTTCTGAGTAACGCAATGTGCTATTGTGCTAGACAAATTATTTTATTAATTGAATGGTTAGGCTCTAAAACATGGTATCCAACAAAAAATATTTTAAAAAATACATTTTCATATCAGAAACAGAAGGCAATTTTTGTAAAACTAATGAATTAATTATATAATTAAACATGTTATTTATATACTGCGTGCTCGTTTAAATATATTTATGAAGTCCAATACGTTTCGTGAAAAGCATATTAACCATCAAGAAAGTGGCTGCTCGTTGAGTAGGGTGGGAGATTTTCTCTCCTGTTAAATATTACTACCCGGTGATACCCTTTGTAGAATAGAGATATTTCAGGATGAAAGTTCTACTGAATTTCCTCTTAGAACTTAGAGGTAGATCAACGTAGAAGTAGATCATCATACGACAAAGACTTGCTTCTAATGACAGGGGTATCAATTCATTTCCGTTAAATTAAAATATACTTGAAAAGCTTATTCAAGAAGAAAGAAAAGGTTCCTGTACAAGATTTGAAGCCTAAGTACAAGAATAATGTACTCTTTAAAGAAACTGCGGAAATATCAAATCATGACAAATTATTGAAATGTGTATGTTGTCTTAGTTCTTGATCGCTTATATTTTTGTAAAATGAATATTAAATAGAATGAAGTAATTCCGAGTATAGAAACGACGCTACAGAAATAAGATGTCCAAACTTTATTAAATCCCTTCTTTAGAGGAGGAGGTGCTCAAAAAGAGAAAGAATTTGTTGGATAATTTATGACTGCCGTGTAGGCCTTACAAACTAGGAATAGGCGGTTTAATCACATTTTATACAACAATTACTATTTCATACGTTTAATCGACAATACGTAATACTTATATTCAGATCCCTTGTTTTGTGCGTAAATTGAAATGTTCGATTATTTGGTTCAACTATAATGAATTTTTAAATATACAATTCAAACATAATTTTTGTCATTTTTACATGCGACAGACGCGTAGTAACAAAATGTAGTAGACTGTGATATATTTTTTCTGAATAACCATTATTTCACGTCATTATTTTAAATGAAACCTATTTCAGAAATATTAATATTTCCTCAAATTCCCAAGATATGTATAATTAACAAACTTTCTTTATATTATTATTTTAATAATAAATTACAATTACTCTAAAACTTCAATCGATTAAATTGCAACGATAAATAACAATCGTACAACGTAACCAATCAATTGCCGATTAATTGAACTACGACATGGACATCACGTCATCCACAGCCACATAAGTTACCAAGAAGGCAATGCATCTTGTAATTGGATTCACATCTTTATGGTGGGAACAGTCAGGTAATACCCAGTGACATTCATTTTGGTGCCCTTGCAGTGAGATATGGTCCTACTTTACTCATGTAGAGAAGGTAACCGTAAGAAAACAACGTAAACGAAAATTTTAGTCAGCCATTTTGGTTCCCCTTTTGTGCGTATAAAGGGCACTCGGATGATCCTGCGACGTACTCGATTATTGGAACTTTGTTCAAGGTCTCGTCTAAATAAGGACTCTAAAACTCACAATCCAAAACATTGATTTACTTGATTCATCTTGGAGATGTGAAATATTGTGCATGTTTGTGATGTGCATGCCAGTGTCTAACGCCGGTCGCATCTATCGTGACGACCTACAATGATCCAAAGAAGATGCATAACCTAATACAACTCACATTTCAGGTTAGGATTAATGCCACCCGTGTTTTTTCATAGTATTTCAAACTTTATATCTTCCTTTGTCGAGATAAATCCTTTAAATTTTATTATGATTATCAATATATAGTTTAGTTGCCTATTTATTCAATTTAATTAACATTTCACTAACTAATTTTTTTTAAATACTGATTTACGAAGATTTGAAGATGCAAATATTTTAATGTTTGATATTTCCCGACAATTGTCGAAATAATTTATATTACAATAAAATTAAACATTAATTCTCAAGTTCATTTGCAGCAACTTTTAGCAACGACGTCTAAGATGTCGCAATTAATCATAGATAGTTGATGCAATTAATCATAGATAAAATAAATTTCTCGATACCGTGTTGTATGCCCCATGTCTTATTAAAATGGAACAGCTTCTGATGGTGACCCGTTTCTTCACCCTCTCGCCGTCCTGGAGAACGTTTTAATTTAATAAGACGTCTTCTCTTCTGTCTTCCATTTTCCATCTCAGTCTAGAGAAACGGCCTTCTTAGTCTGGATATTACTCCAGTTGAAGTTATTAAACGAAAACATTTTTGGAGGGAAAACTGAATTTGTCGGATAACAGTGATGCCTGGTTTACGTTCCTCGTCGCCGAGTTGTGAGGAAATTTTGCGAAGAGTTGAAATGAGAAGTATGCAGCAGAGAGAAAACGAGAAAATTTACGAGGGGATCGATAATGATGAATGGCAACAGCTGCAGAAAATCGAATTTACACTCCGACAGTTCTATTTGCTGGAACGTTGCCCTATTGCGTTGCAGTATTAATTGCATTTGATCCGAATTGGAAAACCACATGATGAAAATATATTACTCTGGACCGTAAAATCTCACTGTGCTGGTGAATGTTGTGGTAATGGATGAAAAAAACTACGAGTGTTCTTTTTTAATATTGTTCGTCCGTAAAACATGATAATACTGAAAAGAAATCTGTTGAAATAAAGAGAAAGGCATAGGGAATATTTAAATATATTAATAAGAATTTGGGGAGAGAGTTATGTAGTCGTGCATTTTTGAAAATAATAATTTAAGTAATGAATGTTAATTTAGAGCACAGAAGTTGGGGAGTATGAAATAGTATTTTCAAATCTTCTATTAATTTGAAATATTTGATCACTCACTATTATTTTACAGCTTTATCAGCGGTGGAGCGTTAAATGTAGGTTCAGCACAATGGAAGGTGACAGAGTTCTTAAACTCGACAGTTCCTGATGGTCAAAAAGTCGGACAAGGGATTTAAAATTATGGGTACCATCAAACTGGACAGATTCTACGTGATCTAATAGCTTGCCGCCCGCCGCTATCCCTCCAGCCGACCCACGGATCTGCTGCTAATGGATTTCATGCGTCACTTACTGGAGAGTTATTTAATGTGCTATCAATTAAACATTTTTATTTTTATTCCCATTATCTTAAATGTTTTGAATTCTACACATAATTCCAATAAAAATGTACCCAAACACGACGTATTTATGACATTACTGAGTTTTAAGCTTCTGTTAACATAGTAAATAAAAAGTATTGTAATCGTGAAAAATAAACGGTCGCGAAATTTTGTCGAGTATATCAGTTTTGAGAGCCTTTGATTCCGAGAACAATGTGCGTAGAATTCCAATTATAATTTTCTTGATGCTTTCATGAAACATATGATTGACAGGAAAACAATTATTTTGTTTATCGTACTAGAGTAAATGCGTTGGTTCTAGATAGTGCACCTACGTTCGGTACTTCGGGTTTTAGAACCAAATACTTAGGTTTGGAGAACTTTTTGGCTCCGGTTTTATTTCTGACACAATATTTATTTCCCTCTAAATCGTGAAATGTGCTTTTTATGCAGTTTATGATACGAATGAAACAATAAGACAGATCTTTGTAACAGCAATTGTTCAGTTATTCGTCTGAATGTCAAAAATAAAAGGGATAACCGCTAAGGAACTTAGATTTAACTTTCGTCAAAAAAAAAAATTTTCAACCATGAAAATTCTTTTATCATAATTGGGGTGTTTGCTCATGAATTGCTCATTTATTGTTGAATTTCTGTTGTTAGTAGTGTATGTGCGGGTGTTGACTACAAGAAAGCCATTGCTCACATATTTTCGGAGGTCGACACATAAAATTAAGAAATTTAAGAACTATATATAAAATATAAAAACAAATTGTATTAAAAAATTTCTACACCTCTGATGTCGGAAGCTTTGAATTCAAGAAATCTCAAAGCAATTCTGTAAATAATAAATTTAAGTTTCCAAATCCAGTCACTGTATGTTTCTTAGAGAGAAAATATTCTAGTATGTGTTACATTTTATTGTTGTCAGCTATTTTGTATAAAATATATCAGATGCTTCTCTAATATTATAAAGAATTCATTCATGTTCAAAAAAAATTTATTCTTTTTAGCAGCAGCTCGATAATTTTTAATTTAAAAAATTACCACGAAAACAAGAAAGTAGGGGGAAAGAAAGAAGCTGTATGCTCAGATTTCAACTATCTCGAACAAAAATAAATTACTAAGATTATCTAAAATGCTCTTTCTTCAGTTTTCCGTTAATAACTTGATAATATATTTTTAGAATGAAACACCATTGTACCTAAATAATGTAACATTAAATTTCCAACAAATTATGTTCTGTGTCATTTTGTCGTGAGACGAACGAATAAGGCTTAAGAGCGCGTTTGTACAATGGAACAAAAAACGTATTTTTCCCGTATTTTCTTCATAACTTGAGAACTACATACTTTTAGAGAAAACGTCCTCATACGAAAATGAAATTTATTGAACGTCCAACAAAATGTGTTTTTCAGAGTATTTTTTTCTGGCGATCTGTTTATCCGCTTGTGCGCGTTGAACTGAAGTACGCATCTATGAAGTAGAGTCAACGTGTACTTTTTTCCTTGCATGGTGTCTGTGGTCCAAATAAGGTTCAAGTTCTGGTCTTTAACTCTTGTAAATTCACAGAATTGAAAAAAGAATCACATAGCATTTTATTTCTAACACCCTTTGCTTCAATGTTAAAATCCACGCAAACTGAGAATTGTTGAATTTTGTCTGATTTTTTTATTTCTGGTACTACAGGTCGAGGTCGAAAATTTCGGTTCATCATATCAAAAAATCAGAACTATCCTATTTGATGCAATTAAATAATACGTATCGACTCTTCGATATAGATGTGCACAAAAATTCCACACGCAGAAGAGGATAAACAGATTGTCAGAAAAAAATATCCAGGATAACGCGTTTTGTAGAACGTTTAATGTATTTCATTTTCGTATGAAGACATTTTCTCTAAAAGTTTGTAGTTCTCAAGTTATAATTCTATTAGATCCATTGTAGAATTTTTGTCAATTTTATCACGCTCTTTATCTTATTTTATCACGCGCTTCCGTTCGTCTGGTGACAAAACGGTACAGAATGTAATTTGTTAGAAATTTAATGTATATTTTTTTCTGTTCAAGAATATTTTGTTCTAAAAATGCGTTGTTTTAAACCTATAGGCGAAAAACTAAAATAATATTGAAAGGAGTAATAAGGAAAAAACTTTTTTGACATGCTTCTTTTCGTCACCAAATTACTGGAATAATAGTCAAATGAGCATTTGATGCCAGTAAGGTCGTGTTTATATCATTTTTCATCATTTTAAGCGTAGATTTCAATTATTCTATAAAACATCACAAATTTTATGGAGAAAAAGTTTTGTTGTTGTAAATCCAACTTGTTTACTGAAATAGCTGCCCACCGGTCCCATTGTCTGGGGATTCACGGGACGGAAACAGGTAGAGCGGCGTAGACTTAATTCTTAAGGAAGTGTCGAGTCTAATGGTGAAGTTATCCTTCTACCTGAGGATCTGTGGAGTTTAAATTCGCCCGAAGGTGGAAGGTAAGAAAAAGTTAGAAAAAAGAAGAAAGATCCAAAGTCACTTATATCATTTTACTGTGAAACATATTTTTCCAGTTTCTCTTACACGTACTGAATGTTCATTATTTTCCAAATTTCTTTGTTAGAACAAGATTTTTTTTTTTTTTTTTTTCTGGATGGAACAAAACCTGTTGTAACAGAGTCATAGCTGTCTTACCATCCAAAACACTGTAACGGGTGTACAATGTATTCTTCATGGGAAATTTTACGAAATATTACATGACGGAAACTGCATAGCAACTACTATTTTAAATTAATGTGTAAGTATAGTATGATAAATTCATATCAGTCCTTAAGGTATCAAAAGTACTGTTGCTGTGGTCATGCATTTGTACTAAATGTCCATTTTTCTTTGTTGCAAAACAATAAATGAATTTTTCGTTATAGTTCGTTGTTTTTGTAATCAGTTGGTGCGGATTTGGGAAAGGTATATATTATAGCGTGTAGAAATCGATTTATTACGTATTGTAAAACTTGAAGTATGACTATGTAAGGATAGACATCTAAGAGAGACCTTGCTCTCCATAAATGGAAGTTTTCGAAAATAATGAACTAGTATGTTCAATAAAATATAACAGACGATTTAACTCTTGAGAAAGAAATCACTTCATCAAGTCTCCTTTCAAATATCGTGGTTAAGATATAATGAAGAGTGTCTCGTCGGAGAACTGCAGTCATATTGCAGTATTACTTTATCTCGTCCGCGCCTTTAATACAATTCCGTGGACTCAAAGCCATATGTAAAGGAATGCCGTAAATTGGAAGTATCGGTGACAGTCTTGCACTACGATTAACTTCCCCACACACAGGAGTTATCATGATAGATGAAATTCCAAATTGTTATTTTAAGTTTGCATTTTTATCTTGTGTTCCTTATAAATATATTAGTTTTAAAGTATATTTCATGCAACTATTTTCTTACGCATTTCACGAAAACTTATTTTTATTTTATTGTTTACTAGCTTTATCCATTTCAACTGCACCAATAACCATGTTTTCAAATCTAATATCGGATTCTTTCATTGTATTTACACGTCACCTCTTTCACCTCTAAAGGTGTCATGTATCACACGTGGTCCGACTATGGAATTAATGATGACATAAATGTTCATTCATTTTCTTAGAATCCCCATAAACTATGAATTTGACATCTATATTGGATGTTTTCCATTTTCCATTATTTTTACATGTTTTGCCCTTTTCCTCAAAGGGTCCCATGTCCCTCTGACATAATGACATTGGTAGTTTATTAATTCAATTCAGAAATTCTGGGAACCATGGATCCGACGCAAATTGATTCTTTGCACATATTTTGTCCTGTAACTTCATATCTCACCCCCCCCTTAAGGATGCGAGGGGTGTCTTATTGCCATTATTTTTGAATTTACTTTTACTTTGTGGTATTTGTAAATGAAAAATATAGCGTGCTATTGAAGCTTATCTACATGGAACGATAAGAGTTAGAAGTTAATAATGTTTTACCCATCAATTACTCATCCAAAATAAAATATAACAAATGAAATTGACTTAGTGAAAAAACATAGAGGTCACCGTTGATGTGATAAACATAAAATGTTTGGTGGTGAGAATATTAATTTGAACACCGTGGTTTATTTTGAGTAGGAAATTTTATGACTTCATTTACTCTATTTACCTTTAGTATTATTTTCAAACAGAAAATGAGTATTAACGATATTATTTGGAAAAGAATTGATCGATAATTTTTAAACAAATTCTGAATATTTTAGTGTTTTTGCTTCAGAGAAGCTCTAACTTGAAGTGTTCTTACATAATTGTCTATGATCTATCAATATTCGTCTCCCTTGTACTTTGTGAAATTAAATAACAATTAAGCTGTTTTCATAGTGACAAAATTCCAATTAATGTTGAAGATAAGCGTTACTACTTTTCTTGCTTTAGAGTAGATTTAATTATAGTACTCCATGCGGTCGTGCCCAGTTTTTTGGCAATGAATTATTTATTCATTAATATTCATATTAAAAGGGTAAAAGTTTGTGTCCAAAAGTATAACTTTTGCATGTGCATAATGTGGTTAAATAATATACAACGAGAATAATTAAATATGAAAATAACCAAAAAATGTATTTCAAAAGAACGATATTTCCTGTTGAATAGTTAGTTTTAGAACTTACGTTCGTAAAACCAAAATGAACTTTTCTAGTAATTATTTTTAATGCAGAATGTATCTATGGAAAAGAACTTTTCTCGTATGCAGTGACCTGATCCAATCCATTGTGGAAACAAATTTAGAGAGCTCTTTTGATTGAGTCTGATGTGCTCTCGTTCTGTATTTTCAGCCATCCGGTCAGTGGAACTAGCTCTTGCGGAATTCATGAGTGTGCTTCTTCGTAACTTCACCCTGATGATTGAGTGGACCACTGTATCAACTCTTCGCCTCGAACACGTTGTATTGGAACAGCTATTGTCATTAGCTGTTCGTTTTAGAAACAGATTTAAGTCATAAGTCAACCCAAAATTCGAGTGATGAATCACATGTTGAATCAACTACAAATAAGCATGTAGTTGCGAACACGTCGATGTGCATTTTTTATATACATCACACCCGATAAACATTAGCCGTACTAATATTTTTTACAATTAATGAATGTTTATAGTTAATTGTGTGTAGATTGTTCTGAAATAATGCATATGAATCTGTATTGGAATAATTTTGTTTGATTTCCGATTTGTATAAGCTCATAATGTGTGGATTCAAAACTTCACTCTGGTTTCATGTTGATCAGCCGACTCTTAATTACGTCTACAGCTCTGTCAGCTACAACATTTAATGTATAGTTAAATTAAATTCTATCGATACATAATGTTTAATTTGCAATAATAAATGAAGTGGTACATCAAATAATTTTTTAATCACATTGAATCTTCATTTTCATTGAAATCGAATATATTTTTCTGTTTTTATTTCCTTTCAAGGAATACGCAACAAACCATCTCTTCGTTACAGATTAATATTTTACTCAGTTTGGAATTGTATTATTCATAAATTAAATAAATATATTTCATATATCTGTGAAGTAAACATGTAGTAGAAACAAATTTTTTTCAACACTTGACCTCTTTGTTTGCATCTTGTATAAACCCCAAAACAGTGACCTAAAATGCTTTAAAATCACATGTTTATCCGCCTCTTCAAACGAAGCAGTCATCAGCGACATTAGGTTCCCCTGTCTGGTTTTCAGACCCCTCCCCCCCCTTCCCTTCACTCGTTTACTGTTCACCGCATCCCCTCGACCGACCGAGCGACACAGCTCGGAGAGCTCCAAAGCCGCGAATCTATTTCCGCGACTGTGTTTTGTTCACGACGGGGCACTGAGCAGAATCGATAGCAGGCTCTGCTGTCCCCGCTGCTACCGCCTCCTGTTACTGTCGCACCCTCACCATCGCCCACTGTACCCATCACCAACCGACCACGAGTCATTGCTTCTACACATGATAAAAATGCTGCCGCACTCCTTGGCTCGTGTTCACCGAACCTGTTTTTGAAATATTCATCAAAATTGTGGATGTTCCTCAAGCCACCACCTTTGGTATCTCCGCTTACAGCGAATCTCACTGACTGGATCAAGCTATAGCATCCATGTAGGAATACTGATAACAATCGGAATAAAGTTTCCTTAAGGAGTAAGCATAAATATAACTATTTTCTTTGAGGTAGTGCAGAGTTGTCCAACGGATGTTTGCAGAGTTGACATTATTCCTATTAAACATAAATAAACGGAAATACCAGTAAGCAAAGATACTATCCATTTTTCCACTTATAAGTATTTTCAAGATAAATTTAGAAAATTTGTTTTTCAAAAATATTTTTTTATTTGAGCAACAGGTTTGTCAAGAGTAAAAATATTTCACATAATCAGCACAATTACTGTCTCCACTGCAATGAATAATGTTAAAATTTTAACGTTGTTTCACAAAGTTTTTAAGGAAATATTTAGTGCCACGGTCTGAAATCAATGTAATGGACTTTCCGTTCACAGTACATGAACCGTTTATACTCTATGTAATTTTCTTCCTTAAAATAATCTCCCTGAAAATTGCGATATCACCAGGGTCTGATCACTTGTTTAAATCATGCTCAAGAACTGCACTTAGATTCTTAAGGTATTGCAGATATCTACTAGTACTCTGTTCCTTAATGGTTTTTGAAGATAAATATTCGAAATATTTGACCTTTCTTTTTGTCCCTTTTAAACAATGTTTCAGTATAAAACACTTAATATATCAAACTTCGCGTTTCTTTAAGATAATCAAGTTTTGTAAGTTTATTCACCATAAGGAAGTAATGTTACAACAAATAAAAATTTATTCTCTTGTGCTACAAGTTTTGTTTCTTTTTAGTCATTGTAGTGTGACAATGGGTGTGTGCCCTACCAGAGAGTACGTGAAGTCGACATATCACGTATTACTCAGAAATAACTTTTCACTGCTTATGAAAATTGATGAAACAATAAAACAAGTTACAAATAAAATGCGAATAGTGGAAATGCATTTCAGCAAAATTAACTTTTGTACATTTCTAATAAGGTAATTATATCTACATTATCAAACTATATGATTAATTGAAGCGATCAATTTTCAAATATTTATCAACTGACGATATAAATAAATTAAAAAAACATTTCGTAATATTAATAATCTACAACAGAAAGCAAGGAAGATTAAACAGTATTACAAAATGCAGTCATGTGTATTCGATAATTTTTCCGTATCCGGTCTTCAATTTATACTGTGAGGAGTGTTCTTTATGAATATCATTTTTTAAATTACATCATGTAGCTAAGTTATTAATAATGTTGTAAACATCCGAAAATAACACAAATAGGTGTTTAAACTTGTGTGAACAGTTGTTAATACAAATGTTACACAATCATAATAGAAATATGCATCTGCAAGTGGTCCATAAATAATTGAGAAATTATTTATATAGACGTAATTAATATAAATCAAACCTATTTTTAAAAAGGAATACAATAAAGAGGGATATGTACAACTGAAAGTTGTTCATATTGGTCCTATAGTGAACTCAATAACAAATGTTGGTATTGACAAAAAAAGAATACTTATATCAGATGAAAGTATTTTCACATAATTTATATTAGGTTATGTTGTGCTTTCACAACTTATATGGAAAACTTAAGTCTAAAGGAACTAATTCACCTATTGTGCATTCATATATTTACGGATCACTTGACATTTTTTCTTAAATTATTTTTTATAAGTAAAACAATGAAAGAAAAAAAAGTTGAGGCATACTTATCTATGTCCTACAACTGTGGGTTCCAAAGACATATGACATCCTATAGCTGATATACTTGGTGGCAGATCGCTATTCTAAGTGAATATTAGTTATTCAATATCTGCTTCTAAGTATCCTCATCGCACCCGTGCGGATTCAGATGTGGCTCAAGTCTGCGGTTCCCACCGACCAAGCGTCGTTTTTATTTGTTTATTTGTTTGTCGGTTACTACCTCACGTTACAAATGTACATCGCCATTATTTCTTTTTGCGGCATGGTAGCTGCAGGCAATGTGTCGCCTATTGTGGCATCTGATTTCCGATTACGTAACAACAGGACCGTAATATCAGAATTGTATTTTAGGTAACCAGATACGAAAATTCGTGAATAAATCTGGGAATAAATATGTTTTATTTCCGTGATTAGATGTTTTTAGTCCAAATATCCAAAATCCCTATTCTCCGAATCGATTTTCTAGAAGGTATGTGTTTCTACGTATGTATGTGGAAGAAAAAATGAATTGAGAAAATGCATTTCTTGAATTAGATATTCAGTGGTCATACATAAACATGTACTCACTCATTTAATTAATAAATATAAATCAGATATTTTTGTTTTACAACTTTCTACTTAGTTCTCGAGCTACATATTCAATAACCGAATTTTCACACATCTCGATTTGCTCAATTACCAATTAACTTAGTTAACTATATGCATTAGTTAGACATTAGTTAGATAAGTTAAGAAGAGAAGTGAATTTTACGGTGCAAAATCAAATATCGTTAAATTGAAACTTGAAAAGAGTATTTCTAATTTTACCCCAGTAATCATGAAGAGGTAATACCTTCCAGTTTTAAGAGAGGCAAAATTTAGTATTGCCCGCATACTGTGAACTAAGTGTATATTAATGCAAATGTTGCCCATACGCGATTTACAATTTACACGAGGTATTGAAATTTCTATAACCCTTTTACCGCGCATACAATCCAATTGCACCTCTGTAAAGTGTGATGAAGGTAAGAAATAGATTGCCTTTCGTTAACTTTTATTTTTAAATTCATAGAGTTTTAGTACTATTAAATTCCATTATATGATCAAAATATATAAATAATTTAAGACTTACGACCTTAAATAATTTAAGACTTAGGTCTTCGTCAGGTGAAACATATAATATGAAGAAACATAACAGAACCATTGAACATGATATTAAACACAAATAGAATCTCAAAATATGTTTACAAAGACGCAAAAATTAAACAAACATGTTTTAATATTGTATTGTAAATACCCGATAGCTCTCTGTGTCAGTGCGTTAATTCAAACTCCCATGTGTATATTTATAAATATCTGATTTGCAACGTTTTTAATAAATAACTTGTCTTTTTAAGGTTCACTTGAAATGTAAACTTAACAATATTTTTACCAAGCAATTTTTATAATAATAAAATAACTTTATTACGTGCTACTACATATATTTTTATTTTACAATTGTCAATCTCGCGTCATAATAAATTCCATAAAAACAAGGAGATCATAATTTTTTATCAAGTATAATCAGTTACATAAGAATTATTTAGCGAATGTTTTGATATAAAATGCTATCAATAAGAGGAAAATAGTCACAAAAATTAATAATTGTAAACTGACAGTGTATTCATTGTTCTTCTGTGTATAAAATAACAATCCAGACATATTAGATTTTAAGTAATTGGTTAACGCCATAGAGATAAAAAAAAATGCTTAGGCAATTGTAATCATTAATACTGTAGAGATGTTGGATGCCAGAGTGGAAACATAAAATATTCCCTCAATTTTTTTAAATCGTGAAGCCATACCTCCAGCAGAGGTCCAAGTGCGTGAACAATATCAAGCTCTTAACGCACGACCGATATACACTTGCTGATGAATTACAGCGAGAGGCATCACAAACTTTTTACATACACTCACTCAGTAGTTCAGTGTTGATGTGTTGACATTTGTAGTGGAGACAGGTATTGTCTGCTGTAGTGGGTCAATCTTATGCCACTGCACGCCAACCTCGGATTCAGCCAGCTAAGAACTTAGGCGATATTAGCGCACTGTCAAGGACGCGTGAACTCCGACGTGGAACTCCTGACACTTGTTATACGAGTCCACTGTCAACCACAGAACGTCAGGAAGCATACTCATGTCTCATTCAGCTCCCACGATAAGTATCAATACTGTTCACTACTGATCGCGCTGGTCTTATTTCTATGATCTCTCAATGAATGGTGGCAGTCTCCTGCTTTCCATACACTCTTCTGATCTAGTGCACTCTCAGACAGCGCATCACCATAAATACATAAGCTACGTTTTATGAAGAGTAGTTTTAAATAATTGCTGTCTAGTTCATATTTATTATTTGCATGTAATATTTACTAATAAATCCTGACACAATATCGGTACATTTTCAAAAGAACATACGAAACCTAACGGTGTCTTTTGAACCGTCAACTGCATCTCAATCATTAATAGTAAGTGGATCCCAGATGGACTCATGGGTATTGAGCATGCATGCAGAGGGGGTTTCAGTGCAAAAGTACCCGTTTCGTCCCTCTGTGCTCCATTCAATTGCTTCATGTCAGTGAGCGTCCACGGAGTGCAGGCGTGGCGTTGCGGCGCCAGCTGCTGGGGACAGCGTCTGATCCGTCATGCAGTGGGGCGTGAAGGCAGTTTTATCGTCGCCTCTTTAACACGTCGACTCTGGGGCTCCAGGCAGGCCACCCGAGGTCATGAGCCGATAGCAGTAGCGTGCAGAGTAATCATTGTGTGTGACATTTGAAAAGGGTGAAACAGAATAAATGATATGGAGAACTCATACAATACTCGTGCTCATGCTAGGTTGGTGTTGATAATGCATGTGAAGCTTGAACGTTTTCCTTTTGAACTCCTCTGGTGTCTAACGCGCGCGGTGACTTCTAAGATATTAATTCAAGAGTAGAGGAAATGTGGTTCATTTATTCCGTCATATTTTCGTCTATACTCTTTCCTTTTCGGATACATTAATACCGAGAATGTATTACACTGAGTTATTTTAATTAATGTTCAGAGCCTGTTCGATTTTTTTGATATTAAATTATGCATTTGAAAATTATAACTATATTAATTTAGAACTGTTGAATAAAATCTATTTAATTTTGTATAAATTTTAACATGTACAATTTGAAAATTAATGATTATATTTCCTTAAGAAACAGAATGATAAGAATGATGCTAAGCAGCCGAAAGAGCTTTATACCAATAAAACAATGAGCAACATAGAAACGCCTTTCAATTTATCATTCTTTGATAATGTTGCTAAAGCTCCACAATTACCAAGTATCCTTTAGAAACTAAAAAACGCCTACATTATTTATTTGTTTATAACTAACGTTCATAGCAAACGAAAATAACGGGGATGATTTTCATACGAAACAAATAAATGTTCTTCCTTTTCAAATATTTGTGCAGTTTAAAGTAAAATCTGTAGTTCTTAACAGAATATTTACAAGAAAAGAGAAACTAAAAATCTCATTATGTAGAGACCGTTTTGCATCATTATCCCTGTGCATTCTCGTGATAAATGCGAGGGTTTTTCTTCCTTTGTAACTCGAAGACTAAAGCAGTTTCCTTTCCCTCATAACTTTCGTGTAGAACCAGCTTTTCCTTGCGCACAAATCGCATTGCTTGTAATTTAAAATCTTTCAAAATGCAATTATCAAGCTACGAAAATCTGTCTCGAATCCGTCAGTTTCGTCACAGCAGAATCTTTGGCAGATTAACCCCATTAAATTATCTTGCAGAAGCGTTTTCATTTAACTTTCTTCCCTATACATAAAATATGATCCGTAACTCCTCTCCTCAAAGCCCATGCACTAACTCTTCGCAGGGAGAGAGAGACTGATGTTTACTTTGTATCTATTGGTTTTCGGAACACGCTACTAAACTTCCCTCGCGAAGTTAATCCTGCGAAGTCGTTCTTAAGGAACGTTAGAGGGTCCTTGCAGAATGTTAGGGAATTCGCTGCTTACGGTATTATTAACACATTTTTCTCGAGAAAGGAGTTAAGTACAAAATAGCTAGCGAAGTATTTGAATACGTCACGGAAAATATTTAAAACTTAAAAAAAAATTACATATACGCATTCTTCAGTCTAAGAGAGTTCAGAACATGGAAATGTCTAAATGGTAGAATTTTCGTTCATTACTTACAGTAACTTAAATGTTATAAGAACTCAATCCCGAGTCCCAGCAACTTAAATTTTATTCAATTTGGTGACAATTTAAAAAATGAAGTATACGGAAAATGAACAGTATCAAAATAAATTTAAGTCAATGTAAAACTTCTTTGCTCGGTAAGAAAGTTGCACACGAAACTGAAAGTAAAGTGAAATGTAAAATTCATGTTTCTCTTTGAAGCTATGGATAGGTTCTTTCAACGTACTATTGTTACTCTTTAGTAATTCTCAGCTTCTGGTAAATGTTATGTATAGATGTGTTAGTGGAATTCTGTATTCACCATGATTATTTCACTATAATCCCTAAACTATTTTGACAAGGCACATACAACCGCTGGGTTAATGAACATTATTTGCTTTGTAGATAATAATAATAATCTCCTTGAGGTAGGAACCGAAAAATATATCAGTAATTTATATAAAATGGACGATACTGATAATTCAGTCTTCAATTATTAAAATATTTTCGTAAGTTTCATCCGATCTTGGTTGACTTAGTACGCTCTCTAGATAATCGCAAGACCCATGGTTTGGATCCCCTTGCGAAAGTTTAAGTTTTTTTTATACAACATGATGATTTACCTAATAATACATTTATATGAACTTTGGTATTTTTGTATGATCAATTTACTCTATACTTTAAAAAATACATCATTGCCTTCAGGATATTTCTCAATAATAGACTTTCTTACAAGTTAAATCACAATGTAAATATGAAAAATTAAAGTTTTATTTGTGAGTTCTCTTGTATGTGAGTTTTATTGGCAAGAACATAAAACCTAAACTATGGATTTTTTCATTACGACGAATCACAAAAAATACAATTTTCATTATTGATCGAATATTTTCCTTCATTGTATAAAATATTGCAATATTTCGGCTACCTCACGTAATAGATTCGCCAACTCCAGGAAACCAGTGCTTTTGCAACATTAACCTTAAGTTTGTGGCGACAATACATCCGTTACGACACACTTTCGGCCATCCAATCCCCACGTTTTGTGGATCTGTTGAAATCCGAGTAAAAGGAATACCTCAGTAAATGATGTATTATTAGTATTATTATTTTATTAAATGTGCACAATTCAATTACTGCATTACACAATGAACGATTTCAGCATTCCTCCTACTTCTTGAGTTTCATCGTTCATGTAACATAGTTTTTGCAATATCTGGAAACAATCACCAATTACGCATTCTGGTATTTCTTTCGTACCAAAGTGTATTATAACTATTGGCATAAACACTTTTTGGAATTTTAAACACATTCAGCAGAAAGAAGCAATTTTTAGTGGAGACGTCTACAAGAATTACCACAAAGATAATTGCAGTATTATATTATAAAGCATTCTTACAAACAGTGACATATACACTTGCTGGAAGACCAGTAAAATAAAACTCTTTCCCAACCAATATGATTTCGGTATTATGATACTTTATTCAATAACAAACAGTTCACAGACACCACATTATATGAATACAAATACGGTGAAGCTTAGCTTTTGAGGGAATTTCGAATCTATATTATTCTTGTTACGTTTGTTGACACAAATTTTTGAAAGAAAAAGTATCACAATACACCTTTACCATATGGAAATGGCAAACCGGAGATGTATTTGAGGCGAGATTTAAACCTTACCAATGCAACTTAAGTCTAAATAAAATCTTCATTAATTGGAACATTGCACATGAACAAATTTTGCTGGTTTCGCTGCTTTGTCATTTTCGTACAACGGTTTCAGATTCTTGGAATTTGGAATTCATGCAGTGGTCTTATGGACTATCATTGGCGCACTTTTACTGCACAGAGCAAGCTGGTGTTCTGCTCCTCGGAGGCCTTCCTCTTTGAGACACCTCTTTCGTCCCAAAAGGCCAGAGCGCTTCTGCGAGACGTGATCGGAGTGCGCGTCGCCCGCTCTCCTGATTGGATCTGTGTCGGAAATAAATCTGCCGCCGGACGAACGGACGGACGGTCTACGGCCGCTTCCCACTCTCCGACTCGCTTCCTCGAGAAACGGGGAGTATCCCATGCAGGAGGCTCCAATCTGGATCTCTTTCGAAACGACATCGGAGTGCTACAGGGAAGTGAACTAGGTACTCAACTTCATTGTATAATTCTAAAGAATTTGACTCTTCCTTTGCTAACATTTTAATAATCAAACGGGAAATAAACATGAAAGGAATCACATATTTTCATAAAAATATGAATATGAGTGAAATTATTTTCCTAAATTCCTCGGAGAAGTCAGCTTTCCTCAATGGATGGTAGGCTGCATAGTTGTCTGTGTGGTGTCATTCTCGGGGAGATGATCGGATGTTTCTCATATTTTAACGTCCTCACTGTCCGCTAAGTCTATTGAGATTGCTGTAAAATGAGTACAGTGTCTATCCCAGAATCAAATTGTTCCGAGCGTGATGTTGGCCACACTTTCTCTTACTTCTAGTGCTGAAACCAAAGAAATAAGTGATGTTACCCAGGGGTGACCGAAGGATAGAACTCATTGAATTGTCTGTGCTTGGGTGATCTTTATTTTTGAGTACTTTTAAAATATGTCAAATAAAAAGAAGGGATAGGAACTTACCTCATCATGAACTTCAATGGTAAGATACAAGAACATGTTAATAAAAATCAAAAATAGAATCAAGCGCGAACAAAAGAAAGAAATTTTCACCGTCCTTGCCTTATGAATGGATGTTTTCTGAATTTAATGACTCGAGTAAATGTACTGTTTTGATTGAGGAAAAGTAGATGACAAACAATTACGGTAATAAGTGCATGAATCATGTTACCATCTACTTCCTTATCATATACCATATATTTGGTGAAGCGTTGAGTTGACAACTCATCGTTCATATCATCGTTTTGAGAATTTCCTCAATAAGAAATAGAAATGCGTTAGAAATTAAAGAGATCATACTACTTATTTCTGAATAAGCTATCTTCATCAAAATAATTTTCACTCTTTTTTCGATCATAGTCCATAGTTTGGAGATAAAATCACCCCTCTGTTAGGATGTGAAAAAATTCAGACGACTCATATATTAAAATAAATGCATGTGGCAGCTAATATGTTGTCTGCGCATGTTTGCAGATTGCTTTTTCAAGTCCTAACTGCTCAGAAATTGTGAATTTTCAACCCGTCATGAGTACGGTTAAATAAATAGAGTCAGAAAACTAAAATCATTATGAAAGTAAAAGAAAAGTAAAAGGAAAATTTACTTTTTCCGATTCAATATAAATTTGTATTTTTATATTTAGGTTTTCTAAATAACAGAAATAAGATTTACTATGGCCATATAATGATAATATAAATCTCACATTTTTTGGAAAGGAACTTTTAAAGCTTCAAAAAATTGGAAACAAAAAAAAAAAAGATTTTAAATCTTCTAGAATTACTTACTTCGCGGTATACATATGTGATGAATTAATGTAGTAAAATGTTCTTTCCAACTGTATGCGATAATGCATTTGGATGTAGACTGTGACACGTAGAATGTGGCAATAACGACAACAACTCGCCCGGTGCAATGTATATTTTTCTATTACCTTAGTAGTTATTTTTGTCCAATTTCAAATCATGCGTGTGGAGAACTAATATTTTCCTTGAAACTTTTTTGTTTGTTGCTTCCCGAACCGCTTCCGTCGTGCCTCTCTCACTCATGCGATGTTTGTCATAACATGTTTATCATAACCTTTCCGATCTTATGTTAGCTCTCTCTTTCTCGTACTCAATTTCTTGAGATTTTTTCGTCTCAACTTTATCATTCATCGACAGCCGTGGTCTTGTCGTAGTGTCTTCGCTACCTTGGTACCGTTGAGCGGTAGAGCATGGGTTCAAACCTTTCTCGGCCGAAATACATGAGGTAATTAGCTGGGGTTTCCCTCGCCTACTCCGGGCACATATTCCCTGAGACCCAAAATCTCTCCTTCCCAATTCCCTAAAGTCACGGTTAGGTGGAAGAGCCGGTCAAATGGCTCGAACCTCGCCGTAAGAATAACGAAAATTCATTTCCCTTTTATTTCTTGGAACGTTTACTCTAACTCGTAGTTCTTTGACTAAAAATAATCCATGGCATCCATATATTTTCACAGTTCTTAATACGCCAATTGGTGATTCGGTTATTGTCATAGTCCTAAACGCTATTTTACGATTTTCCTACAATTATATTATAATTATTTTTCATTAATGTATGTTGTATTCTTTTCCATGAATGTAAAATGTTTGTTTCTATCAGAATTGGATGTTACTTGCCTGCCTACACATGACTTAAAAATAAGACGATGTTATCTCGAAGGAGATCACCTCCGAGGTCCGTGTGGTCATTCACAAGTTGAATGACAATGGTAGATGAGGTCGAAGAACGAACAGGATAGCGCGGTGTTGGCGCTCCAGCGCGTAAATGTGGAGGTCTCGCGTTCGATTGTCAGCTTCGTCTCCCATTTTCATTCAACATAACATAATTCACCACAAGAATATTATTTTTCAATTATTTATGTTAAAAGTGCATTTAAAATTTTAACATTGAAATAAACGGAATAGTTTCGCTTTTTATTATTTGGCGTTGTGTTAGTGGATTATAATATTAAAATTTGTATTCATTTTAATTTTTTTCCCTTGGGGCTTTAGGGATCGACAAAGTCAAGGTCATTAAAGTCCTTTCATTTTAATATATGTATGTATCTCGTTTCGGTCAGCTAGGACCACGAATGAAGAGTGCTAGTAAGGCTCAGTTTGTGAGTTTACTCACTAGACACATCGAGAATTTGAGATAGGAGGAACAGATAGGATCCAGATTGCTGTACCCAAGTATTACAACTGCGGTGGTTAGTCGCAGAGGGAGGTTGTTAGCCGCAGAGGGTGAACTTTTCATGCGCCACAGCTATTTAATCTGAGACATGGAAATGAAAAGCTGCGGATTTTATCTTGCCCTACCCGGGAATCGAACCCGGGAATTTGGTGACGAGCAATCACACTGATACCCTGGCCACGGAGGGGACGATATATATTAATGGTAAATTATTGTATAGAATCATTGTAAATTCTATGAAACAAGATCGAAACTGTGAACGAAATTTTGTTTTAAATTCTTTCAACTTCATAGGATTTGTTTCCTACAGTTTGAATGAACAGAATATTAACTTACTTACCTTGCTGTAACTACCAAAAATTTTCATATTGTCACCGAAAATTCTTCACTACCAAAGAAGTACGTGAGTAAAAACCATTCAATAAACTTTCATGAAAGATATCACCACGACAACAGCATCTTGTCTGCGTCTTCCACAGAAATCACCATAAATTTCGGCGCCGCCAGCGGCGTCATCGCGTTGGCAGCAAATATCTGCACTGCGCTCGCTGCTGCAGCTCGTTCCCATACCACTTCTCCATACGCTTTCAACTTTCCAAATAAAAATATATTGAACGCAACGTAGTACGGATTTCCAACAAACCGTCAAACATCTTTTGACGCGGCGCGAAAGCGCGTGGATTGCAGTGCGAGGAGAAAGACTGATGGCAATAATAGATTCGATTCCAGCGGGCATATTGGCCGGAAGGTAAGGTTTGGGAGAGCAATAAGGCTGCTCTGGCGTACGCTTAGAATTCCTCTGAGTAATGCTGCTTTATCGGGCAAGAGCCAATGGTCGTCGCTGGCAGGTCAGGGAAATCTTTGTTCGTGAAGCTCTGTCCAATAGCAGAGGTATTCACACTCATAATGGAGAAATTTCCCAATTCCTTGTATGCTTTATCTGTTACAACATACCTTTTTCGTGTTTACAAATAAAGACAAGTTAAATAAAGAGTCATTATTTTAATATCTTAAATTTAGTAGAAGCATGTTTTCATATTATTGTACAGAAAATGAAGTATTCATGCGACTAAATCTGCAATATACTTCAATTTATTATGAGCTTCAAAATTAATTTTGATAATTGTTGGTGGAAATTGATAGTTTAAATAGACCGTATTTTTCTATTCGGATCATTGTCTTCCTGTTCGATAAGTTTGTGTGAAATACAAGGCAAACCTCTAGCAGGGTATAGATTCATGTAAGAGAAAGAAAACACATAAACCACTCAGTTTTGTAGTACATCGAGTTGTAAAATTTTCATGTCTTCAGTAAAATGTATTTTCTGTTATGTCTCGTAAATAACTGTTCATATTTACCCACGAAATTCTTATTACGCGTGTTTTCTGAAATAAACAAAATTGAGTGCATTCCTTTCACTTTTTTAGCTTAAGGTATTGAAAAGGATTCTTGTAAAAATCGTACGATTTCATAATATTTGAGTGTTATGTGAAAGGGAAAAGGAGTATTGGACGATCCGAATTTTAGGAACCAAATCCAACAACACATCATTTTGACAATATCATAATAAAAAGGTCCTTGAAACTAAATTTATTTTGACAGTTCGGTTCTTTCAACTGTTACGTTGTATATTTTCAAACAATACTCTGAAGCTATTTTGGAAACAATACGCCCTTTTAAAATTCTTTCGCTTATCAGTTACATTATGTTATGAAGACGTTATGTATCTGCTAATTATTTTTTTAAAATAATTTTTACTAATGGTCCGATATATCACACATATTTTAGGAGATTTATAATTTTACATTTTTCAATGAACAGTTGCCATTCTGCAACAAAGAACAGTTTTTTTTCTGTTCATTCTGTATGTTTTTAAAGATATATTTATTGGATAAGTTCAGATTAACAGAAATGAACAATTTCGGGGAAGATAAAATATTGATTGCAAAGTAATCTGAAGGTACTACAAAGATCTAGCGAGATAAAATGATAGATGGAAACCAATTAGTGGATGAAGAAGATCAACTTCAGACGTGATAGATGGCGCCAATAGACACACACAAAATATAAATGAAAGTCGCCTTCCGAACAAGCAGCTCTCGATTCTAGTTGGCGGAGGCGATGGCGGCAGCAGCCGCAGCAGCGCAGGGGTTTGCGAAATTGCGAGGAGATATGATGCACGTTGGGAGGCTTCTATGCCATCTGACTGCTGGCACTGCAGCAGCGCCACCGCGCCGGAGGTGATTTCCGACGACTGCTTGGAACCTGTTTCCTCCTGAGTTTATTCCCTGGAACTAAGTTGCCTGAGAGTCCATGGATGCCGCTGCGAGAGGAGATTTATTTTTCTCTTCCTCGTTTCTTTGCAAAAGGTTTACAGGTTTAACGAAATACGAGCTCGTGGTGATTGAGTGTATGGAGAGATGGAATATTTTTGCTTCATGGAAAAAACAAACATGCAGAAAACAAATCAAGTTTGAATATGCCATCTGTGATAAATATTATCTTTAGTTTGACAACGTCAACACTATACTCAGAATAATCTATAGTTCGATAATAATTTGTACATGTAAAGTTTTTGCGTTAATTTACAAACATACTGATACTCTATTAGAATTATAACTCGTAGCTAACTTCATTTAATCTAGGAATTTTTGCTGAAATTTTTGAATCCGCCTCTGCCTTAGGGCCCTTGATCGGAATTGATGGGATGGTCCCTTGCTTGCTTCCGGAGAGTAAATTAGTTTATTGTCCTCCACGTGGTCATACGCAGTNTTATTATGAACTTCAATAATAAGATTTTAAAATAAGTACTATTCATCATTCAATGTTGGAAGAACTAGAAAACTATATCCAGTTTCATGTTACGTGTCTTAGTTTTAGTAATGAAATATAATGGATATCCGTATGTAAAATGTAATCTAATGTTCGAATTGATTCCTACCCTTTGAATGAATCAAAAAATATTTTTACTTTACTTTTGAAAGTAAAGTTTAGTTTTTCGTTTGTCAAATAAATTTGTATTAATTTCTAACCCGATATTGAATTAATATGTTCTCGTCTAGTATCATTATTTTATTGAAATATTTAGTACAATCTTGTACGTACACTATTCTGTATTCAAGTTTACAATGTTTCAACAGTTGTTTACTGTCATCATCAGGTGATTGTAGCACAAATAAGTTAATTTTGTCCTGATAAAAAAAGGAAAAATGTAAACTACATATCCAAATAAAATAATTCCATAGAAACATAAGAATTACAAAAACATAAATCCATAGAACGAATTCAAAATAAATAATTATACATGTTAGACATCCTATTTACACGTTTGTAAAATTTATGTTTTGTTTAATATTTTTGTGTTTCTTGCAATTTCGATGTGTAGCGTTTCAGAAATAATACGATTGTACTAATTGTGGTTCCCGATCTTATATTCAAACTTTATTGCACACTATCGAATTATCATCTTCTAAATAATTTAATTTTATGCTTTTGTGTGTTTATGTTTCGTTTATGTTGTTTGATTCACGTCAGTAAAATGTGTGTATTCAGTCCAATAAAGCAAAATGTAAATTTATAGAAAAAAACTTGTAAAAGACAGTTTGTGAAGACAGTTTGTCTATCGCACCAACTATTAACTGTAAGATTATGGGCTTGTTTCATAATTTTACTTATTACCATTCTCAAAGAAAAAAATTCTACTTAAAATTGGGGATATAATAAAAATTGACATTGAACTATTGACTTTACAACTAATTATGATATAATAATGTGGCAATACAATAAAAATTCGATTAATTTTTACAAAGTCATGACACAATATCTGATTCATATACGCAAATCTTAAAGCTAGTGTAGTTTCAACTCAGTGTTTTGTTGAATATTCATGTTTACGAATTTCCTCTAACTAAGAATAAGTTGTTCTTTAATATTTTGAATGACGTTGAAAATATATTTGGATATGGTTATTGAAGTAACAAACTAAACAGATTCTTTGAGACATTAAATTTAATACATAAAACTTCTGTCTACATGAGCTCCCTGATAGTTTAAACAAAAATGTTCTAACATAATGAATATCATGTATACTTGGAAATACGTCTCACGTTGTATTAAATTAGAAAAATCTTCAGAGAAGTCCACTTAACTTTAGGAAGAATAATTTACAACACAAGAAGAAAACACGAGAAATACAGTGAGTCTGAAAAGGGTTCAGTGCTCTGGTACTCGCGAGACCAGGGACACGTTTCAACAATAAAAATGAACAACCAATCTCATTTCTAGCAACAGACACAGGGGTGCGTCCAAAATGCACAGCTTCTGGCCTAGAAAAGTCTCCTAGCCATTAAATTAATATTTGAATTTTCTGTTGTTTCCCGACGGAATATCTTATAGTTGTTGTTTACATAATTGTTGATTTAATTAATTCAAAATATTGTTTATTGGTTGATTTTGTAAAGTGAAATATGTAATGTATTTATTAACAATTTAGAATTAACAAGATTAAGAATTCTTGCTCTTAAAAGAGATTAAAAGTAATGTGTCTGTTACACAATTGGGAAATACATAAATTATGATCAGGCATAAGGTAGAAAATGTCCATTATTTGTGTATAAAGAAAATGTATTTTTCTCATGTTTTTTATTAATAATCTATGGATATTTAGATTTAAAATTTCCTTTTCTAAGATATAAATAAATATTTGTTACATGAATGATTCCTATTTGTGTGATAAGTGAGCGTTTTTTTTTTTTTGGGGTGGGGGGCTTTACGGCTCATGTCGACACCAAAGGTCATTGGAGCCCGAAGAACTTGTACAGGTAGGGAAAATGAAGTTACTCACTAGGGAGAGCCGACATGACTCTCCCCGTGTGTGGGACTCGTCGAATGATTCAACCCTACCCAGTAAAAGCCCTCCTGATCTACAACACACCAAAACATATCTCACAACATACATCAAATGGAGGGGGGGCTAAAATGAGGGGGCACATAACAAGAGGGGGACAAAGAATAAGGGGGGCAGAAAATGAGGGGTAGGACAAAAAATGAGAGGAATGAGGAAAATGTAAGATACCCAAGCCTTAATAGCGTCGGGATCGAAAAGAACAAGAGGTGACCAAGGGAGGTCAGGAAAGAGAAAGGAAGGAGCGTGGCACAAGTAAGTGGAAGTAATGCCAGACTCAGCTCGGGGCCCCGTGTTCGCCAAACACGTACTTACTAGATGTAAGTCCCCTGGGGGGATAAGTGAGCGTGTAATATATGGTAGTAGACGATATTTTTTAATATCTCAATATGATTGACGATTTGCTCTTGATTACTTGAATTCGTATTTATTATGCACGAATTCTGTGTCTTTTTCCGTCATCGAATGAAAATGTTGCCAAGAAACCGTCTCTTTCACAGAACTATTTCACTTTTTAATAAGACGGAGATGAGCATGTGTATTTGACTTGTGCAGCCCTGAAATCCTCCCTGTACGTCTCACTCCCATTGCAATCCTCTACCCCATCCCATCCGTTCTCTTCCTCCCCCTCCATCCCTTTTCCAACACCCTGGCCTCTGCGGCACTTAGGCGGTTAAGCAATTCAGCGCATAACGGCGCGGTCGTCGCGCGCCTCAAAATACCCGTGACGTACTAAGATGGGATTTACAGCACACGTACTTGGGCTTGTATCGTGCCGCATCAAGATGCGAAGTGGCATCGTCGCCCTCGCCGCCGCCCCCGTTACCTTGCCCGCCCTTCCACCACCATCTTCCTCACCACGTCAACGACGGCGCTCGCGATGACACTAGCGCTCCGCACGGCTTCGACGGGAATTAACGTTTGCGACATAAATTCTTGCTGTAATAAATTCGTATAAATGCCACCAAAGATTCGGAAGAACATATAAATGGTGGCTTTAACATCTACACGTTTCACGAAACTCGAGTTTATGATGTGGTAAGGAAAGGGAAGATTCCGAGAACCATTTCCTATAAGGTTACGGTGTATAATAGATAGAAAAAACAGGTTCCGGAAGTGAAAATACAGTAACATAAAACGATTTTCTGTCCATTCTGTTACAAATGTCCTCTATGGTCTGTGTTCAACACAAAAGAAATTTTCAAATGTATCGTACAACGTTGCACAATATTCTCTTAGGGAAGCCAATTTCCGCAGTTGTTTGACTATATTTACGTTCTCTTTAAGAAAAACGATAAAGTACTAGTCATGCAAACAATTATTTAAGAGCAAAAAATCATATTGCTATCAGAACTACCCGGTTTGAAAAGACTCTTAAATCAATCACACCTGGACATTCAATTTTAAAATAATTCACAAATAATGTATAAAAATAAAAAATATTTATTTCCATCGTTAAACAAACATAAAAATAACATAAATATTTAAAAAGTTGGTTCTGCGAATTGAAATATTTTACCCTACAGTGAATATCAAAACACCTGTCAACAGATCTTGTTTCTTTCAGCTTTTTTACCCGTCATTCTTTTATAATATTCTGAATTCATATGTTAGTTTCCATATTTCTCTATTTTCGTGATATTAAATTTTCACTTCTGTTTATTTCAAAAATTAAGTACCACGAAGAAAACTTACAAAAATACGCACAGTTTTCTGTATTGTATGCTAATATGTACGTAATTACGAATTATTTTAAAATCCGAACAGAAGGAAAATACACTTTACACAGGGAGCTTAATAAACAAATCGCAAGGCCTCTGAATTCGTAAGTTTTCCTTTCATTTAGGTTGTAGCAGGATGCTACATTGATAAACAAGTGAATAGAATAAATTGCTAGAAGCTAACATACGAACGCTTATACTTTTATATTCCTCCATATTCAGAATTCTTTCTTGAAGTAAACAAAGGAAAGGCTATTATCAATGTATCTCTAAGTGACGTATAACCAATATCACCAGAAACTCAAAAACAAGTGACTAAAATCAGTGATCCAACCAATCCCAAAATATACGGTAACCAAAGGGAACATAATTTGTTTATTTCAAGACTAGTCTCACTCTGAGATGATCTACACTAGTGTCGCTCACTCCGTCACTCAGTAGAAGTTGTGTCGCTCATAGCTACAAGTGTCAACACTTGATCGCGCTTCAGTACAAGTGCTTTATTAATGATCTGCTTTTCAACCACAAAAGCTAATTGACATTTTACCGCGCTTCAGTACAAGTGCTTTATTAATAATCTGCTATTCAATTATAAAGTCTAGTTAACATTTATCGCACTTTCTGGCAAGTGATAATTAACATTCTACAACGTGTAACTTATATCCACGTCATTAACTTCAGTGCTCAAGGAACTTTACATTGGACTCTGTAATGGAACAAAGTGTATTCAAGAAATGGTTTGTAATTTTCCAGTGTCTCTTGCTTTCTGACTTCTTGCTTTTATTGTGAACTGCACCCGTGGAATCCTAAGTAACTAGTGAATATGCTAAAAACTGATTTAATCTATCATCTCTGGAATTGTCAAAGCATTCATTTAAAATTATTATACTTACAACAAGAGACTAATTGACTTACTGACAAATTATATGTATTCTATATGTTTTGTATTGTATTTGCAAATAACTCATTATATGTTATTAAATTGCCAGTGTCTTTTAACATTGAACATACGCGTACATTATTCTTGTAGCATGCTGTATCAATTCAATTTCCTTTTCTTATTATAATTTATTTATTTTGTAGGGGAATCTATAATACGAACACGCATCATTATTCTAAATCATTAGGAATAATTTAGGCACTTTAAATATAACAAATAATCTACACCCCCGACAAGGTTATAGACTTGAAAACAATGTTCTTCAACAGCCTTTATATAATTTTGCTCCTATGATTTGGTCACTTCGATCATACATTCTGTGGATTGTCCACTTCACGTAACTCAATTGAACTCAGGTGGACACATTCGTAAGCTTTATAGTCAACAGTCATGCAAGCGAAGATTCATATCTGTTGATTAGCAGACAATTTTAATAGTTTTCCTGCTCTTGTAATACATCAATAGTAACCATATTTTGCATTTTATTTGCAATAACTCTCAAGAAGAGTCCTCTGAAATTTCAAATAACTTCAACCCATAATTTTTCGATTTCCATGGCAGAGACATTCCGTAGAAGTTTTTTATTAGTATAGATTAATATGATTGGTTTTGTTATTACTGATTATTCTATTGGATTTTTCCGTTATGCAAAATAAGATATTATATAGATAGCAGTCTTTATTTGTGAAATCTCTAATTTAAAATGAGATATTGTCGTAATGTTTTTCAATTTAAAGCAACGTGAGTCTTTTCCTCAGTTAATATAACACCAAAAACAACAACAAAATGTGATAGCAAAAATAAGAAAAAAATCATGAACGTTATCAATACTTACTAAAAATTACTGGTTTGGTAGTGCATTTCTACCAGAAGATAATAATAGATCAGTACTAACAATAGATCTAATAGGTTTAACTACGTATATATACTTACTTATTTATTACATGGAGAACCGTCACATAAATTCTAAATGTCAATTTTCTAATTTTAATGTAACATTGAATCAATTCTTTAATTTGTATCAAATTCTTTAATTTGCACACGAACAATTAAATAATAATATATTTGTGCGGGAGTGTGTTTCCTCGAATTAGTGCAGAAGGCCCCGTAGCTTTATTAGCTCAATCATCATTATCTCTTCAGACTTCGTCGTGTCAACATTGGTCCATAACTGCGTCCATCATGAACATTTTGTGAAGTGTATTGTGCGTCAAGTAAAACTATTCCAGCAACCAACCATGTGAAGCGACCATCTGGAACTGTCGTGAACGTGACTTTATTGTGACCATGGAAACAGTGTGATCATATAATTTTGAAATACTATTGATGGATCCACACACCGTCGCTGCATCTTCCAACCGCATGAGACGCTGTTCGCCAACTGTTCGCCATCAGCAAATGCTGTAAGAACGTAACTATGAGCTCACATTTACTTCACTGGCCAGTGAAAATCTAACGAACAGTATGATCTTTCATGATCAATTTAATCTGCCTTCATTGACGAGTTCAGTAACATTTAACTAAACCTTGTTGTATATAATCATGCCTCTTTTATCATTAAATTAATTTCATGTGTTTAGCTGTAAGTTTTAGTATTAGATATTTTACATGTATGTCCATTCATTTCTTGTGTGTTTAGGTTTCATTTTTGGTGGGATTGTTAGGGAACGTGTTTTTGTGTCATTTCGTTGTAAAACGATTAATGTATGTCCATTGATTTATTGTTTGTTTTGATATAAATATCATGGTCCTTCAATTACAAAAATCTTTTAATTATTAAAATCAAGATACCTTCCACTCCTATAGCTACCAGAGTGTTTTTGGGGTACGATTCGTGCTCCATTTTACAATGTAAGTTCATCCTTCCACCAATACGCCTAATTTTCTTTTGTGTACTACTATGATTAATGTAACTGTATTACTGATCTAGTATTTATACTGAATTTCTAGTGTTTTTCTATCGGAACTTCATCTGAGTGACATTGAGTGCAAAGGACATATTTTCTGAGGAATTATTATTCTTCATGTTCATATCAAGCAGAGAAGACAATGTTACATGAACAATGAAAAATGCAAAAGATGACAATAGAAAATGTGACAACAAAAATATTAGAAAATATGGTTCATATTAGTATTCACTAAAGTTTAAATATTTCTCTTTATAATTATCTATTTATTGATTATATTCGCACTATGGCGATGAAAACGAATTTGAATCCTATTCAGTGGCTTAACAAGCCTTTAATTTCCTAATACGAAATGTAACGAAAAAATGAAGATTAATTATATGAAGAATAGGGTTCTTCTGCAACTGCAATTACATGGATTAATCTGAGATCATTGGGCACACCCTTTCGAGTAGACAGGCAATATAATAGAGGAAGAAATATGATTCAGTTCGTGACTGTCAGAGAGCTAACCGCATTGAGAAGCGCCTGCAGCCGGTGCATCGGGAATCCTCTTGATAAACTCACTAATTCCGGGAACGCACGTCACGGTTTTTGTGGCGCACACCGCCGCATCTCCCGCCGCGTCGCGTCGCACCACTCCGTGCCGTGGGGCGGTTGCGGTGACGGTGCTAGTTGAAACGGCACCTAGCGTGGAAGCGGTGATAGGGGTATTAGTTCGCTTGGAGATTTCGGCTTCCGTTGTAAACCCCCTCCTCACATTTATGTCTGTGTCTCTAATGCCTTTGTAGCTTCATCTCCTTTGCTGCTTTGACAGTCAAGAGGAACAGGATGAGAGACTGATCGTGTTTTGTGTCACACCAAATAATCCTACTGACCTTCTTGGCGTCCGACGTTCTATTACTATTTGTATTGGCGTACTTTGGTGTTGTACTGTACATTTGTTGTGCATTAAATTACGTTGGTAAAATATTTAAATTTTGAAAGTACTTGGAAATGAAATTACGCTTAAGAACACCAAGGAAACGTTTTTACAACTTTTCTTTATGTTATTTGAGAAAAAGAGGAATCTGGCTTTAGACTGAATGAATTTGTGTTTTGTAGCACTGTTGTGTAAAGGATAGTTTAATTTATATTGTATTCAAGGAAACTATCATTTATAATTGTGAATATACAAAAATCTCTTAAATTACGGCGAACATCACCGCAAGGTAACAGATTAATTATATTATGTTGAATGAAAATGGGAGAAGGGACCTCCATCTTACTGCGCTCATGCGCTTACTAACTGCGCCATTGCGAGACTCACAAACCTCTGATGTGGTCTCATAGAGAGTTGAATCCTCATATGACGCGACTCCCTTAGGAAGTACTTGCTTGTGAGTCGGTATTATCCAAATCTGGAGTTCACAAACATGCAGAAACCTCTTAAATATCAGGGTGGCGCAGTTGGTAAGTTATTCAGCGCTTTTAACTGAAGGTCTCGAGTTCAAATCTCGGTCCTGTCTCCCATTTCCTTTCAACAAAACTTAAATAATTAATTGCGAATGAGAAGTGTGCAGAAATTTTAGTTAAAATTCCTAGTACATGTAGGACGAGGTTAGGGTTCGAAGGACATGAAACATGAAAGTTGAAAGTAATGAAAGAATACAAAACTGCAGTTCAGGTGATACACTGTGATGAGGTGAGACGTTCCGTTCCTTCAAAGATTCAGCTTGGATGGCATGGGGTCGATGTCGAGTTGATGATTTTGAGTTGGTGTACAGTTGAGATTGAATTGCTGAATGCTTATCATGTGGTGATTCAACGGCGTGCCGTCACCTTAACGAGATAATCTTCAGGTTGAAAGAATTCCCCCAGCCACCTGGTACAAACTGAAGGGGAAGTCGTCGGCTTGCTTGCCGAGTGATGAGAGTACTAAAACATATTTGATATTGACTCCTCGGATGAGTTTTGCAGAGAGCGTGCCCACATGTCGTGGTTCGCCTTTCTGAAGACTCGCGCTGCTCGCACGATTGGCTGGTCGGTCGATCAATTGATAGCGTGACGTCACTGGTTGTCCGTATCGATTGTATATCTGGGTCGATGGCGTGGATATTACGTAATGTCAAGTTATTGTATATTGTTCTGGAGGCGAAGTGCAGTCTCGTGGATTCCAGTATAATTAAGAAACGAGTCTGTATTTAATTAACCCAGTCATGCTATGTCCAACCATTTCATCCACTTTCAAAGGCATAAATTTTGAATGGACCTATGAGATTTGAAGAAATTGTTCACGGAGGTTGAACAATCGAGAGATGTCACTCAGTTGGCACAAAGAGCATAGAATCCACAGGTGGTTCACTTGTCTAATGATACGGTATCTAAAAATGTCTCAACAAAAAGTAAAGAACTTTTTATGTTATATTTTTCCAACACATCTTTTAAATTGAAGTTTTTATACTAATGGGGTGTCCACAAATTTTACATAATGTTTACTTTTATATTATTCAAAAGCAAAGTTCAGAGAATTGCCAATTGGATTGACATAAAATAGACGGTGTTCTAATTTAAATGAACCATTTTGGTCTCATTTATTCGATTGTTTTTCTTAAAAATGGGTTTTAATTATTAAAACGAAAGGTTTTACTGTTCAGAAAGGTTTGAATATTTCTGGTTTTAAATAAAAACAATCTTTTTATCAAGAACTCAGTACGAAAACTTAGTCGATTCCGCATAGAGTATAGTAATGGAATAGTAATATTTTTCGCATCCATATTTTCACATAATTGGAGTGGGAATGAAATAATTTCTTATTTATCTCATTAGATTCAATGAATTAATAGAAAAAAAAGTTCAGGAGTGATGTAAAAATACGACCCTTACGTTTTTCTCGGAAACTCCTTCAGTATGATTGTAAAAGTGAACCGTTAGCCTACTATATTGAGAAAAGTTTTCTATAGACGTCTCTTTCGTCTATCTAACGGACAAGTCTCTAGAGATTAAAAGACAACTTGTATCAAAATAGCACACTAGTGCTCACTTTCACGAACTTTGCCTGCTCTGATATGAGAGCAAACACAATAGCGATGTTGGTCGCTGTTGCGCTACGGAACAGTGAGCTGTCAGCAACAATAACAAAAACAACAGCTAAGACATCACCTCTATTTCAACAAAACCCACAGAAGGACTGAAAATAAAGAAAATATTTTACTTGCTACTATAAAATCTATCAAAGAACTATCTTTCTTTGTGTATCTTTTTCAATTAATTTTTCCCGCAATTACGAACACAAAAAATATTTCCTGACACATATTTCTGTAATTTAGCATTACTAAATTACACTTATCAATTACATTGCGTGATTATAAATTAATTTAATTCTATGTTTCGGAGCTGAAACTATCATTAAATTGATACAGTAAATCATTTCACTTAAGTATTGTCCAACGTTACACCACATTCCCGATATGCAGTGGCAGATCTAGACCGTAATGATTGAGGGGAGGCGGGCGACGCTCCGGGGATGGGTCTGGGGAGCATAAAATAATACTTTCTGTTTGAAAATTATGTTTTTACAACATATATTTACAAAAAATCATAGGTTGATATATTTTATTAAGACAAAATATTTATAATATTTTTAAAATAAAATACCTTAACTCACCAAATAGATAATTAACAATAGTGGTCAAATTTGTTAATTGTTTAAAATGGCAAATATATATTAAAGAATAAGGATTTTGAGACTTAATCAGAATTTTATAAGATATAAATCAAATTATTCATGAAAATATATTTTTAATGCAGATGTAATGAACAAACAACAAATATATGATAGTTATGAAATAAAATTCTAATCAAGAGTTTTACTTAGGGTATATTCTGTAAAACAACTGTCTTGAAGAAGTATTCTTCTCAATACGAGTACCAATAAATAGAGTCTCTACTAGTGAGATAACAAAAAGCTTACAACGTACATAGAGACAACACAACGTATGGAAGGTAAAACGACAACCAGTAAATGAATAAAAATTTGCATAGCCGTCTATAAATGGCATATGAAGCATGTACAGAAGACAAATTTCGAACGTCTCAAGAAAGGTTATTCTTTAATTAACCAACTGAATATTTTTTAATTTTTAAGTTAATTTTAAAATAATTAACGGTTTTATTAACTTCCGTCATTTATCTTCGGCTAAATTATTTTCGTTAATTTTTTAAACATGGTATCCGCGGTGGACAGCGCTCCTAGACAGAAATGTATTTTATCTTGTATCATGTGGACTGACGATCTGTTATCGCTCAACGTCATCAGTGGAGCCCGCCCTTTCCCGTGAAATGACCATAAATACTTGAACATCATATGCTTTGGCATCAGTGAATATCTAGGTCTCAATACCTTAGTACGGTCTGAGATTCCCACGCTATGCGTCGTATGAAGGACCAGAAATGAAAATCAGCATCCTCAAGAGAAAATCAACGCAAAGTCATGGGAACAAGAGTTACTCAGACAAGATACGTGCCATGGCTAGGTACTGAAATTCACACTAGGATAAAGGGATTCCATTCGTGTATGCTATACAAATAGTAAAACGATTCAGTCATTAAGAGGCTTGCAGCTGATCTCTCCCCAGTTTTGTTCCCATTCTCCGACTTGAGGACTGACTCTGAATTCAAAATCTACAGAGTGAATGAAACCGAATATAAAAAGATGATTAATTATTTAGTTGATGATCTTGGCATATTTGCGTTTAGTGTTATCACGAAGTAACTCAAATGCATATTATGTCCAAGATAACGTAGTACCGTTTGACGTCCTTCTCTGGAAAATATATATCATGGGGTAAAAGTTAATCTCTTAGATGAAAATTTTCATATGTTAATGCTCATGAAGGGAAAAATGCACCTGACACGTGACCTTGCATGAGGAATAAATTATCATTCTACTTTAAATACAAGAAACACAATAAATATAGCTACGTTATCTTGGACACCTTCTCCACCCTGCCTGCCTACATGCCTACACCATACCTACAGTCACTCACAAAAATATTCAGTTACTCTCATAAATTCACTGATTTAAATTACGAATAAAAATAAAACCAAGGAATAACGGGAAAAAATACAGCAAACATGCAGAACTGATAACGCGAAGTCATTAAAAAGGAGGGTGATCAAACCCAGTATTAAGAGGTTTGATTGTTTTAAAGAAAGGCCAAAATTGCGATTGACCGAATATTTTTGTGAAGTGCTTTGTTTTGCTTAAATGCAATTATACAGATTTCATACTAATTGTGTACTTTGTTTTGTTTTCTTACTCTTAGGATTCAGAAATGTTCTATATGTTTTGTTTCGTTCTTCCTTGCTTTCATTTATATTCATATTTCAATGAGAAAATATAAATCCGTGACATTTTAAGAGTGATTGAAATTTTTCTTGAATGATTGTATATTATTAAAGACTTTTGCGTGTTTAACTAACTATAGAATCTTTGACTATTTGACTAATTTAACATTTAAATATTCAATTAACTTTTAACGGTTAACTTGAACTTATATTAAATTTCCAACAGCAAACTAACACTTCGAAAAATAACGAGGTTAACTTTTAAGGTAACGGATTAACGGTTAACGAAGTTAAATATCAGATTAACTTTGCCCACCTCTGGATGCTAGCCATGAATTGTGCTGTCGGCAATGCGGTTGCGCTGTATCTACTGCAGAGTTTGGCTTGCATGGAACTACCTAGTGTTGCGAGTCGCTTCAACCAGTGCAAGTAACACGCAGAAATTATGATAAAAAATTGTATTACGTATGCGTAAAACATATAAATTTTGTGTGTGAAAAATTTGCAACACTTTTACAAAGTATGCCTTGCACCAATTTTAATTTTATCTATTCAGAGCTCAGATTCAGAGGAGGAGGTTTTACCGATAAGTCATTACAATTTCTGTAACTAATCTATTCATAATATATATTTGCTCAAATTCCCTCAAGAGAGATAAAAAATTAATATTAACATTGTTTATTTTGTATGGATTTCGTTCATTGATTTTTAAAATTTAAATTTTGAACTTTAGTTCCGTAATCAAGTTTCAATTAGGAACGTAGTACTCTTGTAAATCACGTTAAAACTAGACTTGAAAAAATGTATTGAAACTTGATTGAAATGCACCAAGAAACGTGTTTCGTGTAAATATATATCCAGTATTCAGATTTTTTTCTTCTTAAAATGAGTCATTTTTAGTTTCACACCTTTACATCCTACTTCTCTCGTGGCAGAATGTGTGTGATATAAATACAATTGTAAATGTGCACACATGTTGGTCATGGGCTACACAGTGAGGCAATATTCATATCGTCTCAGTGTATTAAACAATCTAAAGGTGCGTCACAATGTGAAGTGCTTGACGCTTTATTGTATATATGACATAATGTCTAATCTTCAAGAACGCAGCCAGTAAAACTATATTTTAATTTTAAGTTCTTCTCTTCTCAAATGCATCATAGTGTTGTCAAAATATTACATAAACTTTTCATAACATTCATCATTATAAAATAAAGTATTCTAACATTTTCAAATCGTGACATTATTCTCTCTCTGTGAAAAACTCTTGAGCAAAATTTTATATAAATTATAAAACGTTTCACATTGTTTATAGTTGATCGTAAAATAAGAAATATTTCAATAAAAATCGCGATATCAATTCGGGAAAAAGTGTTGGCACTTTTTAAATTTACGATCTCAGCAACTTTGTCTCTTTATAACCTCAATACGAGGACACGAAGAAGTATTTTGATGTTTCGACCTCCAATCAAATTTGAGAATACATTTCCTTAATAACAAGAATATGAGGCGGAAAAACCTAAAAAGTTAAAATGATTGTGTATTTCATTCGATTGGCCCTTAGGTGCCTCAACAAAAAGAATATGTTCGTAAGAAAAAACAGGAGAATTTTTCAGTTACTTTTTGAGAATTGTAGTGAAAGAAATTTCCAAAAAAATGTATGCTTGGTATTGACAATGTACAGTCCTCGTATTGCATTGAGTAACCGAGCACTCATAAATTTTAGGCGAGGGTTAGAAGATCAATAATTTTTTTTTTCGTATTTCATGATTCACACATGAGTAACCTTGATGCGGGAGAAAAATTAGAAAATCCCACTCGTGAACTTATGAGAAGGAAAAGAAAGATTCTTCTTTATCTTTCCTCCGAGATGTGAGTGAAGGAGTGGGTGCAGAAGTGTACGGACGTGACTTTTCGAAGGAAACGGAAGCAGGTTTCTCCAAAAGATCAAGAAGTTTCTATAGGAGCGCTTTCCGAGATAAGCTGGTGGGTCAGCATTCTCGGGTAAAAAACGGACGACAGAACCATGGCAAGAGCGACGTTTGGCGAAGTTGTCCTAGATTGTTACATTTAGAATTAAGGACGTCACGTTAGGTCTCCAGGATCGTTCATAGATGGACTTATAAAAGTAGATGCGACTCGCAAGCAAATAATATCAATGATTTCCAAATGATAGAACACATGAGGGTTAAGGGTCAATATTTATTGTCTCATTTGAAAAAAACTAGAAATGTCAATGATTTTTGTTGTATTCTCAAGAGTAGAGAAATAAAAACTATTCAAATACCCCAAGTATTAACTCATGGTAATATTTTAAAATTTCCCGTATTCTTTAAAAGAACTAATATACAAATTTTATCCATAACTTTATTTTAGACATATATCTAGTAATTTCTTCAATATAAGTTAAAAAACTTTTGTTGACAACAATATAATTCAGTTAAGTGGATATTCATGTGACATTTCGTTGCAAGATTTGTATCGATATCCATCGTCTAATATTGTCAAAACATTTCATGTCATTCAGTTTCATATAAACAATTTAATAAAACTATATTAATCTTTTTAATTCGCATTATTAAAGAATAATTTAAATGATTGGAAACAGGGTCTGATGATTAACTGAGGATTGAAATTCCATCACACACATTTAAAAATAAAATCACATTTAAATGTTGTACATGCATACCAAAAATATTTATGATGAATTTCATCGGATAATGAATATTTTTTAATTAAAAGGACAAACAAAAACTGTTCATAAGCAAACAAGAAAAACAAGTACACATCCTTCACGTACTTGTAGAAAGATGTGACAATCGTACCGTAAGACTCCACACCGTAAGACAACGCATTCGGGTCAGTATCTACTCTACAACACCCAATAAACGATAAAATGTACATTGCTCAATGCCTAGCTATCAGCGAAGATCGAGTGCTTAGATAAGGCCTTCAAAAGCAAAATACAATTTGTTAAAAAACGAAAAAAGTAGTAGGCTTAATTGTAATGATATAAGTAATGTAATTTCAGCCGTAAAGGAAACTTAAAATACGAAAAATCAACGAAGTCGCATGCATCCGTTTGACTAATAACCCATTTTAGTCAACCATCCTTTGACACATGTAATATCCCCTTTGGATACCAATAATTAGCAGTACATATACAACAGCAACACAACACAACACAAGATGATAAATACATCCCGATATTGCGGGAACCATTGGCCAAATTGGGTCTCCTGGAGACACAATTGAGTGTTGCTTATACCTGAGAACGGAATTTTATATAAACTATCCAATACGGGAGTGTTCAAACAATTATGTTCAAACAAATATGAAGCTTGGAGGTACGTTCAAACAAATAAACCCGATGGATAATGTCAACCTAAACTTTAATAAAAAAAAGTGAGCGAAATAATATCCATGACAGCTTATTATTTACGTATTTTGTATGATTACTAATCTTGCTATAGACTATGTTCCATTTCCTATAACGAGAAACGTATACGTATAATAAACTCTCTTTGTTTGAGTAACATGTAAATATATTGATATTTTTAATTACTCGTGTTTTTCAAAGGAAGGTGATGGTTACCGTATTCTATCATGTTTACACTACTTCTACCTTAGCTTCCTCTAAAACTGCATTTCACAAAAAAAGAAGAGTTTGCTCATGACTGAAAATAAAATGAATATACCTATTCATTATTTAGATGTGGCTTGTATCTCCCGTTTTCCTGACCCGCAGAAATTACATCCACGCATTGTAGTCTCAAATATTAAAAATTGTAACTCAAACAACGCTGAAGAAACAAATTAAATAATTTTAAGAAATGATAAATTCAGAGTTTAATGTTTGTTTTAATTTGTGAAAACAACGCATTATTTTATATGTCGGTAATACGACCAAATGTACTCGTAGGTTACTTTATAAAAAGATCACAAATAGTAACAATATCTAACTCGTCCTAAAGAAAACTAATAAATAGAAATGTAAATAAAATCACTCAAGTAAACTTAATTTTTTATTAAAGTTACTTCCTAGGATGAAATGACTGAAGCAAAAAATATGAATTACTAATGAATTCTTAGAGTCTTAATGAAATCTCAAGGATGAATTCACGGAGAGACGCAGTCCATTCACCTCGGGAAATTAAAATTGATTCTTTAAATTGAAAAGCATTTCGCTGCTCCATATTTCATAATTTTTCTGACACTCCATAAATTACCCATCACTTTGGGAAGTAAACTCCAGGAAATTTAAAAAAGATTGGAAAGACTCTTCATCTATTCCATGAATCTTTTTTGTTCAAACATCAGTAATGTAATGAAGAGGTTTTTCTTCGTTAAAAGGTGTTCAAATTACTCCGGTTTGTGCATTTTAGTACAAACCTGACTACGAACAAATACAGTTATTAACGATGTCTGGTTTAAGATTAGATCTATTTTTCTCTCAAAATGAAATGACCAAATTGTAAAATAAAAACTGATTACAGATGTATTTTACCATCAAGTTATAACACTAGCTGATTACCCGGCGCTGCTCGATATTCTTCTAAAACTAATCTATTTTTACTCAGGAAAAAATAAAATCTATCTATATTGTAAGATTAAAATACTGTTACTGTTTTTTAAACATGTACAGCATCCAAATTTTTTAAATTCATAATAATACAAATTTAATACAAAATTTGACTGTATACTCTACACGATCGCAAGAAAGCCGTGCCAGTCGAATTTTCACTTCGAGGCGTGACGCGGCTCAAATATTTCATTAAAATTCTTGTAAAATCTAAACTATTATTCGATATTTTTTACGTTTCAAAGACGTTTTTATATATGTTATATGCTCAAAACAAATAATCCATTAAATTTGATTTTTTTTCCTTCATAAATTACTCTCTTAAATTTCAGTATTGTTACACTTCTATTTTAAATAATTTAGGTTAATTTTTGTAGATAGACATGCTGTCAGGGACTTTTTTATAGAGCTCTTTGAGACAAACGGTGTTACCAGCCATAGTCGTCAACTACCTCTAACCGTTCGATTATAACTGGTTTTTTTTCGATTTTATTGACATTTATTGTCAAAAACTACTTATATCTTTCTTTTCACGCATTTGTAAAATAAAAGTTAGCTTATGTTCATCATGGACATTTAAATTATCACCTTAGGTTCAGTGATTTAGTCGTGATCAAGTTTCAAACAGACAGACACACTTTCGCGATCCGTATTTGGATATTAGTATGGATATTATAAAAAAGCACAGCTCTAATGCTTAGATGCGATGTCGTCTTAAACGGATAGTGTATTCTCATTCAGTTTTAATGGGAGTACAATAAACAACTCGACAAACACCAACTTCATATTGTTAATATTTCATATTATTTAATGTTGACTATTTCATCTCAAAGAACTAAAACAAAAACGTCAACGAACTTGATCGTTTTTCTTTCCATTGAATTTGCATTATTAAAAAATTCTTCGTTTGCCAGGAAAATAAAAAGCTACTGAAATACACTTTCTTCACGAATGACAAATTTCATATCAAACAATACATCTGCTTCATAATATTAGTAAAATGTGAAAATATTAGTAAAAAGTTAGTACTAAGGATATTTATATGTAACCATCAAATTTATATGTAATTTTACCAACAAACATTCAAAGTTAAAGGGCTACACTTTTTGTAGATACCAAGGGGATCAAGGAGGTTTGTATGTTCGTACAAGAATCACAACATTCACTGTGATAGTGCTGAGCTGAGCTTTTGGCATTTCACGAGCAAGCATGTTAAAATGTGAAGGGTGCATGTAAGGATTTTTCCTCTGTATTGTAGGAATGCGCTCAATTAAGGAAGAGAAAACAAAAAAAAATTCTAAAGAAATGTCCTGTTCTAAACAAATTTTGAAAATGCTGAGATACTTTCAGTGGGTGTAAAGGTTGCATAGATTGCGAATTAGAGACGATAATGACGTTAGTAGGTTTAGATGAGGAGAATGTAGACTCGGTAGACGCGGTAGCCGCAGCAGCGCAGAATACGTAGTTAGTCGCAAGAAGTTGCACGGAGCGTGTGGGGGTCGGACCTTGCAGAGGAGGCTTAACCACGAACGACCCTAGCGGATGACGTTCTTGCATACGCGTGGCGCAGTATGGCGGAGTTCCGGTAATTAATATGTCACCCGTACAAGGACCTGTCTGCCTGCCTTCATCCTACTCTTCAAGACCACGCTCTACAGCTGGTGGACGACTGAGTGACGAAGACGAAAGCGTGCAAGTGGGAGAAATATGTGAGAAGACGGGAGCATATAACCAAATGGAAACGATCACTATATATTGAAGAAATTGAATTGTTTTCTACTGTGTTGCAAGTGCACCATATTCTCGTATGATAGATCGAGTCTCTACATATGGTTAAAATTCGTAAAACATAGATAATTTGGTAGAATTTGGAGAATAAGGAATTATATTATTCCTATCTATATTATAAGGAATAAGGAATTGTATGCCACTATTCTTGCATATTTTCTGTACAAGTTTATTTTGTTTAATTGTCCTGATAAAAATGAGAGTAATTATGTGGACGATAAATAATTTCTTGTTCAAAATCTCTTCCGATAAGAGAAAATTTGTTAAAACTATCTAACGTGAAAAATTTAAATCAGAATAACAAATATTTTCTGAGTTATTGATGATAGTATGCTAACAGCAGCTCTGAATCAATAATTTTTCGAGTTGAGGATTTCTTTGCGGCATCATAATTAATAATTTCCTTCAATGACTTCAATTGTCGAATGGTACTGGTTATGGGGCTGCAAATTTAGAAATATGTGAATTTACCTTTATTCACTAGCTGAATGTAGTCTTCATTTCTCACGAAATGATTACATTTTAATGCTAATAATAATAATAATAAATTTATTGTCAAAAAAACAGTACAGACTGCGTATGATCACGTGGAGGACAATAAACTAATTTACTCTCCGGAAACAAGCAAGGCATCAATTCCGATCAAGGGCCCTAAGGCAGAGGCGGATTCAATTTTTTTTGGAATAAGTTCCTAGATAAGATAAAAAGTTAGCTGCGAGTTATTATACATATATAATGTCAATATGTTTGTAATTTAACGCAAATATGTTTGTAAATTTACATGTACAAGTTATTATCGAACTATAGATTATTCTGAGTATAGTGTTTAAAAATCATAAGAGTTGAAAAAACACTAAATTCACGATTTATTGTTACAATAAACACGCCCCTAGACAAAGCCTAGAGAACCTGTATAAGAAATCCGCCTCTACCCGAAGGAAAAACGGAGAAAAACCCGGGCCAGGGAAGGGCTACAGAATTAATGTACACCACCGTGCCAAAGTTGAGTACTCATAAAACTAAATTAATATGAGCCATACGGCAACACAATCATGCAAGAAAATAGTTTTTGAAATTGTTATAAGTTATTTAAAAAGTGCTACGGCATTGGCGTGATAAAGTACAAGACGAATTTAACTTTTATTAAAATCAATAAATTCTTTTACAGTGTAGAAGCACTGGTTCTGGAGGTAGTTTTTAACCGCGGATTTGAAGATATTCAATTTCATAATGTCTTTTATATTCTTGGGCAGGGAATTATATAGAACGATTCCCGAATGATAAGGTCCTTTTTGGCAAAGAGTGGTTGACACTCTAGGGCGATGAATATTATTCCTATTGCGAGTATTGTGTTCGTGAACGAGACTGTTTCGTATAAAGCAAGGGTGGTGCTTCAGTAATTCGGTCTTAACAAACACGACCGTTTCATAAATATAAATGCAGGGAAGTAATGCCATAAATTATTTCTCTTTTTGCCATATTAGATGGATATATGATCGTTTTTCTACTTTGTGCACCTTTAAAAAGTGACGTCTTTTCTTTTTTTTTCTTTTTTTTTTGTGGCGGATAGCTTGATCCATCCCATCATATTTTATTCTCCTTTATTGTTGGATATATTTTCACAATTTCTTTTCCTCAATGAATAAACTACCACGCATTGATTTATGTACGGCAATATATACAATAGACGATAACAATGAAGACTAATGGTAACTACGAGTTGTTACTTGTGCACTTGGTAGCTGCGACTCGAGTTGGTAACTGCGACACGAATCAGATTGTTGCTCTTACGTTAAAGATGCAATTTTTTTAATGTGCCAAAAAAACTAATTTAAAACACATCATCTAAAAGAAACGGATCGGAACTCTGACGATGATTCATCTCCTTGAAGCCATTAGCCTTCGATATCCTCATTTTATTTTATTTTATTTATTTTTCTACCAAAGTGTTCATAACATAATAGGTATCAACTTTTTCGTATTAAATTCCTCTATGAGTTATGCTGAACACCCATCGCTAGCTTGGCAGTAATAAGTAGATAAACAAAATTCTGTTTGTTCTCTCTCACATTTATATTTGAAATTGTTCAGTCAACATACGCCTATTCCCTGCGTCGTCCCTCTAGTAAACATATGCGCACTCCCTGCGTACATAACTATACGTACAAATTTACTTTTGAGCACTGGATGGTTCTAAGGTTTGAGTTTCATGGGATGGAAGACGCCGAGGGATTCATTGCAACGACACATAATGTGATTAAATAAGGCCACAGGCGCTTTTTATCTGGGAATTTTTATTCCAAAACGATAAAGTATTTTGCAAATAGTGTTTCAACGTGTTTTTTTAATTTTATTTAGATAACATATGCCTGTTATGGATAAGACTTGTTGTCTTGGATAGTCTCACAATATGCTAGGGTCTAACCTGCTTTAGTATAGAAGGTTATGGCTAGGGCAATCAATTAAATAAAAAATGTAAACAAAAACCCTGTTTAGGTACTTTAATTAACTATGTTTACGTACGAAAACAAATGATACATCAATTAGTTGGTATGACGTAGATAAAATCGTGAAAATTGAAAAAAAACACACATTTCACTCCTTTGAAACCGATTTTTCGAAAAATCCTTTTTAGTGAACCTTTATCACTATTCTGTCAACATTTCTAAATTTTGACAGACATTTATAAATATTTTTGGTCTGCGTTGATTAATATGCCATCCAGGAAAATAAACATTTATACTCCTTTTCACCTGCCAAAAGAAAAGTATTGAAAATTCTAGAAATTGATTTTTACTATTTTATTTTGCAGAATTTACAAACAGAAACCCACATAATATATCAATTATTTCTGCGCCGTTAACGAAAACGACTAAAACATTGAAATATTTCTACCACATTGCATCGATTAAAAAATCAAACATCTCATTTTTAGACATTTATGTGAACTACTTTTACATACAAAGACGAGATGGATTTAGTTCGTGATACACAATAATTAATTTCAAATTCCCGTCCCATACATTTTGCTCTGTGTTTATGAATAGATAAATTGTGATATATGTGTTAGGTACCAAGCCGTCATCCTAATTGAAGTTTTTCTGGCTTTCCCTCGATTGCTTAAGGCAAATGTCGAGATGATCCTTCGATTGCTACCCCAGAGTGAAGTAGAATTTATCCTCCAATTTTAGTTATAGTTATTCATATACGTATGTTGTATGAATGTTTTATTATTCCGTATTATTATATTGTGCGAATCAAACAGCAAGTTTTTAAGATAACAGATTTTTGGATCTTGAGAATAAGTTTTTTGGGATGCAGAATTTACTTGCAGTTTACTATTTATGATGACATTTGCTGTAACAACGATTGCTAGAATTTGTACAGTTTCGAGTTTATAAATGTCTTTATATTCTATTGAAAGTGTGATGTATTTTGAAATCTTATCCATTTCTGCTTTGTCAATGTTATGATCTGTTGGATGGGTGACATCAATGATGAATGCTGTTACATCTTTGACATTATGTACTATAATATCTGGTCTATTAGCTCGGACTGTTTTATCTGTGTGTATTGGTACGTAATAATATAGTTTAAAATCTTTGTTTTCTATTGTAGGTCTTGTTTGGTATTCATAATAGGGTGTGGTCATTTCAGCTTCTTCTGTTAAAAGTCTGAATCTTGTTGCAATAGATTCATGTATAATGTTAGCAGTCAGGATATACCGGTGCAGATACTGTGTGTGAACTAAATTTGTACATCCACTGGTAATGTGATCTATTGTTACTGATGACAGGTGATAGATTCTACATTTCTCGTTAACATCTTTCTTTTCGATGTACTTTTATAGTTGTTGGTTGCGATGACTTGACCCAGATTGCTTGCATGAATCCCTCCGTCTCTCCAAATAGAGATTGCTTGAATGAATCCCTCCGTCTCATCTCTGAGCCTTTGCTCTGAGGCATCGTGATCGGCATTTTCAAGAGCATGGGGAAATCTGCCATGGAGAGGTAGTCTTCCACACTTTCAACCTTCCATGAATATGGTGATAGTAGGATAGTTTTCACTGTTATTGAGGTTCATTGGAGTGAAACCTTTGTCATTCGATACTACTGCTTTGTGCAGTGGAGATATTTCAGAATTTGCAGAAAACTACTTCTTAAGTCTTGTTACATGACGATTACACAACACTTTCAGGTCCAACAAACCACGACCACCTGCTTTCCTAAGAATGTAAAGGCGTTCAACTGCGGCTTTAGAGTGCTGCATTCTGTATTTTGTGAGTTGTACGTACCATCCTGTTTAAATTTTCAAGATCTGTTTGTGACCAATGAACTATACTAAATTAATATGTCAGAACTGGAATGCACCAATAATTAATTGCTTTAATTTTGTTTTTTGAAATTAATTCTGTCTCCAGAATTTTGTTGAGGCTTCTCCTAAATAAGGATTCCAGTTGTTGTTTACTGTGCTTGTTGTTTATCAGTAGACTTTGATTGAAACCCAGATATCTATAACTGTTATGAGAATTCAATGCTTTTATTTCGCCGGAGTTTGCTTCTACTTTTAATGGGACTGACAATTCTTCAGTTTTACCATTCACCATAGCACATTTGTCGGATCCAAAATTCATTTGTAAATCTTTACTAAATTGTGCAGTGATCTCCAGAAGTCTACTTAGTTCATCTTTATATTAAGCAAATAATTTTATGTCATCCATATAAAAAAAGTGACTAATGGCATGAATCGAGAAGTTTAAATCCCAAACCCGATTCATTCAACATCTTCGACAAAGGGTTGAGTGCGAGACAAAACCAAATTGGACAGAATGTATCGCCCTAGAAAATGCCACGTAGAATGGGTATTTGGTTTGATATTGTTTTATTGCCATTCTTTAATTCTAATTGTTTACACTAACAGTTCATGAGTGTTTTTTGATTACTTTAGAGTGAATTTTCTACATGGCCAAGATTTTCAAAAACCATGAATGTGGGACGGAATCGAACGCTTTCTGATGATCAACTAACAGTTAAATTTATTTTCTTTTTCTTTGCTTGGATCGCTACAACCATATCAATTAGCAGTTGTTATTTGCATCCATTTTCTACACACTCTTTGCTCTTCTGTTGGTATACTTTCGGTCTCTATATGTTGCGTTACTTTCAGCGCGATTATAGATTAAAGAATTTGTACATTGTATTAAGACAGGTAATATGTCTGTAATTTTTTTGGTTACATGTTTCAGGATTTTTAGGCTTTAAATAGGTGATAGTTTGGCACATTTGGATTGTCAATAACTTTGTTGATGGTGTTCACTAAAGGAGTGTGCAAGGCTGTTAGGTACTTTCACAAAAAATGTGTATTCCGTCAGGCCCTGATGATTGCCAGTAATGCATTTTTCTGAGAACTTCCTTTGCATCAGTGGGTTCTCCCATTTCTTCACTAGATCTAGATAATCAATTTTCCAACCAAGGGGACTTGGTGTTGTGCTGTGCAGGATGAGACCACTGGGTGCTCCAGAATTCTTCAACTAACTTGTGTGCTCGTGGTCCACCTTTAATATTGTTACGGTCCTCGTGGTCACTTTGAAATTCTTCAATGATTATTATATATTTATTGCATATAATAAGTTATGGGCAAGCGTGATTAAGTTCACGTGGTGGAGAACAGTCCGCAACAATGCAGGCTTCCGACCAGAATTTGTCAGTGATTCTCGAGGCGTGGGAACAGAGCAAAATCAGCAGTGTCCCCGTGGCGTGGTTGTTAACCAACCAATGCCAGCAGACGACAATTTCGTCATAACCCTGCCATCTTGAGAGGCTTAACGGGGTTGCCCCCCCCTCCAGGAGGTCGAGCGAGACGGTGGCCGAGCGGAGAAGCGGGCAGTGCAAGATAGAGCTTGCACTCAGGAGCATGTGTTGGCGACATGCTCCGTAAATTAGTATTTTCTTTGTACTTGTAAATTCTTTATGTAGAGTGTGCGTGGGGACACACTCCGGGGCGCGTATAAGCGCGCCTCGTAAATTGCATACTCTGTTTATTGTTTAATAAGTATCCTTCAGATGTTCCTGAATCACTGCACTCGAAATTCGTTATTATGTTTTGTTCTGTATGTTATTAGGGTTAGGTTTGGTCACAGCTGTACCAATGGAGTTCGGTACATAGATTATATCGTGTTTAGTTGACGATTTTCTTTTATTGCTATTTTTAGGAAACCTGATCCTGGCTCAAATTTCATATCCCAGTTCATTCCCCTCTCACAATGTAGGTGATACGCTACAGGCCAAGCGAGTAAGCCCCGTAAAGTTGAGATTGAAGTATTTTAATTAAATCGAGCCCTTTAGATTAAGCCAAATTGGAATCCAAGGCTTTTGATAACCCAGGGACGTATCATTATTATAAGTAAATGAGGCAAGCAATCCGTTAGTCAGTACTACAACGCCCCGCCCCACGCGCAGCTTATATAGAGATTATATTCTTCAATATGCACATGCCCCTGAAATTTTCGTTCCTCTTTCTTTTTTTTTTTTTTTTTGTAACCGGACGGAGGAAATCACACAAATGATGTATTGTGCGTTAGAGCATTAAAAGGTGTGTAGGAGATTCCTTATTACTTCACCTTTCACATTTTCCTTGCCGAGATAACATTTAAATATTACACCAAGAAAAGACAAAAATACGCTACTAGACATATTTATTTTAAAACGTTGTTACTTGACTTCACACGGAGAAAACTAAAGAGTCGCTTCAACTACGAAGTAGTCGTGCCGATTACTTTACGTCGATGGTTCTCGACCATCTACTTACGAAGTCAGCACGTCTACTTTTCGTAGTTGACAGAGAGAGAGCGCCCACAAGTACGGAAGTAGCGCTCCTGGCTACTTTTTCGAGCATGGAACAGCTCGGCAAGTAGACGTGATGCCTAGCTTATATCGCCAGCACATGCATACGTTTATTAGATCGTCGTGAGGTCGAAAAATATAAGTTAGGAAATGGAGGACAAAACACTTACCGTTCTTTTATATTTATTACAAAAATACGTACGTAAATTCATAAATCCTCATTAAAAAATTAAAAATTATTCAATAGCTTTGCTTCGTTAAAAAATAAAAACTTATTATAAATATACATAAATTGACATATAATTCCATTCAATTCAATTGAGCATTATTTGAACATAAAAATTTATACAATACTTTCCTTCAGTGGACATGTACACCTTAGACTGTAAGGAAAACAATCCTGTGTTTAAGACTATTTTCAGGAATTTATTCCGTGGTACAACAGAAGAATTTCTCACAAATACACTTGTCAGTCAAATTTAGAAAATTAATTCAACACTATGTGAGGACAAGGTATTGACAATGGTTATAAGAGTTCAGAGAAGAATTTTTAATGTGTGCTCTCAAGTGCTTTTTGTATCTTGTAGTGCCCATTCCCTCAACTTTGTAGTAATCGAGACCTTGATTTCATCATGTTCTATATAAAAAATCATCAAAATTGAGTTGAAGTTTGCTGAAGGTTGTTCTAACTGAGATCAACACCTTGATCTGACTTGGGATGATGTTTGTTGGGTAAAAACTCAGCAAATAATGTGACAATGTTCTAACTGCGTTTTAAGCAAATGAAATCAATTTATTTCAAGACTACCAGTTCCGGTAGTAAACATTTGTGAATAATATATGATTTTACAATTAGCACATTGTTTAATTTCACATTTAACAGTTCCTAACATCATTGTTCGTAGGTATACTTCTTTTATATGAACAAAAATAAGCACCTCAAATAATAGTTTTCAAAAACATTACATTTAACACAATAAAAGCCGGACACATTAATAGTTTATAGCATGATTCAGTAAGCTTTCATAATATTACATCTGCAGTATTTTCCTGTATCAAAACTTGAAATAAAATTATTTACTAATTCACACAGTAATGTTAAACTCTCTCATATTCTCTTTACATATATTAAATTCTTTTTAAGAATTTTCTCTCTCTCGAAATATCACAGTAGTGGAGACTCACAGGGAAGGTGACAATTATTATTAAATAAATGTCAAAATTCGTGTTTAACTTGAGTTTGACAAAATTTTCTAACCAACCTAGGCAATTATATTAAACACGTTTATCACACATTACTTCAATGCGTTTTACCTTGCAGTCAAATAGCTTTCAAGAGACATTACTCTCATTATAAGCCAAGCAAGGCTTCCAACATTCGAACAAACAGGGTGCAGCTTGACATACCTTCCTACTAAATTTTTCTCCTTTGGAAACAAAGTTCAACGATCGAGATAAAAATTTAGTGAATTAAATATTTTCTGAAACATTACTCTCTAACTGTTTTTCCCAAAAAAGACTAAAAGTTCGGACAAAAATAACATTTTAGAAATATCCGATTCTAACACACATATAAATCCCCACAAGCACCACATCTTTGGCAAGCAGAACATGAATTTGAAAGGGAAAAAATGATTAGATTAAGTTAGAACTTGATTACAGCGCAATGATTGGCATAGAACTAGAGTAAGGTCTTACAGAAGCTTGCAACATAATGTAAAGTAAATTGTAGAGAAGAGAAGAGTTGAAATACACAAGTACTGTAATTTATTACGTTAAGAAAAAAATAAAATTAAGGTGCTCCGTAATGACTTAGTTTGCAGACAGAGCGGTTACACTTTAAAATGACCAAAAATAATCGGCAAAAAAAAAAAAAAAAAAAAAA
>NNCF01126327.1:892793-963823 GCA_002313205.1 Laupala kohalensis
TTTTTTTTCTAGTTAATTACGTTGAAAATTAGGTTTATGCTCATTGATTCCATATTTTTGTCGTTTTCTTACCATTGAGTGAATCTAAGTCTGTTTTAACATAAATCAAGCCTATATGAACAGCAAATGTTTAAAAGATACTCTCATTAAGATAATTATAGTGTTTTATACGGAAAGTTTAGACTCCATTCTATTGTTTACAACCTGATTATTATATTATTTTTGTCAAACGAAGACCATTTTCCAGTTCAAAAACGGAAAATGCTACTTTTTTCAAAATTAATTTTTCAAAATACAATATCATGGATTTTAGCGATTGTTATTTGAAAAATACCTAAATGTATTGAATTTTCATTAGTACATATTTGATCCTTTTTTTCATAATTGAGAGTGATATAGTCAATTACATCGAGGTATTATATTTCACGACTAATGTAGTTTTTCAGAATTCATAATTATTAGTCTTTTAAATTCTATTCATAAGTAAAACTCAATTGACTAACTGTGTTTTCAAATTTGTAGTAAAACTATATTTGAGTAATAAGAAAAAATAGAATATTATGAATTGTGTTATAAAATAAAATGTACTAAATATTTTACGTTAATTAGTTTTCTCTTGGAATTTTATGGAAAGCTTGAAGCTAATTTTTTTAGTCCTCCCGCACACGGATTAATTATGTACCATACATTATTTGTGAGTGCTCACCGACAACTTTTTATGCCGTAACTGATAATCCTCAATTTCGGGTACTCCACACATTCAATTTGAAGAAAAATGTTGAATAATGATCAAATGTCAATAAAGTAGAAACTCAGTAATCAGTGGAGACGATATTGTTCGTTAAACTATTTACTGGATTTTAGACCCATTTTTCACTTGAAATATTCAATTCGCCGTTGTTTTGTGTGAGGAACAATGGCCGGGATTATCAAAGCATGTTCACTGGAAATTTAAAAACTATTTGTTCGCAAGAAAAAAATTACAAGACAGTTGGCAGTTTTTCCACAAGAACTGTTTTTATTTCAATATAGATCTAAAACAGAGATTAGTTCAGTGAGTACAAACCATGAAAAAGTGTTTTTAACTTTTTATGAGTAAAGTGTGAAATGTTTTCGTGTTCCATAAAAAGACAAGCTTCGTTTGATTAAGAAATCATTGTGGACTTTGAAGTTAACCATTATGAACAATTAACGGAAATTCATCATCTTTTCAATGAGCGATTTCCTTATTCAAGACTCCCTTTTTCAAAATTTGCGCAATTGCAAACAAAACAACGCGTTTTAGCTAATGATGCAGAAACTCGCTCAGAATGTGTGTGTGCAATCCATTAGAATTTCAAATTGTATAAAACATTAACTATCTTTATGAGAGTACTTTTTAAACATTTTGAATTTGCTGTTCATATAGGCATGATTTATGTTAAAAGAGACTTGGATTCACTCAATGGTAAAAAATGACAAAAATATTGAATCAATGGGCATAAACCTCATTTTTCGACGCAATTAACTAGAAAAAAAGTTTTTGTTGAAGTTCGCGATGGTCGACGTTTTTTGACCGATTATACAAAGAATGACCAATAATATAAATTTCAATGCATTTACATTACGTTATCAAATTGAGTGATTTGAGAACAAAAATATTAAACTAAGAACAAATATTTATGAAAAAAATGTTCTTCTACTATTCATTTTATGTAAATTGTAGACTCCACTTTTAAATGTAAGCAGTATCTACCAAACATTCAGTATTCTATTTCCAACTATTATAATCTTCATAAAAATACTACATTTCAACATACTTTCATAGCTAACCTACCGTGTTAGCTATGACTTGAGATAAAAGTAGATATCGAGAAAGATTTTGATAAATTTAAGAGGAAACAATTCCTAGGCAATATTAACAATACCTGAAGGTGGGAAAAGTTCATCGTATTTCTCACTAAGGCATTGCACGTACGCATTGTAGAGTCTGCCCAACGGAAGATATACAACATATTAGTGTCTCAAATAGCACAAACATGATTATTTATTTAATCTTCATTTTTCTAATAATTATCATTAATCAACTAATTTGCCTTCAAAATGTCACTTAGTGGAAACAATATGCAAAATAATAGGTTGAAATTTACTGACATTAATTACTGTACTGACGAATGAAAAATTATAACCACCCAATTTTTATCGTGATGAAAATGTAACTTCATATTTACCGCTATCTAAAATGGTGTTTCTTTGACTTTCAAGAATTTGTTGAATACATCTTGCTGTACATGTTGACATCACGGTCATTCAACATCGAATCAAAAGAGTTCTTACAAGTTATCAAGACATAATCAGATTTTGATAAAATTTAATATGAATTTATTTTATAAATTATTAGTAATTTTTCAATCCGTTTGGAATTTACAACTATGTACATTTTAAGGAAATCGCTTCTAAATATCTCAACACGAAACTTCTGAATTGCATTCGAAGCTCTCCTCATTAATGTCACCTCATTTTGCTCTTATTAGTATCCTTTGCTTTTTATTAGGTTTCAGACAGAAATATGTTTAATACAAATCTTACTGTGAAAGATCACTGTAAACTGAGAAGATTTTTAGTTTGTCTTGTTTCATAAATTTGCAGGAAACAAAACATTTTAACAACTAACGTTGGATAACTTCACATGCTTAACGTACCGTGGCCATGAACATCTGATACATTCACATGTGCAACTCTTATTCTCTAAAGGCAAATAATGTCTGTAATTAATGAACTACTAAATGACACAGAATTTACACTGGATCACAAAAAAATCACTCATAGCCACTTTCTTTAAAGTACCAGATCCGGTCGGTAGCAGATCGGATGTGCAACTCTCATTCTTTAAAGGCAAATAATATTTGTAATTAATGAACTATTATATGGCACAGAATTTACACTGAAAATATCTGATAGTTCTTACTTTCACAACTGGATGGGAAGATAAATATGGGTCACAGAAAAATCACTCTTCACCACTTTCTTCAAATATATATGCAGTCCTGGCCATATAAAAAATTACACATCAAAACTAACAATAATTTAAAAGATATTGTTATTGATTCATACCTCATTGATTTTGAGAAATTGGAAACTGAAAGACACTGAGTCAGAAATCAGTAAACTTAAATAATATTGTTCAATAATCAAATTAATATTAAACTCATGTGTCAATGAATATGGTCATCAAACAAAATTTTAGATTGTGTTAAAATTGGTATAAACAGCAACTGTGATTGGCAATTCTCTTTAACTGTTAGTGATGAAATGGAGTGTTCCATGATTTCTCTAATAGGGTTACTAGTGAGTTCTAAGGAAAAGATTATGAAACAACTTACATCAAATACAACTTATTCGTCGTCAGTCTTTACAATCAATGTTTTAAGAATCTAAACGAGCAATATTTCATAATATTCCATAAAAGTTCGATAACATAACTTGGGTTAATGTTTCCTTCCCGTTATACGGGGTGACTTCATTGTAAGATCAAGAACTTGTCCTGTAATCGCAGCTAATAAATCTAAATTTTAACATTTGAATCTAAAGCAGCATCCTAATGTTTTAATTAAAACATTGAGGATCTTCCTACACTCACCGGTCTGTCTATAACACACATACCGATGCACACTTCGCACATGGCCACATGCATCACAACGCCTCTCGTTCGAAGGAAACAGAAGATTGACGAAACGCGGTATTTAGTCTGTGCGCGGTACATTCAAATTCCTTACATTTTACGTACGCGCACTCAAATACAGTTGAATGTTAACTGTAGCAATTAGACGGAGACAACCGTACCAATATTTTCCGTGCGCCGTAACATGTTACTTGTCGCCTCATCGACCGAAAATTCGCGTATACTGCTATCGGAATATGCTAGTCCCGCCACTTCCTTCATGAGAAAAGCTTCAGGTAAACGGTTCAACGTTGGAAGTATTTGGCGAACCGGTCTTTTACTCAAGCACTTTAGGTAGTTGGCACAGTTATCTTTTTTGCTCCTGACAATTGAACAACATGGGTCACCTACTGCCTTACTTCCAGTAGCTTCCTAGGCTTCGACTACGAAAAAGTAGTCTGATCAGCTACATCATTTTTGTCCTTGCATGATTCCTGACAAATGAAATCACTGACGCGTCTGGTAAATAATAAGCAATAAACAAATTCGTATGGAATTCTACGTGAGTCACGTAATGATTCATTGTAAAATACTGTGTACTCTTCATATCTATTATGATGTCGTGTTTAATTTGTTAATGCTAAATATGAAACTGAGTGAAGCTTGCATACAACTGGAAGATATGAGGCATAGTAGTATCTCCCACATTCTTCAGAGAAATAAAACAGTTTAGCTACATAAAAGTAAACATTAGTTTTTCATACGGAATATTATATAGATTCAATTATCCGTGCGATTTAGTGGCACAGGCTGACCTAGTAGAAATATAGTCTATGAAAGATGAATTATCGATAGAGGTTTGCTATTTTGAGTGAGGAGGGTTAACTTTCTTAGTAAAATAATATGTTAGCAATTCACTAAACTCCATTGTAGTTCTTCAAAATCTTTGACACCTCAAACAGTACAAAGTGATCAAATTTTAGGTAACTAGCCGTACTCGTGGAGCGCTTGCCACTTGGGTAGATTGTATGCTTTTTACCTCCCTTTGGGATTAAGGGATTGAGGCTTCCTTTGCGTATACTCATTAAAATAATTACTGTTCTTAAATCTTTGGGGGGTGAGGTTGTTTTATCCGTTCTACATCGTTAGATCTCTGCTTCCAAGAGAGATGCTTCGCCTTTGCTGGATTATGAATTACTCTTCTATGGTTTAATTATTTCATGGTTAATAATGTTGAATTTCGCAATTAGGTAAACCAAATAATACTAATAGTGACTTAATAAGAGAAGAGATAATTAATGGAAACTAACTTTAAATTTTAAAAATCTTTAAATTAAATTAATTTTAAGAAACTGATTGGCATAAATATACTGTTTTAAGACATAATAAAACATTTTAAGTTGCATATTATTAATTTTCGATAGTGTTGTATCCTCTCACTCTATTCAGTATAAGTAACATGATGAATATTCGAATGTCAAATTTTCTTTACATTACGATATTATTTAAGAATTTGAACATGAAAATATTTAATTTTCACTGGACATAAAGACACAATTTTGACATAAAGTAATTACCTTGAAGTGAAATTACTCTAGTTTAAAGTAGTTTGATTATAGATTTTACCGAAGCACCAGATACTAAGCTTCTGACTAAAAATAGGAAGTTAACACTTCTCTCTTTGTTTGGAAGGTGTTGTAAAAATATGAAGAGCAATAATTTCATAACTATTGGAGGGATATATAGTATCCATAATTTGGCACAGTTACTCTTCTTTTAAAAAATTCATATAATTTTTTGTCAACCTCTTAGCTTGGCAGGTACATATATGGCCAAATTAGGAAGGAACTAAACAAGTCCAAAATAACATTTATTTCAAGATGGTGGCGCTGGCGGTGAAAACGTTTGTTGGAAAACCTGTGTAAATTAGTGTAGGTATCGACCCGTGACACAATGTGGTGAACAAAGTGTGACGGGTTACATACTGATTTATCGCTTTTTCTGTAATTTTCCAGTAATTTTTTTAAATTAAAAATATGTACACAAAAAATTTCACGATGCGTTTGCTTTAAATTTTTAAACGTTATATTTCAATGTGTTGCTAGTTTTTCTGAATTTTTACTCAGGAGTCCTGATAGGCATTGTGTTTTAAAATTTTGTTCTTTTCTGGTATTAAAAAAAATTATTAGCTATAGGAGAGAGTAAAAATTAATTTATCGAAAAACGTTTTTTCGACATATCTCAATCCCGTGACTGCCTGTGAAGTTTAGATTTTACCTCAAGACACATTTCTGTAGTAGTTTTACTATATTTTATTACGTTAGTAATATAAATGGGAAAATTTGAAGGGGCGATTGTTTATATAAACCCGTAATGAACCTTTCTAACTCAGACAACCATCCTCGATTCCTACTACAAGGGTGTAGGGAGAAAACATTTCTAAATTTGCTATAAATAAGCGCTTATATGTGTTACGCACAAAACCCGAATTCGGTCATTGGACGAAAAAAAACGACCAAAACTAGTTTTGGCACATTCGTTTTTGCCAGAACTAGTTTTGAGCGTTTTTAAAACGCTCAATACTGGTTTTGGGCGTTCACATTTTGCCAGCGTTTTCAAAGTGCTCAATACTAGTTCTGATAAAAGAGAATCGTCCAAAACTAGTTTTGTCCTCTAAACAATAATAAAACTTCTTATACTTGATGCCAGTTCTTTTATTTTTTAGTATTTAGTGGGGATCAAATGTTATTTTCGTATAAGAGGCATAAGGGAAAATGATAATTACGCGCTTTTGAGTGATTTTATGTTCGAATTGGTAATAAAGTATTAATCCCGAGTGTATTACAAGCTTTTATTTAACTTGCTCCGTATGTATGTATGTGTGTATTGTTTGCATGACAGTAGATTACTTAGGTAATTTAGGCATGACAGTACCATTTTAGGTAAATATACCCTAAGAAAGTGGAATGGTGGTGTGTATGTTGTCCGTCCTTTCCGTTCCGTTCCGTTCCCGGTTCTTCCGTTTCCAAATTCCTAATTTTATTTTTCAACCACGTCCGTTTCCAATCGAGCTGTAATGTTACAGATATGTGTAGTTTGCATGACAATAGATGATTATGGTACGATTTTTCGAAAATCTATCCGTAAACGGGTTTAAATGGGAGTATGTATGTGAGCATCCATAACTCCAAAATGATTGGAGCAATTTGAACCAAACTTGGTACGCAGATGACTGACTATCTGACAACAAGCACAGTGGAGATGAGACAGCTCTGACACTTTCAGGGACAGAGTAGAAAGGAGATGGTATGTAAAAGTAATTGATAAAAATATTTGATTGGAAACTTTAGTTTTAGGTACCGTAGAGATGGATGAAGACAACCCCAGTAAGTTCACAATTAATCCACAGGCGAGGTATATGCTCCTAGCACCCATAATAAAGGGGGTGGTAATTCGGTGGCAAATTGAAATAATCAAAATTCGACCGATATTTGTTTGGAATAATACATCCTTTTTGGTACCGCTGAATGCAATGCAACTTACGCACTCGGTCATCCTTTACAAGGGATATATACCCATTGGGTAGGGGGTGAGAAGGGGATGAAATGTAACAATTACCGAAAATGACCGCTATTAGTTTTTAGATTGTAGTTTTACGAGTCTCTGAAACCAGTAGTGATATTTCCAATGACACGAAAGTCCACGATCAGCCATTATGTAATCCTAGTACTTCGTGGGAAGGGAATGCAATGTAAAATTTTAAATACTGAGGATTTTTTCAGAAATTTTAGCCCTTGCACTTACAATGAGTGAACAAAGAAGGATATTTTTTAGTTTTACTTTTATCATTTTGAATTATTATTTTCTTTAGCACAGTACGTTGTAAATAAAAACTTGTTTTTGAAAACGTTCTTTACTGAAAGGTTATATTGAATTGTATTTTACTCCATATACCGAGACAGAATGTTGCACTTTCACATATGGGACTTCAAAGACTCACTTCGCTCATTCGTCAAGTTAATGACGTGCAACATGGCAATCATTTTGTTGTTTAGATAATTTTACTTTTAATTCTTTTATAATTTTTATTACAGAAAAAAAAATTGTTCTTATAATTTATTTACTTAGTTATGACTCACATTGATGCATTGAGAGCGTCCATCTCACGAACAATAATTGAGGTATGTATATTTGCAAACATTATAATTAGAATACAATAACGAAAATTTAGATTTTTTTATATTCGATTTTTTAATGGTCGCAAAGGGGTATAAATCTCAGGTGTTCGTCGTTCACCCTCAAGGTATTGTACTTTATTTTCGCTGCATCTTGTGAACTAATTTGATATATCATCTCGATTTTTGTATGTAAAGATTGTGAAATCAACGATCTATAAAATAATTTCAAGAATTTTCCATTCTATTTTAATTGTATTATATCTCACTGTGGGCGGAGTTTTTCAAAATTATTTTTTAAAAGAGGTGAATAAGTGCGATTTTATTAATTTTTGCGGTGTCTCAGGTATGAAAAAAGATATTATCGTGATTTTGTACGCCAAAGTTTTGTTCTTGTCAATGCTTAATTATAAGGGAGGGTAAACCATATATGAACAACAAAAACGTCCGTGCATTTTTTAAGTGACTATTTCAATTTTTAAGGACTAAGTTATGATAAAATGTTTTATTGAATTTTCACCATATTTTTAAGTTTCTCAAATTAATGGAGATACAATATTTCTGTTTTGTGTGTAAACATTCTCAATTTAAAAATCTAAAGACTGAGTTGTGACCTTTTTTTAGATATTTTCATTTACGAATTGTGATACAAATGTTTTTGTCCATCGTCGTACGGGCATGGTACATTCCTTTCGCTATATCTCACTAGGTATTTGAAATATCAAAATTATCACAATAAATATTAGAAGGAATTGTATTTAAACTCTCATGAATGGAATATCTAAAAAGGAACACCTGAATTTTCAATAAATCATGTTTAAATTGATGAAAATTATGTTTTTTTTTCTGACTGTCCGATACATTCATCATCGCAGAGAAAAAACTATTAAATTTATTAATATTTCTTATTTACTATATCTCACGAACTAATTCAGAAATCGTCACTGTATGTGAATGCAAACATTTTTTATTGATGTACTTTGAATTATAACGAAAGGTAATAAAACAATGAAAAATCCCGTGCAACACTCGCTGAGTTGATTGGTATATTAGAACATTATGAATTAATATGACAAATTGTCTTATTAATTTAAGTTAGTAAAATAAAAAATAGATCATGTGCACGTTAACGTTAAAGATTCTCAGTTTTGTATGTACCAATCCCTAACTTGTCATAGTCCTGAATAAAACAATGACTACGGACGTAGATATGAATGTACTCCCCCTAAAATTCTTATATCTCCCGCGAATATTACAAACTCGACAATTCCATTTTACATTTTAGATACGTTTTACGTGATTCACCATTTCCACCCTCCCCTTTGATTTTAATAATTCATCCCTACCTCCCCGGAGACGATGGATTTGACTCTAATTCAGGTCATTTTTCATTATTTTTACCTCTCGCCCTTCTCACCCTCAGCTCCAAGGGTACCGTACCACCATGTTTTTTAAACAGTATTGACTGATCAATTATCCACCTCAGCAACACTAAAAACTATTTGTTTAATGCAAATTGGTCCTTTTCAATAATTTTTTCGTTTCAGGACACTTCCAATCACTTTACAAAATAAAGAAGTGTGTCATGAGGACTGAATTAAGACAAATTATATTAGGGATGACACCTTTCATCTCAGCGGCGCCAAAAACTGTGAATTTGTCATTTTCGCTCATTTTTGTATGACATCTCCTTCCCAAGGGTTGATGGGGTGAACGGAGAATGATCATGGACCTATGTAGAATCGGGGGTGTCACTATTGAGACATCTCATATTTGGCTTCAAATACGCGCGAGTGACGTCGCCAGCCAATGGAAATTTGTTCCGCCCTGGTGGTCAGAGCGTATGGCTACGTAAAGTGAACCCTACCCCCCACTCTTTAAAAATCTTCCCTCACGAGAGTTTGATAAGTTATTATTCGGAGTCAGTCACGAGAAGGAGAAACGTTTCTAGAAGAACGCGGGTTGACAAGTTGTTTTTCTCAGTCTGTTAGAAAAACGCGAGATATTAACTTCTCAATACGATAGTATGTGATTCTATTGGGAAAGTAGTTGCGAGAACAACTCGTTGTATATTGAACTTTCTTTCGAGTAGAGACTATGAATTGTTAGAAAGTCATATGCTTTCGAGTAATATGATATGAAGAAAACTTTATTTCATCATTCTTCATAATTACTGAGGGTCAGTTGAATCGAGGCATCACTAGCATGAACGGTTTCCGAAGAAGTCCGAACATCCTGGTAAGAGGTCAACGCTTCAACATCAAGACGTAAAGGTATTATGAAGAATTATAGTACAAGAAGATACTGTAACTAGAGTAGAGGATGTTTTTAATGAATAAGTTATCAAATTTGCAAAGTGGTAATTATTGGTCATTGTAAGGGATGTGTTGCCAATATGGTATTTGTGTTTTTGTAATAAATTGTTGTTTGTTGTTCCAAAAGACTGTTAATCCCTTTCATTAATTTATATTAAACCTGTAAGTGTAAAAATAATCATTCAGGTTTTTGACGCTCAACTTTTTATTTATCACGAGTATAAGGATAATAGTAAATGCTTCACATCACAGCATTTATAACATTCAAATACTCGTAGAAGTGTTGGTAGGAGCTAGGAGTGTGAGCGATCGACTTGCTGCTCGTAATATGAGCTAGTACGGAGGAGCGCACGAGTAAGACAGGTCAGTTCGGGGCACACTATTCATTTCAGTGACCCCAAACGTAATGTATTCATCACCAATATCGGTCATTTTCACTTATTTTTAAATTTAATCCGCTTCCCACCCCACGGGATTCTAGGAGTGTCTTTTTACACACTGAAGCTGAATTTTGACTTACACTATATCAGAATATCATTACACTAAATATATCAGAATACATTTCATTGAGAGTGAATACCAGCACAGTCCACGGCATTAAATGGCTTAAGAAGGCAAAGGGGCTGAAGCCTCGCCACATGTAATTTAAAATGTAAATATTGTAAATAAAATGTTCTATTGAATTGAATTCAATATTGACTTACTCAGCGACGTCAAGTATTGATAATTGGTCACTTCTATATAATTTTCAAAAATTTTAAAATACCATCCACTTCCGTAGGGATTTATAAGGATTGATCGTGGCCTTGAGTGTCATCGGAAATGTTAGTACAAGTTTCAGCGGCCCCGATAACTATGGTCCCAACACTAATGGTGGTCATTTCCGATTATTTTATATTTTCTCCCTTTCACCCCCTAGACGAAGGGTTTACATTCGTTCGCAGGGGATTATCGTAGATTTAAGCGGCATGACAAATGTTACTCTTCACTTCAGCTTCCTCAAAAATGTAGTCATTACCAGTATCTGTTGTTTCCGATTATTTTTAAATATAAACCCCCTCCCACCCCTTTCTAGGGGTGAAAGTAAAGTGTTACCAACACAATATTTGTTACCAGATAGTCATTGCTGTATCAAGTTTCGTTGAATTTAATTCAGACATTCAAAAAATATACTGCTCCGTATATGTATCCAATGTTATATGTGTAGATAGATAAAAATTGCAGAAGAAAGTAATTTATAGAGATATTTTTGTGTTTTATTAATGTTCCATCTCAGTTCATAAAAATTTTAATTTTCAAATCGTGGACATACATTCTTCTTCTTCTTCTTATCTAGCACTACAGCCCTTTGTGGGTTTTGACCTTCGCGGAGGGTAGAGCTCGCGCGATTACTTGACCCCGGCACTAGAAGAAGGAGATGTGGTCAGCATCTCGCTCCGACCGGTTCGACCCCAGGATAGATCCTGGAACTCGTTTTATAGTAAGTTGAGTAGACCTGGGAGCCAGTCTGGATGTTGAGGCGTGATGAAAATCTTCACCTCACCGGGGATCCTGCCATCCCCGGCCATCCAGACAGCAACTCAGTGCTCTATCCACTTAGCCACGCTGACTTCGGACATATATCATAGAAATGTAAATTTTCCATCAATCCGAGAATTAGAGAGAGACCACCGTGGAAACGAGCAACATTTATAAATGTCTCATGAATGGAAATGACATATCAATCAAGAAATACTCTGGAAATAATATCCCCTTAAATTATGCGAAACTTTATTATTGTGAAAATGCTCAATACTAGTTTTGTCTTTCAAAATCCTCAGAACTAGTTCTGGCAATACATAAACGTCAAACACTAGTATTGAGCGTTTTGAAAACGCTCAAAATTAGTTTTGGCAAAAGTGCATCTGCCAAAACTAGTTTTGGTCGTTCTTTTCATCCAATGGCTGAATTCGGGTTTTGTGCGTAATAATAAATTTAATAATAATAAATTTCTTGTAAAAAAAAACAGTACAAACTGCGTATGACCACGTGGAGGACAATAAACTAATTTACTCTCCAGAAGCAAGCAAGGGACCATCCCATCAATTCCGATCAAGGGCTCTAAGGTAGAGGCGGATTCAAAAATTTCAGTAAAAATTCCTAGATAAGATCTAAGGTTAGCTACGAGTTATAATACTAATAAAATGTCAATATGTTTCTAATTTAACGCAAAAAATTTACATATACAAATTATTATAGAACTATCGATTATTCTGAGTATAGTGTTTAAAAATCATAAGAGTTGAAAAAACACTAAATTCACGATTTATTGTTACAATAAACACGCCCCTAGACAAAGCCTACAGAACCTGTAAAAGAAATCCGCCTCTACCCGAAGGAAAAACGGAGAAAAACCCGGGCCAGGATGGGACTACAGAATTAATGTACACAACCGTGCCAAAGTGGAATGCACATAAAACTAAATTAATATGAATCATAAGACACATCACTCATGAAAGAAAATAGTTTTTGAAATTGTTATAAGTTGTTTAAAAAGTACTACAGCAATGGCGTGATAAAGCACAAGACGAATTTAACTTTTGTTAAAATCAATAAATTCTTTTACAGTGTAGAAGCACTGGTGCAGGAGGAGGTTTTTAACCGCGGATTTGAAGATATTCAATTTCATAATGTCTTTTATATTCTTGGGCAGGGAATTATATAGAACGATTCCTGAATGGTATGGTCCCTTTTGGCAAAGAGTGGTTGACACTCTAGGGCGATGAATATTACTACTATTGCGTGTATAGTGTTCGTGAACGAGACTGTTTCGTATAAAGCAAGGGTGGTGCTTCAGTAATTCGGTCTTAACAAACACGACCGTTTCATAAATATAAATGCAGGGAAGTGTTAAGATATTTAATTCCTTGAATAAAGGTTTACAAGAGTTTCGGGGGTGAGATTTACAAATTATCCGAACTATCCTCTTCTGAATTCCGAAAGTTTGAATACTCTGACCCCAGTAGGTAATGCCGTAACGTAAATGGGAGTAAACGTTTGTGAAATATACGCAACGGGAAATACGTGTACTAACTACGTTAACTGAGATTCGGAATGCGTAACACAATTTGCTTAATTGGGAATTAAGATTGTCAACGTGACAATTCCATTTGAGGTTGTCTTGAATATGGAGACCTAAGAATTTTGTATTTGTAACAGTTTTTAATTGTGTTCCGTTTAAAGAAAGAGAAACCTGGGGTAAAGATTTTGTGATACTATTGTGAAATGACATAGACACTGTTTTGTCAGTGTTTACAATGAGACGATTTGCATGGAACCAAGTCGAAAGGTTAGACAAAACTTTTTGAGCATTGGCGTGTTTACATAGTAAATTAGTGTCATCAGCAAAAAGAACCATTTTGCAATCTGATGTGGATGATGACATGTCGTTCACATACAATAAAAAGAGTATAGGGCCGAGAATTGATCCTTGGGGTACTCCGCAAGTAAGTGGCTTTGTTTCTGAAAGACAACGCTCAAGTATTTTATTTTTAGTATAGGATATTTCTACTTGTTGATATCTATCTTTTAAATAAGAAGTTAGCCATTGATGTGGAAGTCCACGAATGCCTAAAGAATGCAATTTGGTAAGGAGAATTCCGTGATCGATGACATCGAATGCTTTGGATAAGTCAAGAAAAACACCCTGAGGATTTTCTCCACTGTCTAGAGATGTGGTAACATCGTTTAAGAAGGAAAATATGGCGCTTGTAGTGGAAAAGGATTTCCTAAAACCGTGTTGATCGTCAGAGAGAATGTTATATTTTGATAAAAAATCTAGAAGACGCTTATAGAACAATTTTTCTAGGATTTTTGAGAAAGTGGGTAGTAGAGATATTGGTCGGTAATTTCCAATATTAAGTTTGTTTCCTTTCTTGTGTAAATGTTTCACTTTAGCTCTCTTAAATATTTTAGGAAACACCCCTTCCGATAAAGAACTATTAAAGATATTTATGAGTGGATTTAATATAGCATGGGATGAAAATTTAACAATAAACTCAGGTATATCATCTACGCCCGTTGAAAATTTGTTTTTTAATGATCTGATGATTCTCATGACTTCACTGGCGTTAGTTTCGGAAGTGAACATAGAATTGGGTATCTGGGTGGATATAATTGGAGGACATTGATTTGGATATATTGAGTACGTTATTTTACCTACTTCTGAGAAGTGAAAATTAAACAAATTTGCGATGTCCTGATGATTTGTTACGATTTTGCCATCGTTTAGTAAAGAAACATTTTCTTCGCGGTTTTCAGAAGTTGACGTGTAATTTTTTAACAATATTCCACATGGCTTTCATCCGGCTGTTAGAATTTAGTGTATGCCTGCCGTTTTCCATTACTTTAACTGCAGACTACTTTTCGAAGAATAGTCTTATATTTACGAAAATAATTATGGGATTCGGGTGGTTGGTTATAGCGTTTTGAAAGATAATATAAACGGCGTTTGGTTTTTGAAGAAACCTTGTTCCTTGGGTGATCCATCTACTGTATTTCTTTGTGTTAATTAACTCGCGTTTGATGGGAAAACTAGAGTTGTAATGTTTTAGGAATATTGAGATAAATACATTGAATTTGTCGTCGGTGTTTTGGCAATTGTAAACATCTTTCCATGTTTCTTCACGCAAATAATTTACGAATATGGATTTATTTATGTCATTAAACTCTCTTGTAAATTTGTAAAGGATTTTAAGCGGTTTTAGTTTATTATTAATAGTCAATACTTGAGCAAGGTGATCACTGTATCCGGCGATAAACACTTCAGAGAGATACGAGATTCCATTGTTGACTATAATTTGATCTAGCAATGTTTGAGATGAGCCGGAGAGGCGAGTGGGGTCATTTATCGTAGTAATAAGGTTGAAGGAGTCGATAAGATTCTTGAATTGATTAATTGGTGAATCTGCAGAGTCGGATGTACTCAGGAAATCGATGTTGAAATCGCCACGTATAACGATAGATTTAGTAGATTTATGTGTGATATGTTTTAAAACAATTTCGAAGTTCCGAAAAAATATGTCAAGATCAGATTGAGGAGGTCTAGAAATATACAAGACAACAACACCGGTGTCGGTCAGATTAACTGCAGAAAATTCGAACACACTATCTACGCAGAAGTTCTCGTAGCCAGTCAGTGGAGAAGATAAAATATCATTACGAACGTAGATACACGTACCTCCGTGGGGATTTTTGCCTTTAAAATTTTGCCGACAGTAAGAACTTGCTAAATAATAATTAGAAATAGCAGTATCGTTGATGTTGTTAGTTGAAAGCCAATGCTCTGTGAGGCATAGCAAATCGAATCGATTTTCGTGTACCAGAATTTCAATGTCTGTCAATTTGTTTGAAAGGGATTGGACATTATGATGAAATATAATTATTTTATTTTCGCAAAGAGTTTGTGACTCACGAGAAATGGAATCGACTTTAGATTGTGGAGAGGAATTTTAAATTGGTACAGCTTCTAGTTCCGGATCAAGCCCGCACACTGCACCTGAACGCGATTGTCACCTTCGAGTACCACATCGTACTCCTGAGCGCAAGTTGTANGTACCGCATCGTACTCCTGAGCGCAAGTTGTAACTGTGTAGGGGGGCGGCAGGAGGAATAGATGAGGACGTGCGAGATGAGGAAGGAGTAGGTGAAAGAACGGGGAAAGGAGAAGAAATGGGTGTCGAGATAGGAAGAGGAGATTTTGATGAGGTAGGAGCAGAAGGAGGATATGAGGTAGGAGGAGGAGGAGATGAGGTAAGTGCAGGAGGAGGTGGAGGAGTGGGTATTGGGGCAGGTAAATGATGTGAGGTCAGATGAGAAGCTAGGAGAGAACCGAAGTGCTGTTTCCCAGACGGTCTCAGGTGTAAACCGTGCTGGGTAAAGTCCTTGGCAGTCAGGTGTATTTGCAAATTAAAAATTTTTTTTTCTGCCAGGTGATGTTTTAGGGAGATGCGTAAGATATACATTTAAAAATTAAACCAATGATTAAAGTGTATGGTACGGAGAGTTGTGTGTAAATGAATGAAAACATAGTTGAACCGTAAAAGAAATGTCAGATAAATATGTACCATGTTTTTGTACCTCCCAACTATAAATCTATACTTATTGACTGACAATTCTCTACTTGCTAAACAGTGCATTCTCTTCCCACCTCTGAATGAGAATGCTTGAACGCATCCACAAGTCTGTGCAGTTGCTCTGCGGTTGCTGCGGTGACCACAGGGCGACAACACACGGACAGAGCGTAACTACTCTAGTGACAGGTCTTTCAGGCGTCGTCTAAAGCGACAAAGAGCTTATTTACGACCCTACATGACCTTAATAAAACATGCGCTTGCTTTTCCTGCACACTTCCTGTAAACATTTCAAACATTTTGGCCATGCATAACTAACACATAAATCTTAGTCTAAATATCTTTGAATATTTCATACAATGTAATAAATAAAATGTAATGCATTTAAAATTCAGGACTTAAGAAAGAATTGAAAATAAAAATATTATTTTATCCGCCCAAGTCATTGATTCATTATATTTTCATTGATTTGTCATATCCATTCATTATTTGTTTTCATTAAAGTATGATATATGCTGATGTCCATAACATTATCGGAAATATGGTTACATAGTATTAAATACTGTTGTCTGATAGTACGTCACCTACTACTGATGGCAGAAGATACTCGAGTATACGGTGACAAATTGGTCTGGCTGCAGATTTACCAACAATTCTCGGAAATGAAACGGTTAATGTTAATAAACTATTGAATTTTATGAGTAGATCGGGATCCCACAAGTTCTCGGGAGGGTTTAAAATTTACATTCCTTTTTCTTCTTTCCTGTCTTCTGTCCTTTCATCCTTCGTTTCTGTAATTAGAAAATAGAATCTTCAGAATTTTTTTTTTTTTATGATATAATGTATTGGGCAACTGTTTTCTTTTCTTTCATCTTTGTAATAGTTGTTGACATCAGAAGGGTTTTTTAGTGGCTATGGTCGAAGTATTCGGCGAGTCCCACTCACGGCGAAGAGTCACTACGGCTCTTCTCTGCGGTGCGAAACTGCATTTTTCCCCACCAGCATGGGCTCTAATGACGAGCTTGCTGTTGACGAGCCATTAAAGCCCCACAAAAAAAATTAAATACTATCAAAATTAGGGAACGATGTCGGAGGATAATATATTTTCTTACGTTTATATTCCAAACATAGAAATCTCTTAGATTGCGGTGAACCTCACCGCCAGGTAAGAGATTAATCATGTTACGTCGAATGAAAATGGGAGACGGGACCGGGGTTCGAATCCGGGACCTTGAGCTCTGCGCGCTCATGCGCCTACCGACTGCGCCATCCCGTTCGCCACAGGGGCCCGTCTACCATTCTCATTCAACTTGTGAAACCCAAAGACCTCTGAGGTGGTCTCGTAGAGACTAAACTTCTCATCTGAGGCGACTCCCTTGGGAAGTACTTTATTTGGGTAGTATTTTTCCATTTCTGGTTCACAAACATAGAAATCTCTTAGATTGGTAACAGATGACGAACGGGATAGCGCAGTCGGTAGGCATGAGCGAGCAACGCTCAAGGTCCCGGGTTCGAACCCCGGTCCCGTCTCCCATTTTCATTCGACGTAACATGATTAATCTGTTACCTTGCGGTGAGGTTCACCGCAATCTAAGAGATGATTAATTAGTTTATATTCCAATCATTTCTTAGTCTACGACTATTCGCTGTTCAACGACTGATCCAAAGAAAGTTCTCAATTGTTATCTGTCAGTTCGGAATTGTATTCCTCTTATGTGCAAAAATTATTTTCTTATTAAAATTGAAAGAAAGAACATACAAAAATGTTTATAAAATGACTTCGTAAATCATGCGCACTAGAGGTAAATAAAATGTACTAAAAACGAATTAAAATGATATTTTTAGTTTGTTTTTGTCCAGACTATAGTAAATTATATCATTTCTGCAAACAGCGTATCTCGATATCGTGAAATGTAATACTGGAACACTTCTCCTATTTCACACGTGAAAGCACGTTCCGCGAATGTCGTCCTTACAAATAGCTTGCTCGAAACAAGGTAAACCCTATCTCTTCTGTGGAAACACTGCTGGTGCTCTGGTGCGAACTGTACTCCTATCTTGGCACGAAATATTAGCTTCATTTATTCTTGGTGCTGTGGCGCTGATTTAAAAGCCCTGCGAAATTAAAACCGGCCCAACGAATACACAATTAACGGTTTTGAAACATTTGTTCTACTGGATTTTCACCATGAGACCGTTACCTAAAACTTTGCAACTTCTACTTTCATAATGTTTCATTGTTTCATTTATTGAACATAAGTTAATAGTCTATTTTTTTGCAATGTAATAATGGACTTCCATTTATTGTCTTTTTTACGTAACACATCAACTTATTTTGCAACTACTCTACCTCATTGGGCCTACTTTCCATGTTGAGATTATTGTTCATGATTTGCTGAATAAAATTTAATTTTAAAATATACTTATATAAATATTTAAGGTTAGAAGGCATTAATTTAAGTGTTTAAAATACCTTAATTTTCAACGTAACTTCTCATTACCCAAAAATTATTTTTATTTTGGCATATCTTTTATTGAGAAGAATTCTTATCTCTTTGAATCCGTAAAATTTACATGAGATTCCGATTAAGGATATAACCCCTTCCAATGTTTGTTGTTCACTCTATTACCTTGGTATTTAGGATATCATCATCTTTATTGCCACACATCTTCCACCTTTTATTGTCTATCGAGGATTTCCAGAACGCCCCACTTACTCGGTCCTAACTATCGCACACGTAGCACTCTATTATCCAATACTCTCCGCAGTTATCTCGTCATGGTCGGTTAGCACGTACTTCTCTCTTGCTGCCAACAGTTATACCAACAGGACGTAAATACGCCAACGAATGTTCATTTTTTTCTTGCTCGTCCTAGATGTCATGGTACCTCAGCTGTCTCATAGCAACGACTCACGCCCACGGTGTGAGTTCATTACCGAACCCAACAGCGACTAAACGGCGTTGCGCTCCTTCCATTATGTCGCTCCCGAAAAACGACTGTCCTGGTCCTTGAAACACTCTGCGTCGCCACAAAAAGTGTAAAGGTACTTTTATCCGTGCTTCCAAATGAAGCGACACAATTAAGCATAACATTTCGTGGCTCGCTGTAGAAATTAAAATTGCTGATGAGCATCGCTCTCTTTCCAAACATCCTTGATGGTAAGTTTGTTTTTTACTGGTTGTAAGTTTTAACGATTTGTTTTGTGACGATTTGTTTTGCGTACTTTGTGTGGTTCTTTCCATAAGAGAATAGTGAGCATTTGTGCTATTTTAAGTTATATATCATGTAACTGTTTGAAAGTTAAAGTTCACAATAAGTCAGCGAAAATATACCTTAATATTAACACTAAAATAAAACGTAAACGGCACACTCATTACAATTAAAGTTCGATCAACGCGTTTTCGTAATTGCAGGAAAAATGTCACTTCGTAAATCTTTTCTCCAATGATCAAAACAATAATTTAAACTTCATGCGTTGTAGATCTGGTCTACATATTCTAATAGTGAATTTGGAATAAGAATATTTTTAAGAATTGTAGGATCCTAAAATGTTAAAGTCAACGTAAAATGAATGTTTAAAAAATTCCATTAGTTCCAAAATAACATCATAAAATGCTTTTTTCTTCTTGAAATAGTAAATGATAGTGTTGATAAAAGAAAATTATTTCTAGCAATTTATTTATTAATTTTCTTCATGAATAAAACGAGTTATTAGAAATACTTACTCATATATAGCTACAGGCCCGTGTACGGAAGATGAAAATTATACCTGGATAGAATCAGAGATATCAATGAACATGGCTTAAACGTTTCCTTAAGTACGACTGAAGTGATTCAAACGATAAATATTTGATAACTCGTTTATGCAAAATATTTTATTATTCTATTCGAGCAACCTTATACCTTAAAATCCCTTGACATAAATTTTATCACAATGGTAATTTTCATTCATTTTAAAATACCGTATTGAAAACTTTCCGAACATGTAGTAGCATTAGGATGTCATAAAAAATAAATTTACAGTAGTATCCACTTTCTGCGTAATACCTATTTATTTATTACTTTTTTAAACATTAAAATGCTTTTTTGTAAAATTGTCAAACAATATTTGCTTTTATTCTTTTGAATCTCACGTAATAAATTATGCTTGAAATTTTTTGAGAAAATATATTGACTGCAAGATTAGACATTTAGGATAAGTATTTCACATTTTATCAAATTATGTTTATGATAAAATAGGATTGTAATGAAAATAATGATTTTATAATATAGTTATTTTCAAAATGGAGTCAGCGTGGCTCAGTGGGTAGAGCGCTGAGTCGATGGCTGGTGTTCAAATCCCGGTTAGGTGGGAATTTTCATCACACCTCAGCATTCAGACTAACTCCCAGGCCTACTTAGCCTTCTGTAAAATGAGTACCAGGGTCTATCCTGCGGTCAAACCGGTCGGAGCGAGATTCTGACCACATCTTCTCCTTTTAGTATCGAGGTCAAATAATCGCGGAACTGTACTCTCCGCAAACCCCATAGACCTTCGGGGCCTGTTGTGGGATAGTTTGATTTTGAGTTTGAGTTATTTTCAGAATGTAATGTTCTTTCTCATGTTTCAGTTTCCTTTACCTACATAATTTACCTTATATTTGAAATTAAACTAAAATTGAATTGTGTACTAATAGTTATTGTGCATTAATATTTTCTTTTTCATTTGTTGCAGGTAGAAACATGTCACTACTCATTCTTTTTTAAATCTCTCGTGAAAAAGTACCTTTGAAGTGGAAATAACAGATAAAGGTAAGATGTTAAACAAATTACAAAAAATGCACATAAGTTATCCAAAGAAATACCTACATTTGTTGGTATGAAGTAAAAAAAAAATCTTCAATTCCACTTTTCGTTTATTCACGTGTTTTTGGGGACTTACACTACATAGTCTGAAAAGATAAAATTGACTTTTGATATTTAAAGTGTGTGAACTCATTACCACTTCTACACAGCGGTAGAGCATGAAGTTTCACATTCTGAATAAAGTTGAAAATTTGTTTAAGAGAAAGTTACACGTTGTTCGTTTTGCTCAGATATGATTTTACAAACTTTTTCAGAAAATGGTTGCATTCCACTAGCATTTTGACCACAAGTATTCTGAACAAAAAATTAAATAAATTAGAATATAAATGAGATGTTTCGTTCTGTATTTTGGTTCCACGTCCAGACGTTTGTCCAAAGGAGGGTTACACACAGAACTCTTAATGAATTCCAGATTATTGTGTCACAGAGTGGAAAGGGAATCGCATCCTGGTTCTCTTTTCAATGGGATCATTAAAGAAACAGTGCTCGTGTCGACCATCTGGAAGTCTAAGCATTAGGAATTGATCTCAACTTCTGTCGTACTACCTAGAAACTTGCGAGCACTCTCACCGAATGTTCAAAAAGTTTAAGACAGACGAAAAACTCCTCTAAATGACAGGGAAGATTCGATTGCAATTCACAACGAATCAGAAAAGAAGTGTCTCACAACCTATTTTGCAATGGTCTTCAAAATTACATATTGTGTTCTCGTGGATATTTACGTAAACATATTATTTATTCTGTTTCCACTAACCATATTGAAGAATCTAGATTTCTCTAAATAACATTGTATGAAAAGACTGACACAGATGACCGATAACATTTTTAAGCTGATATCGGTTGTCATCATTAGTTTCACATTGTAGGGAAATATTTTGTGAGTTTTTTTTAAGAAAATAGAATTATCTTCAAAATGTTTTAAAATGAAAAGAAACATTTATTTTAAATTAAATATGTTTTAAATAATCAAATTTCCTCTTTGTTCGAATAAGAAGATTGGGTTGAAATTGTTTCTTATATTCATTCTTTTTCAATAATGTATACAGAGTTGTCTATCTGAGGGTTAGTTTGTAGCACTTCACCAATATGTTCGATCATCAGCGTGTTTCTTCAATCTAAGTAGGCAGCAGCCCATATCTTCCGTTATTTGCTTCATGTTTCCTTTCATTTTAGAGCCCTCTAATATGAGATATAAACCAACTATATAATGCTACTTAGTATTACTACACTACCTGTTATAGCATTACTATACTTTTACTAACTACAAGCTGACATCTAAATACTTATTTGGATTTAGATATAAATAATAAACATTCTGATATACGGAAGGAAAATGAGACACAATGGTTATATATACAAATACATTTCACTTAATTCACGACAATCCAAGAAAAGTTCAAATAAAGTCCATGCATATTTTTCTGGTAAACAATGTGTTGAATTGTTATTTTCATTGGAAGAAGTAATACTCTTGACAGCTTGAACATAAGCAAAAAATAAAGTGATCGGTGTAATGGTGTATTGTTAAATATTATAATACTAATCCTCATTAATTTTCATAAGTTGTAATATATAATTCTAGTTTTACTCGTAAAAATAGGTAAAGTATAGTACTTTCGTTATTCGTATTTTATCACCATGGTTGAAGGAGAACCAGTGGAACTGGTCTCACTTTACCTTTTATGATAGAAAAGTAATTTTGTAGTCAGACTGTGTGAAGACGGAGACGAATAGCAGAAGAGTTTCCAGAGGAGGCACTTGGTGACGCCGATATCTGGCAGAGTCCTATTCCTCGATTCTCTTCTCAAGTGGATTTCCATCGGAGGAACTCGAGAAACTTCTGCAACTGTGCCTCGTTGGCCTCTGCTTTTCAGAATACTCTTCTCTTCAGCTGCTCTTCTCACTTATTTGTGGATTTTCATTTATTTTCTCATTCCTTTTTGAAGGCTTAAAACTGAATATTTTAAAAATTAAACTGGGTTACATGAAATATCTTATTTCAAATGATCATTTTTTAAATATGTAAAAAACCTGACTAGCTGTATTTCGCTAACCTGTTTCTGTTATTCAATAAGAAATTTAAAAAGTACTTACGAGTTTATTTAAAAAAACTTATATTACGTATCTTCAAAATAGATGTATTATACGCGTACCTTAAGGTACTTTACGTTATGAAAATACGACACGTCTTACAAATCCGAACGTGTTACAGCACGTATGATTGGAACACTCGTCTGAAATACGAAAACATTTACATAATTAGAAAATCCTTATTTGAAACGATGCACCGTTAGACGCAATATCCAATACGCAGAGTTACGTCACATATTATCTGGCAACATTCCCCAACCTTCGCAGCGCCGCCAATGTTGTTTCCGACTGGCGCCCGCAAGCGGCCCGTGTGTTGAATCCAGAATCCATATCCAGTTGGCACGCAAGCACGTATCTCCAACGTACGGGGCGTGAGCCGTCGCTATACCCCTCTGCCGCTCACCACAGTCTCTCAGACATGCTCGTACATTCATTGATCTGCCTACGCTCCCCGATGTTAACATTCCCGTGTAACGGTTCCACTCTCCTCTTCCTCCTCCTCTTGTACCGATGTTTCCCTTGCGGGTGCACGTCAACGTGTGCGCTTTGTGCCACCTTCGGAAGCAACCATCACTCGCAGCCACAACTGCCATAAACACTGCTTGCTGTTACTAACGTCACCACCTGACACCCTACCAACAAACGCCTGCTGCTTCAGCTCGTCTCTGATTCCATCACGATTTGGTTAAACGAGGCCATTCGTTCTCTTTCTATCTGTATAATATTGCTTGACAAGAATTAAGAGTAAATTATAGTTCCCCTTGCAGTACTCGGAAAGAAACCTAGGTTACGTTATTGCTGATACTTATCCCATTTACATCCCAAATTGAAATGTTCCCAGATGATTAACAAGAGTATCAACTACTCTTCGTACTAATTTGAAAATTTTCAGAATGTCCCTTGTGGGAAATTAAAAATCAGAATTTTGAACATGCCAATTTTTCTTCCTCGACCTACGTTGTGTAACATACAAAGATCATAAAAAAGCTGTAAAATGGCACCTCTCTCAGCTTTCTCTCTATTAGGAGAGCTTCCAGAGCAATTCAAAAATTTTGTATAGAGCCGTTGTACATTGTTGTAACTTCCAAATGGGTAGAAAATTTACTACAATATTTCATACTTTTCTTAGTCTATATGATGGGCACCTCCCTACAAACGTTTATCAAAATCTAAGATGGCCATATAAAAATCTATTAAAAATGTGTAAATTTGACGGTGAATGACCCTATCGTATGTTAAACGTGAGTTCAAAAGTATCAGCAAGATTTGGTGTTATGTGAAGTCAATCGGAACAAAAATATCTTCTTACAACCTAGATTACGGATTAACTACAAGTTTCACTCTATGACTACTGACCTACATCATTTTTTCCCGCTATCATTCATTTGATGAGAAATATTTTTCACCAATAACTTACCAAAGGTATTATTACCCTGTTATTAAGTTAAACAAATAAATAAACAAAGATAAAGATAAATTTGGGTAGTGATATAACTACGAACGATTTGTTGTGGTGTGAACACGCTGAGAAAAACTATGTGAAATCTTTTGAATATAAATATTTATTATGTTATGACTAAAACAAAGTCACCCGGAATGGAAAATCCTGGAAACATATTATCCGTTTGTGGTTTCATCTAAATTAAAACATTAGTCATAAAGAATCATAACACTAGTCATAAGTTTGAAACATATTTATGTCATTGTATACACATGTAAATTCAGGCAAATCACTTCGGAAATATGAATGAGGCTATGAGTATTTAAATTAATAGGATTGAGAGACAACTTGGAAAAGTACGAATTCTTCATTTAGATATAATTCGATGATAAACGGTATTTCATCCCTTTCTTTCATCAAATTACCCTACTAACCCCATCACTCTTCATAAACATCATTATCATTATCATCATCATCCCCATCACTCTTTATAAATATCATAAACTCCATCACATGAGATCAGTTGACGTTATCAGTTGGCGATGAAATCATCGTTCTCAGAGTTCACTTGAAAACTACAAGATAAGATAGAAGAAGAGAAGGAAAGTTGAAAAAACAACTTATGGGACACAATAATGTGTCCCATAAGTTATATTATGTTTCATAAAGTATAAGAAATTACAAGAAACAAAATACACTGAACTAATCATACTACACTACATTCGTTACTGAAATTAAATTTACAGATGGAAAAATGTGAAGAGACAATAATTGAAACTGAGAAAAACCAACAGAAATCAACGTACATCTCAAGAAAACGACAGAAAAGATAAAATTTCCGTCCGCACATCGATCTAAAAAACAATTAAAAAAACACAAACAACAAAAGCATATTATCTGTTCACATAACTTGACATCGCATCAATTCTGTACAGCATTCGTATCTCTTATTTAGTACTTAATTTTTAAGTTTTAGATTTTACGGGATAATAAATGTATAATTAATGAGACATATGAAATCATCCACTTAGAAAAGAGAAATATGAAATATTTCTCCTCCATAAATATTGAATACTTTACTGCGTTTCAATTTACCGTGATTTGATCTGGCCGGGTGTGGTCACTCATCCCCTGTGGAGAGTGCCTTATCCCCCATGGGGGATGTGACCAAGGTTCACCGGACCAGGCCGGTTGGAAGTTGCGTGCGGGTGGTGCAGTGGATAGCACACATGCGGCCAGTGCATGATGTCCCGGGTTCGAGTCGCAATTTTGATCTGACTGTTGACGATGTAAACACTCCTCCATGAGTAGGTACTAGGAAGTTGTAAATTAAAATACTACTAACTTGTTTCACTAAATCACGTAGTACAAGGCAATCGAAAACAATCAAATATTTTCTGTGAAAAAGGAAAGTGGAAGTATAGTGCTCTGTTTTAATATGAAATCATACCATATAAGTTTGCTTTGAAACATCATTCAGCAACACCTTGGTAAATTTCTGTATTTTTTTATGATTTATTCGATAAAATTAGAAGAAAAATGACATATTTCTTACTTCAGTTCTCTGCCCATAACATTCTTAATTCAAATTTAAGACTCGTTCTAATAAAGCTATAGTTTTTAAATTATGGCAATTTTTTAAGTCCTGTGACAATGTCGTGTAGCACATATAATATCGTTCTGAATCCAGTATTGCGATGGTGGATTGCCTCCTGCACATGCCCCCTGATATAAGTGTCAAAAGAAAGAGCTCGACCAATAAAATACTACAAACCTTAATTTGAAACCAAATGAAATGTTTGACGAGTAGAATTTGATTGTCAATGAGACGTCATTAAAATTAAAATTAATTATAAAATTAACTATTATCAAAGTGAGAACACCTGATGAGTAAATGACATTGTATTCGATATCGCCAGCGCGTTGGGGTTTCAGGACATTGAGCACAACCTGTTGCAATGAGTGCTTTTTCCCTCTATTGGAACACTCTGTCTTCGTTCATATGTCCAAAGAAAGAGACCTCCCATTCACCTTTATTCCTGATACCATGTTCTAATTACCCTGGAATTTATCAAAACTCTGTTTGAAATTACACCACACTGAACAGATACTCATAAAAAGAGAAATTTTTTTTCTCTTCACATTTATAAAAGAGTTATTTTAAAGTACTTATTATAGACTTTTCGTGAAAGAACATTTTAATATTTCCTCTAATTTAATTATCAATGCTTTTTGTTAGATATTGAATTAGAATTAGTTTCATGTTATAAGAAATACAAGGGGAATACATGTTATAAGGGTATACAAGGGGAACGTCATTAATGAACATACCCTTGAAATTTTGACATTGCATCAACTACTGACATGAAGGTAATTCAATAAAAAGCAAGCCCTTAAATACCGATTTTTTGCCAACAACAATAGGTCAAAATCTATTAAATTTCTAAACTTTTATTACAGTTTTAAAAATTTACTCACTTTTGAAAAAAAAAAAAAAATTAATTACCGTAAAGAAGTCAAAGCAGTTATGTAACAAACTCAGTACGTAGCGTGCCAGGCGCATATGAAGCGCTCAATAGACTACTCAAAAAATGTTGAAACAATTCTCTCCATAGAAAACCTATCCCGGTCTCCCCTATTTATGTACTTACGCATTTGATTCCTTCTAAATAAGAGTAATATCCTGTCTTGTGAAGTGTGTTCCATAAATTCATGACTGTTATTTTTCAAAGTTACTATTATTATTGCATGTCGTTTTCTTTCACCTGTGACTTGGGTGAGGGAACTGGGAAAGAGATGTGTTGCGTGAAACCCCAGCTAAAAAACTCATCTAGTTCGGTCGAGCCGGGTTTGAACACGCGCTCAGCGGAATCGTGGAAGACGCTACCACTAGATCACCACTGTCGGTGATGAGAAATCATTGAGTTACTTTCTTTTTATTTCAAATAAACATTTGTAATAATTAACTAATTTTTTTTAGTATAGTTGATTAGGGGAGCAAGTGAGCAAAGAAAGTAAGAAACATGTGGTGATCCCTCTACTTCCATAGACACCTACTAGAGAACGCATGATACTCTTAAATGTTATTGCGTGTCCTTTTGTACATGGTATGAATTTTAATTTTATTTCTCTTTTCAATATCGTCTATAAAAGTATAATGAAAATAGAACTAATAATCGGTTCTGATAGGATTCTAATGTACAACATAGACTTTAGAATCGTTTCTCCTCCGTTTGAGTTTTCTTTTCTGGTGATACAGTTTACTCACCCTTTTCGTCGTACTTTCGTACCTAACTCTATCAAGTTGATATGGTTGACATGGGCTCACTGGTTAGGGTGTACTAAAAATGGCAGATATGTGAAGATGTTCTCGTGAAACATGTACCACATGAAGTGTACGATGTACCACATGTGTGGTCATAACACAGGTCAAGGTTATTTTCGTGTCAGTTACTTGTGAAGATAGATGTGTGATTGAATGAGCAGAGTAATGCTTGCAGGTGGTGATGGTATTACATCGGTTGCCGATCGACCTCATCACTCTGCTGCAATGTGAGGCGGCGAGGGAGCAGTCACTCCAACACACGGCTTTGAACGCAGCTGTTTGGAAATGGCGCTGCTATGAAGGCAGACGGAGTTGCTAGCATCGCTCGCTCCAGAGTGGGTTTCTGCGATAGCAATCACATCGACCGTCGTACGGTGTTTTGCTAAGGGAAAAGGGAAAGCAGTGGCTATTCAGGAGCGCCTGCTCGCGGAGATACGGTCACCATGAGCCAGTTGTTATGTGCGACTTGGTGATGCTGAAGGAGATGGAAGAGAAGTTGTAACAAAGGACGGTCATAAAGAGAAAAATCAGGAAAACTTGAAAGGGGCAGGCAGTTGGATCGATGAAAGTACCAATACAAAAGAGAGAAGATGAAGATGTACGATAACCACGTTTATGACGAAGCCCGAGAAGTCATTGTGAGAATGTTTTCGAATAGTAAAACACTAATGTTTTTTATAGTTAATGATAAATTACTTTTTTCAACAAATTTATCAGTTCAGAATTAAACTGAGTCATTAATTTCAATATTCCATTCTTCGATAAATAAAGAACATGTAGGAAAACTTCAATTTCCAGCAGCATTTAGGTTAAAAACTTGTCATGAAAATTATTGGAGAACGCGTTTACCATAAAAAAATTGCACCTTCTTTGTAATTATCCTATGTATGTCCGTGTGCCATTAATTATGTAGAATATTTATTGGCCCGTATTGTAAGTAAATATGTTACATACCTACGCATCTTTATTAATTTTTGAAACCAGGTATAACAGGGAAAACGTTATGAACTCACTATCTCAGAAAGTTATTAAATTTATTCCAGTACTGTTAAGGGAAGAAATTTCAACTTTTAAGGTCTATGTATGCCAGGGAAGTTTTTTACCTGTTTCTCCTATTCATAAATTCCCTAATCATGTTTTTTAAGATTAAATTTACGGTCTTTTAAAATTAGGATCTTAAAAGTATTTCGAATTAGATCCTTGAATTTTAAACAATTTCTCTAGACAAAAATTTGACAATGGTGTAATAATTGTTTTGTCTATTAAGTTGTTCAACTTTTGTGGTTAGATATTATTATTATTATTTATATTTTAATATAAATTGTTTTTAACATAAGATCCTTGCAATGACTTTGTTAATGGCAAGGTGGTCACAAAATTGTCCTAAATTAAACTTTTAAAAAAAGTTGCAGTAACATCACAGGGCTGTTTGAAGTTAGGTTACACTGATAGAAGAATAGAATATAATGCATACACTGATAGAAGAATAGAATTCATACAATGCAACTAATTATAGCGAGCTCCATGAGAAAAATATCGATAGATCAACATATGGACGTATTATTATGTCTTGTGAGTCATAGCATATATTGGAATATATATCACTTCATGATTTGTTAAAGGTTATTCTGTGAGGCTTTTTGATAGGGTACTCCGAAAAGCGTACGTTCAGCGACAACTTTCAGTTGTTTCGCTGTTACGCAAATACTGAAAATACAAAAGCAAATTCGGAAAATTTACGTACCTTATATAGTGTGAAAGAATAATCTTCATAAATATCAATACAAAACATAAAAATATTAGTAAATTTTAGCGTTTCTCTTGCTTTTGCTTTCGAATTACCTTTCCGATATCATGTATTATTGCTTTGTGTTGCAAGTTGGAGTCTAAAGCCGTTTTGGTTTTGGAGAGGCTCGTTTGGTTGGGGCAATTACGTTGGTAGCAGGAGCCTCGTTGATGACGGCGCAAGGGAAGAGCAATTGGAATAGCACCGTATGGCATTTAAGCGATATGCTCGAAACGCTAGTGATGGCAACGCGTTGCAACGACATGTACGCGAAGTGGGTGGGAAGGAATGTGACTGTGTGTGTGTGTGTGTTTGGACGGAGTCTGTAGTTTCTGCGTGTGATTACGTTGATAGAGGTTGAGTAGAGATGGGGAGCAGAGGTCTGGAACAGGAAGCGCTCCTTGAGATGATGTTCAGTGGTGTTCGGCCGGGTGTGATGAACGCTGGTGATCGAATCGACTGTTCGTCTTGAAGGTACAGTGGAGAGTCTGTAGACGAGTGGGAAGCAACGGATGGTCGAAATCGTCCAATTCGACAAGTTTTGGGGTGAAAGTGTATAACTTCTCAAAAGAGTTGTGCTACTACGAATTGTAACTTCTTCAATTCAGACTGAGACAGACAATTTCACGGTCTGTCCTACCTTTTTATAGAACTGTCGGTAATACGGCTTCATAAAAGAGAAAGGTTTCCTTTGAACATTTACATTTGTATGGTCTATTGTGTAATGAGTTAATTCATTTTTCGTCAGAAAAAAAGTGTATTGGGAATGAAATCAAAGTTAATAATAATGTTATTTGATTTTTAATCACAGTACTTCTTCCCTACTTCAAAAACCATTGATAATTGATTAGAAGGTGCAGTACAACTACTAATATCGTAACTGTAATTCGACTTAAAAATTTAATTTTATGTCATTTTAGACAAAATACATTTCATTTATTTACATTTCTTTTTAAATGACTAAGTTACCGATTAAAGTATGTATTGTATGAATTTCTCATCTCGGCCAACTAAGAACCACGATGACGAGTTTTAGTAAGGCTCAGGTCTGTATGATTTACTCGACACATCGTCAGGAGTGGATCCAGGATTTGATTTTGGGAGGTGCAAAGAGAAAGACCAGGGTTTGCGAGTCTCAGCACCGGAATTTATTTAAAAATTAATTTCTTGAAACTGCAATTTAAGACGTTCCTATATAAGAATAACGCATAATCGTAATATGCAGTTTTCATAAAAAAAACTTAACAAATTACGTTTCTGAAATTAAATGTGTGTTTTTTGCCAAATTTTTACTTTGAACTTTCAACGGTAACACACATGTAACTGAAAGCGTTTCGGCATTTCATCTAAAACTATAACACGTATGAAATTATAAAAATTCAGCGGTATTAAATGTGAGGATGAAAGTGGTGATATGTTACATATCGAAAATAAAGTACATACTTTTTTACCTAATGCATGGGCAGAGAAAGACAGTGAAATTTCGCAGCCCTATGCTTATGTTCCCATGTAAGAGTGGAAATCTATAAAAGTAAAGAAAGTCATTTTTTTCCTATGAAGTCGTCTTTTTACATAGATTTTATTAGTTCGTCTTGTTGCTTTCAATGAGCATGCTAATATTTTTGGAAGTAAAAAAAAAAAACTTTTATTATTGCTATATCTCTTGGGGGAAGAGCACGTGCCCCCTGTGCCTCCCCCCCCCCCGATCTGCCACTACACATCGTAAAACATTTCGTGGGGAACAGCGTCTAGATAGAATCTAGATTGATGTATCCGAGTATTTTAACTGCGGTTGTAAGCCGCAGAGGATGAACTTTTCATACACCACAGCTATGAACTGAAACATAAATGTGAAAAGCTACAAATTATCGATTACAGTATAAAAATATTCAATAAAATAATTTAAGATACTGTGGCGAAGAGGAATGGTGATTTTCAAATGTTGACTAACACATAGGAAATACGAGTCATTCACAATTGCCAATGTCACAAGATGAACACTCGAACGGGAGAAACTGGAACGGGTTTTAAATAATGTCATACAATGATTTGATATACTCTCCTTCCTCACCTAGCAATAAATAAATTGTTTCAACATAATTTATCATTTGTTAACCCCTTAATATTTATTTTTTAAACATAATTGCTTACATAATAATCGTGTAGATCTCGTTTCTTTTGCTCTAATCACAAGAGCTGCTCTAATCAATTGCTACACCACCCATTCAGTTTCAGGGATGAAATATACGCTATTTAGTTTATGTGCATAACTATTTATATCATTCCCCATTAATTCAAACTTCTATGCAATGATTATTGTCCATAAATTTATTCATTAGTTTACAATATGATGATGATGTATCTTTTGACGCAGTTCTACTAAAATATTAAACATAATAAAAAAATTATTCGTATCCTGAATCAATACCAAAACCCGACACTAGATTACAGATAGTATTATCGTAGATATATGATTTTTATGCATATAGGTGTACGATAGATATCGATTTTATCATAACAGAAATACAACTATATCACTTTAAAAAGAGTTACAGTCAAATTAAGTAGGTAATAACGTTGGAAATGATCTCGGAGTAAACAATAAAAAATGCATACTACTTTCGTAACGTTTGTTACTGGGAATTCGTAAATCTTTAAGACATGTATATGGATGGTTTGCTTGAAGGCTAAACAGACGCAGTAATAGCTCCATCAACATCACCAAGGTGGAGGTGCAAGCAGGAGGGGTCTCTGTAGGCAGTTGAAAGGGTGTAAAGACCGAACGTAAAGAGAACGTTCCGACAAGACGGCGGCGGGCACAAGGAAAACCCCTTCGCCATAAAGTTTGCACCAGGGAAGACAACCCTCTGGAGCTCTATATTTGGAGGAGCATTATTATCACGGCGAGATTTTTACTATTTGATTCGTTCTTCGTGTTTTAAAACTGTAGTACACGTATGAGATTCTTTGTGCTGTATCACAATTTTTATTTATCATTGAAATAAAAATTTGAAATGTTACATAATTCAGTTGATTATTAATACTTTCAATGTAGTAAAAGTTTTTGTAAAATACTGTGTAGTAGACTGAAAAGGTGGGTTGAGAATGAAGAAAAAACTATCAATTTTACAAGCAGGATTCAGAACAAATAATAGCACAATAGACAATATTTTTATTCTTACCTCTCTTGCGGAACGAGCAACAGCCGTTAAAAGAGGAAAACTATATTGCGCTTATGTTGATTTCGAAAAAACTTTTGACACGGTAAATAGGAATATACTTTTGACAACATTAAGAGAAAAGGGCGTTTCGACTAAATTTATCACTACATTAAAATCCACATATAGTACAGAGAGTACATGAGTCCGTCTTTTTGATGGCACCGTCACAAATTTTATTCTCAGTAAATCAAGGGGTCAAGCAGGGTTATGTACTTTCTCCACTTCTTTTTATTTTATTCATAGATGGGCTCCTTGATAAGCTACGTAATATTAATTCGGATGGTCCTACAATAGGAGAAAACTCTAGACCAATACCATGATTATTGTTCGCTGACGATCTAGTTATCCTTTCAAAAACTCAAATAGTCTAAACACGCTTGAAATATTCTGTGCCGAAATGCAGCTTAAAGTAAACATTAAGAAGACAAAAACTATGATTTTCAAAAATGGCTGGGTGATCGGAGTAAATGAAAAGTGGTGTTATCGGGGAGAAACGCTGGAAAATGTGAAGGAATACACATATTTAGGTATAACTATAACTATGAATGAATCGTGGACCAGACACAAAAACAAAATGTAATGGCTTGCACATATTAAGTAGTATCATGTGAAGTAAAGCAACGGTACCGGAAATAGCGCCAAATCTTGCAAATAGAATGTTCAATTCAATCTTGGTACCCGGAATAGCGTGGGGGGCAGAAGTTGGATGCACATCCTGTTACACTGTACACAAGCAGAAAAATATCGAAATTTTTTGCAAATAGGTGGTTTTAAAAACGAAAACAGAAACATTAACTTGGCAATTAATATATATTGGCGTGACAACAGAATGTCTGTAGTGGAATCTTTGGGACAGTTTCTAAGTTACGTAAGGAAAAAAAGGGAGAAATAAATAAAGGAGATTATAATGGTTAGGTAAAATGCAATGTGATACTACCGGCTTTTTTGCTGTTACAGGTTACAGTTTACGAAACTTCTTCCTATGTACGGGTGAAGAAATAGTATTTTGTAAATACTTTTTCTTATAGACTCTATTTGTAAATATTAATTTTTTAATAATTCTTATAAACTCTTGACTTATGTAAATACTTTTGTAAATGACTTATGTAATATTAAATTTTTATTGTCAAAAAACCAGTACAAACTGCGTATGACCACGTGGAGGACAATAAACCAATTTACACTCCGGAAGCAAGCAAGAGACCATCCCATCAATTCCGATCAAGGACCCTAAGGTAGAGGCTGATTCAAAAATTTCAGCAAAATATTGTCTCTTGTAAATATCTTTTCCATGTACAGTTTTGTGTCCTGACCGTTGGTTTTCCGTGATTCCCAACGGTGGTCAATGAATTAGTCAGTTGCAATGAATTAGTCTATTTCAGATTTAAGAAACTATTACAGTATCTCAAAAAATTATAATACAATAATAATAATAATAATAATAATAATAATAATAATAATACATTTTCTATCCATGCATAACTAAATTTAATATTACGACACCAGGAAATAAAAATATCAATCTTTCTATGAAAAATGTAGATGCAACTGAACAATTCACATAAGGGCTCTAATGACCTTGCCGTTGACGAACCCTAAATCCCCCCCCCCACACACACACACAAAAAAAAAGAACAATTCATTAAGAGTGAATACCAGGGCATTTAACGCACAGCCCACGGCATTACAGGGCTTAAGAAGGTAAAGGGGCTGAAACCCCACCGCATGTAATTTAAAATGTAAATATTGTTAATAAAATGCCGTATTGAATTGAAAAAATTAATAATTTAAAAAATGAAATTCTCATCCTTTTCACAATTGATTCTTGTTTTGAAAGCAAATAAAAGTACATAACCATCGTACTGACAAATTGTAATTATCTTTACTCTTTTGAATAAGAGTTTATGCTAACAAAGAAAAGAAAATATCAGAAATACATTATGGAGACAATGTAAATAATAATGTTTAATGTCTAACAAACGCTATTTTTAGCTTAATACACTTTTGAAAAGTTAAACAATGCTTGAAAATTCTTGTACATGAAGCTTATACCTAAATAATTTAAGTTTCTTCTCATTTATTCTGGTTGATTGTTCTATTATTAAATTCTTGTGAAGTTATTGTAACAGTAAAATAAAATAAAATCAGTTTACTCAACACCTTAGATAATTCAAAATAACAATTTTTATATTTTCCAATGGCGAGATGAAATTGAGATTCGATGTTTCTATGTACGTACATACCACAAATAATTATAAACAGTGAAATAGTTCGTAAATAATACACCTCGGGAGACACGGTTTTACACCCGCACAAATTATCTTTCAAATTGAAATATTAAAAAAAAAATGAACACACTAAAAGTTTTAGCTAGAACTGTAAACCTTATTTTGGAGTTAATTATCTTCTAAGCTGCAATTATCATTTAATAATGAGAAAACATGGTGGAATCTGTTGTTGATGCAAAATATGTCATATAATTATATGAAAACAATTTAGTTTTGATATTTATCAATAAGAGGTGACGTTTTGAATTTCGTACGTTCTTAAGTAGACTAATTAAATTTTTACAAACTATTGTACTTATTCAACATGAATGCCATATAAATAATTATTTTAGTCAATACAGATTTGTTAACGCTTACCTTGTCAGTTTTAACTCATAATAGTAACGAATCCTTAGCTAGGTGGTTGTAAATAGTTTAATTAACAGTAGAAACAGTGCAAAAAAAATTGAAAACTCAAGGAGAATTGCAAACTACGTCCAGCATACTAGAATCAAACCATGGATGGTTTAAAAACCGCATTAAACGTTACATGAATTGCATGATATCTCGCATATTACTTGTAGATATAAAAAACTCATAAACTAAAAACTTTGGAATTACTTTACGAGTTAACCACATACTCTACATCTTTTTACTTTTCGTCGGTTTACGATAGTGTATTTTAGGTGTCATCCAAAATCACCTTTCCAAAAGGTTCGACACTGCTGTTACATTTTGTTTCTTTGTATCTGCAACAATGGACTCTGCAAAAAATCGAGGAATTGTCAACTTTTGATTCAAATATTTGTGAATCGTATTCAATGTATTATATTGTGTGATTGGTGGACATGAGTATTCAGTATTATAAAAAAATGTAACTGCCAATTCTACTTTCATTATAATAATTTTGCTTTTATGTGTATCTATATTAAAAAAAGATATAGATTTTTCAATGTTACCTATCAAATATAATCATAATTTGTCATAGTTTTGAAAGAAATTAGCGATCATTTCGTAAGTCTGTGTCTTTTAATTTCAGTTTGACAAAGTACCGAAGTGAAAACTCATGAATTATAAATAAACCGGTTTCCTAATTCGCAATTTTTCTATTAATATCATGTTGCGAGATATTTAATTACTTTTGTGAAAGTTTTCTAAATAAGTTTATTTTTGTAGCTGTGTGTGTAGAACACTCCTGCTACGACTGTGTGATTTCAGAGGTCAATGTCCCGTATACATTGTTTCAATTGCGGAATGAGCAAGTAAATTGCTTGTATGCAAATGATGTGTTTCTAAAACAAAAAAATCACTCGACTCTGAAATGATGAAAGTAAGAATCAGAGAAGTTATTAAAATAACAGGCTCATCATGATGTAAACAAAAATGAATAAAAAAATAGTTTATTCCAAAACATAGACTTTTTTTGGTATCCAAAACATAGATTTTGTATTGACGAGTCCAGTGCGTTGTCCATTATACTGATAAGTAATTAGCATTGAAATCGATAAAGTTACCAACCTGTTTCAGTAATTTTGTGGTTGCATTACCAATGTACTCACAGATCCATTTCTATGTCTAGTAATGTTTTCGCTTCTGAGGTTTTATCGACATGTCTCCATGTATTTATGCAGCACTACGTAGACAGCAAATTTAAATCAATTTCTCCATTTCATGATATTCCACGAAGCCTTGATGTTTCCAATCTGTCATAAGCAACATGAATGTTTAAAAAAGGTTATTCTTTGCAATCCATAAGAAGCTTGTACGTATTTACTTATATTAAAATAGATATAAAACTATCGCACTCGTGAGACCATAATTGATCGCTTTTTCATCCCAAAATACATTTTCTATAAAATTCCATCTCAATCATTTTAGTCGTCTTTGAAACGATTTTCAAAATTTCTGAAGTTTTTAAGAGTACTATACTATATTTGTTCGTGATATGTGTAATAGCAAAGGATACGTTGGTACTGGTAGCAAAGGACAGCTAGAGAAACGGAGAATTGAACTTTCCCTGCCTCTTTGTCGATATTTAGAGTCCGAAATTTGTAGACAAAGTCTGTAAACATCGAACACATATTCCTGCTCTGGGAATGTTTATTCATATGAATTCATTCACCTTTTTATTCAATTAGTAGAAAGACACATTGACATAATTAATTACATATGCGTTGCATTACATTATCATTTTATTGCCCTGTTAATATCTTCAATTCTGGAATTTAATTTCTTCTAACCGAGAAATAACTAATGAACGGACAAGAATAAGAAACTCACGAGCTTTTACAAAAATGTTTCTTTTCCTTTGTATTATCTTGTACTACCGTATTTTCAATAATGATGTAAATGTGGTGTCAGAAGATAATTTAAGCATGTGTTCTGCCCCAAAACTAACTGTCACAGAAATCGTCATTTTAAGACAAGTGTAGAAAGTGTGAATAAAATATATGAATCAAATAAAATGAAATAAATAAGATATAAACTCTATACGTGAAGGGTTCGTTAGTAAAAGATGTCAAACAACACAGAATACAGACTCTTTATACTCGGTTAACATGTTCTAGAGAAACTTTTTGCGCGAACGCCATCTAGAAACAACATACCGCTCAATATCTTCATTTCGTAACACCCAATGCTGATTACATGGTAATCTAAATTTTACATTTTTATGGTTACTATTTTTAATACCAAACCTTTCATTTTATTGTTCACAATATGATTGTGCATTACCTAAAGCGCCGAGTACTTGAATTTCCCTTCTGCTTCCTTTCCTGCATGTAATTCTGCTGGTCAGCTTTTAATTAGGAAATGTAAAACATTCAGATTTTTTGTGAGCACACTCTTCATCTCTATTCGGCGAGCAAATATTTCATATACGCAAATATTACTCAAATACAAAACATTATAATTGCGGTTTATAATGATCATTGTTTACATTTTATTTTATGCGTTCTTTTTATATATAGCTATGAACTGACGCCAACAGAATTTAACTCATCATTGAATCATAGAGTGCAGCACTTCTCTGCTTTACGCTCTCGTTTTTGTTCAATTACAATGTAATACGATTTACAGGAACCAATGGTAATTGTACCAACTATATTGACAACGGTTTTTCAGAAACCCATTATTTTAATGTTTCGGACCAGTTATGAAACTTTCATTTTCATGCTCCAATTTCACCATATGTATTTAGGGAATCCTATAATTCGTTCATGCGGATAAGTCCGAGATACTGATAGCTGATGTGGGACATACGATATTACGCTGTTTCCCATCACATTAACATAAATAATAATTTACTTGTCATTACCTCGACTTACTTCAATATCCCCCCTCTTCATCTCCACCTCCTGCTTTGGGGTTCTTGTCCACGACAACCACCGTCTCCGACTACCCCTCACCACCCGTTGCTGCAAGTGAGCTCGCTCCGAGGGCACTCCGGGGGGCCGTGAGTAACGTGGCCAATGGGCCGGTAGCCGCGGCAGGGTAGCCAACGCCGTCACGCTAATTAACGAGCTCTGTGCGTATGGCGGCACTGGCGTGCAGCGTGCTTTACGGTTATGACCCAAACAAACAAACGCGGGTTACTAAAAAATAACAAACTAAAGTGGATGACCTTCCTATCCTACGCTGAACACCGTGGTGGTTACACAGCGGTCACTTTGGGTTCCCCATCCCTTCCTCGAACAATACGATTATCTTTTAGATTGCGCCTGGTGATAATACTACGATCCTCTCCATTCATTTTGCGCCAGAGTGAAGTTCTTTTCACTTCCGAAACGTCATTTTTCTGTTACTGCCGTTCCATTTTAAACACATTGTAAAAGTTGTGCACTTTACATTTGTCATCATACCTATTTAATTGTTTTACCATTGCTATTCTCATTTTTATTACTATTACTTATTTTATTCTGTAACTGATTCGATACCTTTTGTTAGATTTCCCATCTTTTAGAACGTGGTACTGACACGTTCCTATTAACAACAGTAAAAGTAAAAATCACGCATATATAACAAAAAGCAATAGATCATTTATAAGAAGAAAAAAAGGTTTTTCCAAATATTTCTAGGGAGCGTCTATTAAGTCTTACATTTATTTTCTCAACTCAATCATTCCTATCATATTCATAGTTTCATCGAAAAAAAATCTACAATATTTCTAAGAAAATATTGATGGAAAACTTGAAGATATCGTTTTTCAATAGCTAATTCAAATGTCAAATAAAATTTATAGTTCTGTGCATGACCATGAAAAATACTCCTTCCAGTATTTCCAGTTGTTTTCCTAGTTTCAAATGGCCTTATGGCCAAATTCAGAATTTTTTCAAAAATCAAGAAGTGTAGAATTTTTTTCCGGTCTTGTTTTGTCTTACTGTGTAAGGTGTGTTTAAATATGTCGTCAGTTATTGGGTATATTGTGATGCAGTTAGTGTTTTATAAGGGTGTTCCGTGAAATCCACACAACAGTTTCATTTAAATTAATGAATCACATAATTAGATTCATCTACATTAACACTATTCCAACTAATCAATTTAATTGCAAACGGAGCAAAATGATTCTGGTTGGTGAACCTGAACATATTAGTTACTCAAAGGTGAAGTAATTAATAGCTATGTTTTCAATATTGAAAAAATTATTGGTTAATGAGAATGATTAGACGACCTGAGTCAAATATTACCGTAACCCCAATCAATTAATCCTTTGATATATGGTTTTGCAAGTATACTTTGTGAATTTCGATGGCACTCTAGTTAATACGAATATTAATTGATAAAACATTCAGACAGAGGATATCAACTCGATTACATATTTTCATCCAACACATTTTTGTGAGTAGTATGATACATGTCTATTGCAATCATGCATATAAAATTTGTGCACACTATAAATGTAATATAAATTGGATTCGATATATATCTTGTCAACATGCATTCATATTTTGCTCTGTTCGTGGAATATTTTTTGGTACGAATATTCATTCATAAACCCTCTCTGATATCTAATAAAATATAGGTCATTAGTAATGGTAGTTTTGCAATGCGTAATATTCTCCTTCACCATATAAATTTTTTATTCCATTTACCTACTAATAAATCTCATCAACGAGAAATGCAGTTTTTGGAGTTGTACTCCGTGTATATTATATGTTGGTAAAGTTAAAAAGTGTTTTTCTTTCAAATAATAAATGCGTTTGTCCTTTCTTTTGTCTTTTGCAAATCAGAAAATGATAAAAGGAGAATGTAGTGTATAATGGATGAACATATTGTTTTCATAATAAAGTAATAAAGAATATCTCTGAGCACTAACTATAAAGAAATTTACTGCAGACACCATAAACCAATGGTTTCTTTTGGGGTTAACGTTTCTTTAAAAAATGGAACTTTGTTTATAGAATGGAAAAACCGCTCATAAAAGTAGTTACCAATTAATTTCATAGGACAGTAATTGGTTGGTAAGTAAGTACTTGTCAAATACAATTCGCGCGACGAGCTTTTTGAAGAAAAATAATAAAAAATAAAATATTAAATCATTTTCAGCGATAAAGATAGTTCATTTTATTAGGATTTAATAACGTAAAATATGTATGAAGGTATTAGTATTTGGCATTGATTTACCTAAATACAAACGTAAACTTTTTCCATTCGTTTTAGTACATAGCCTAAAAACGTTTGTTTCTAAAAAGGTTTTTTCATCATCATTTTATACTTTTCAGTATTAGAATTTGTATTAATTTGTCGTAACAATTAATCTTGCTTGTTCGCATATTTAAAATACTAAAAATTTAATCCTGAACTTTTATATAATATAAATAAATAACATAAAATTGTCCATGTGATACAACTTCCGATAGCATAAACATCCTTTTAAGAGGTGATCGTAATGAAAAGGCAAGAAGTTATAATGAAAAGACGTTGATCAAGCAATTTGTGATACTTACTTGTTTTAAGAGACGAATTTTTCAGGGGATAATCTCCGTAAATAATCCACCGGAGTTATATCAGAATAAAATCGTAATAAAAAAACTTTCAAAAAAGTTCTCATTTGAATTAGACATCATAATAATGCATTAGTTTATAAAAGTGTGCCAAGTTTCAGCTTAATCGGTTGGCGGGAACTGGTTTCAAATTCAATTGCAAGATTTGGCTGGGAGCATACTAACTAACAGATCAATTCAAGTTAAATAAAAGCTAGTTAAAATGAGCGAAGCGTGTTGGTAGTGCAACATTGATCTTTCAGTTTTACTAACAAATATTGTTTTTTCTAGAAATTTGTTGGTGTTAATTACGCGGAAGATGTGACAAATAAATAAGAGTTACATGTTTATTGTACAATAATGATGAATTTATCATCCCTCAATGATAAATTTACTTGACAAAATTGATGAGGTAAAATACCTTCAGAGACATCATAATATATCATGAGGTTAGTGGAATTATTACTATGCAATTTAGATTGTAATCCCTCAAGTTGTTTATAACTCTTTTTTACGCATCTTGTATGTATCGTCAAATGAAAAGAAGTATTATGAAGACCTTTTTGTGAAAGTTTTTAAGTATTATCTAACATGAAAGCTTATGATGACGTTTGAATAGATAGGTGTAAGAATTAAGAAATGTGAACAAAACTTGTTATTAAGTGAACTCTATAATTTTTAGTATACATGAATCCTTAGAACGAACAAAATTAGATAATAATTTTGAAGTATGGTTGAAACAAGAAAAATCCTTCTAAGAATAAACTAAGTAACTCTTTTAATCATAATCCTTTGATCATTTTTCAACTCATGTATTGCATGCTGTTTATCATTTACATGAATGTAATCATCTTCGGATATTTTAGCTTTATCACTCATCTTATCAAAAACAAATTCTTTTTCCAGACTAATTATTTTGCTTCTTGTTTTTCACTTATATAATTAGTTTCTCGATTGGGGGCGAACAACATCAATTTAAACATATATTTTTTACAATAGATAACGTAATATTCGTAAGTGGAGAAATAAAATACATTCACAAGTACATACATTCACAATCTTTTTCATTACTTTTTTTTGTTTTAGCGTTAAGCGGAGAGTGACTTTTTTGAACGACCACTCATATTTTCATACAGTTTAATCCACAGAATTCTTTCAAATTAGCATAGTGAAAGTTGTTCCATGACACGTCTGTAGAGGATTACCAGTATGAATGATCACCATTCATGTGTGAAGTACCTTCTTCTATACGGTTGTTTGATAGTGGCGATGAAAAGTGGAATAATGGAATTCCTGTACAGTTTACAGAGCTCATTTGATTTAAGATTAATTTGATGAAAAGTTTTTTTAGTAAAATGTTATTCTAAATCTTTCGGCATTTATCATAATAAACAGATTTCAAGCATCACAAATATCTAATTATTTTCTGAAATGCAAGACTTTAAATAGTATTTAACCAAACCATGCTTCTCTCTTGAAATTGACGTATGTGTTTAAAATATAATATAATTCATAGAAGGCGAATGAAAAGATTTTCCCTATTTAAGAATCATTGAATCTATACACTTCATAACGTTCACAAGTTCATAAACTTGTTGAGTAAGGCTTTCGTATAGGTCGATCATATTGTCAAAAGCAGTTACGTCTGGAATGCAGTCAAAATGGTGGCGTGAGAATACTAATTCTTACAGTGCCTTACTCAACAAGTTTGATAAGAATTGAGTCATGGTTTCTTACAATTACCAGGCCGGAGTCTAACGCTTCACAAATCTGGTCTCGTAGGCCGACCGGACAAAGAGAAGTATCTTTGCCAACACGTTCATATATTTAGTCGTCAATATCATATAAGCTTAAAAAATATAGCGTGACCACAATAAATAAATAATTACTTTTATTCCAGATTAATTTGACCCGAAGAATATGAATAAGCGTAAGTATCCATTCGCTGAAATAAAGTCAACGCATTTAACCAAGCCGGCGAACGGTACACCGTTGCAACATAATGCATGATTCAGCCTAGTAATTGTAGGAAGCCATGATTCAGTATTATATTTTTGATCGACCTTACAATATCGACAAAGCTCGGCAGTTTGAGAATCTCGAAAAATGTGTTTGGAGTAACCGTCTGTTTGGGTGTATTTTTGGGTGAGTAGGTATATGCGTCACAAGGACTACAAAAAAACAGAGGATTTCATAACAAAGCGGTTAGAATGTTCATGGGTTTGTTTACTTCCATACTAGTTGAGTTCCCTTGTCTTCACTCACGTTAGGTTTTGAATTTTGTGTGTAAATAATAGTCTTTAAATCTCCATTGATACCTATTTAAAGTGTTCGACACATTCAAAAGTCTAAAAACTGTGAATCAAAAATGTATGATAAACAAAACAAGTAACTAGAACCAGCGAGCAGAGAATACTGTAGAGAAAGCAAAAGGATTTGCACATGAAGCCTCTGATCTCAACAATATGGCCTTCGCGCAAATGCAGATTTCGCCTTATTGTTAAGACCAAAACAAATGAGTTGGGTTGCGTAGAAACATTGCCTGTAAATGAGATTTTTCTTCAGTTCTGAATTTTTATTAAATATGCACACGGAAAAAAATAGCTGAGCTGGGGTAGCTAATGTGTTGACTGCCAACCGGATAGGCAACACATGAGCTCGCAGAGCTAAAATTCGTCGGCTATGACGTGAATTTTCGTTCATCTGTACCACAGCGTACAGCATTAGCTGTTACAGCTAAAGTAGCTAATCTACAAGAGAAGAAAAGGGAACCTATAGTAGAGGATGTTGCCAACCAGTAAGCGTGTAATATAGATTCGACGTGAGTCGACACCAACTTATCTTAATGCTCTCTCCTCTGCACGACTTTCTTGACGTTATTCATTTTTATTACAACTCTTTGGTCTTACCTTGTTTAGTCACAGAACAACAAACGTTCTTTTCGCCGTCCGTCTTCAGGTATCCGACAGCGCCAGTATTCGATCCAGGGTCCTCCCCCTCTGAAGGTGCGAACGCTACCAATGATCTACTGCAATATAATGTTTTATTATATTGTGTTAAGCTGTCTATGGGTTGGTACCGTAGTATTAGTACCATGAATAGTAAAAACGTAAAATAGTAATCATCTCTAAAATATTGAAGAATATATCTTTAAATCCCAAGAAAATAGTTTTTATATATCCAAACGTTTCTTTATTTCGAATATACTTGAAATGTATCCTAATTAGATTAATCCATTTCAAAATATTATTATTTAAAGTAGTAATTAGGTATTCGCCAACATTAACCTTCAGGAATTTAAAGTATCATCAGTGTACGACTGCTCAACGTCGAGAAATTACTGTAAATTTTCATCGTCTAGACTTCAAGTTTCGGGCTACGCAACGTCGGGATGGCGTCGTTTAGTCATTGTAATGAAAAATTTTCTTCAAGTAAACAAGTATTCATAGTTGCGAAAGCCATGGTCGATTTGACTCCGTAAACAATTGCTCAGGCCTTATTCATGAATCAACGAACCGAATACATAGAGTGCAACGCACCCGAGTGCCATTTAGTAGCAACTGCGAACGAGATCGACGGCGAGGAACAAACATTTCTTGTAGTTATGTTGGATTTTTCTTCGGGGCTGAGTTGTTGCGCGCAAAACGTATAAGCTATAGCTGTTAATGTCACTTTCTTCCTCTCAGGCAAAACAGCGTTAGTTTCCGCAGTGAGAGAAAATTGGTATTGTTCAGGGGAAATCTCTTTTAGGGCAGCTAATGGTGCAGTCTGCTCGCTAGATAGCCAACGCGTTAGCTATCACAGCTAGCTTTAGGCTGAACTATCCAACTTATTTTTTCCGTGCATATGGAAGCACACACAAAACTTCAAGAAGATACTTGGGTATCTTTTCTTATATAAGACTTATTTTTATTTCTTCAATTTATGGAATGACAGTTGATGTACACTGTCGTAACGTTCCGCTCAGCCTGTCGAGCGGCTGCCAAGCTGAAGCTATGCTAGACAAGGGTGAGGGGGAATGGGGAGGAGGGTTGAAGGGGTGGGTGAAAGGAAAAGGGGTTTCCGTCCCGAGTGAAACTCCAAGTGCGAGGAAGTACGTTTAATACTCACAATGAGGCGAACCTAAGGCGTTCCAGCAGAGAGTCGCGTAGGTCAGCGGCGCACAGGCGGGTGCCTGGTGGTCGCAGCTCGGCCATAGGACGTGCGATGGTGAAATAGATGGGTGGGGGTGGGGGCCGGAAGGGGAGGCTTCTCATCCTGGTGTGATCCGCAAAGCGAATTCCCCAGCTAGCGGGATGAGATAGCCTCGACCTTCCGTGCCTACGAGTCGGAGGTCGTGTCGTCTGAGAGATCTAGGGGCGAGAGAGACTGAGAGCTCTGAGCGTCTACTATTTATACTAAACTTACACCTGCGTCACGCAGTTAGCTGACCTCGTTCTCTGCATAGTCGCGTCGGTTTGACCTCAATATCATACAGCATATGTCCATCACGACAACACGTGAGGTGTCAGGTGTAGGTTAGCAATTTAAATTGTTGCTTGATGTTCTTCACATCTTTTCAAAAGACCCAGAAAATTGTAAGCTGTGATCCAGTGTTGTACAAAGAGAAAATTGGACCCCTACTGTTTAGAGTCTATCTGTTTTTACTTCCTTCCTTTACTTCATTTACAAAAGAAATATTTGTTCTTAAACTTCTACATTATAATGTATGAACATGACTAGCATTTTTAGGATTATAATATTTTTTTTTCTTAGGAGAGGATGGTACTGATACGTCCAGAGTTAACACAAGAACATACAGTTACTCTGCTTCAGCACTACAATCATGTGATACGACAATATCTATGATTCCTCAAAATGACAATCCAGTATACTTTCACTGATGGAATTGACCAATTAAATTGATAAATTGTTGATGACATATTTATTTCCGCGGTTTTTCTCTTAAGTACCAAGAAACCCATTATTTTTAGAACTTTTTCACAGATAAAATAACACTTTTAGTAATAAAGTAATTAGTAATAATGATAATAATAAAGTCTTTGAATATAGTCAGTTGCCTCTTTACCATACTATTTCTTTCTGAAATACATGTTATTTTACTCCTTTGTGTGTATCAGATTATTTTCAGAATTAGAAATTATGTTAGTAATCTTAGTAGCCCTCATAACTATACCTGTACGTTAATTCTTCCTTCTTCCTCAGTTAAATTTATTTTATGTGATAATTTATATAATGCATAATTTTATATTATTAGAATTAAAGGTAGTACTGTTGGTAGAATTAGACCGGATAGTTTACGTTATACATGAGAGTTCTAATTTGTTAATTATGTCATTTGCTATCATGATGTTGTTTGTTGCAAATCATTACAATTCTAGATACCCAACAATGTTCATTTATTTCTTGCATCTCTAGGCAAATAACTTATATTTTATTGGAAATATATTTCTAAACGTATTTTACTGTGGCCCTAAAGAATTAAATTGTAAAATAACTAAAAGCTTGGTATATTTGCAAAAAGGGCAAAGGAACATATGTAAATGACAGTTATCAGTTGACATTATGGTTCACTCAGTGTAGCGACTGTGCGTCAAGATCGGCATCACCACGGCTAATGCAATATGCTTGTTTTGTCGTCTCTATAGTATTCTCTGCTCGCTGACTAGAACATAGAAATAGAATGACAAATAGAAAAATAGTTGACATTATGTTTACCGAGAATTTATCCAATAATATTTTATAATCTTTTGTAAATAATCTAACTAATATTTTGTTACTAAAGTATATTATAAACCAATTTTTTATTTTCTGTAGTAGCTGTTGTGGCATCGTTTTCTAACTATTTAATGCATGGAACTTTCACTTCATACGGGTGAAAGGAGAGTATCTTCATTAGCTATGTTATAGTGCTGTATATAAGAATACAAAATAAACATTAGTTCCATACTTGTAAATATTAAAAATTGATTCTTTAAAGCTTCGTGTTTAACATATTTCCCTTTATCAGAGTGTAGCAAACCTCTTTTGTTCCATCTGAGCTTCACACATGAATAAGCGATGCTTTTGTTTTTGAAATCCAGGATGGAAATCATATTCTGTTAGGGTGACGCTTATAACGAACTTTGGCAACAGTGTGCAATGTTGTGGATCTGATGAGCTTTCCTATGTGTTAGTAAGTATCAACGTATGATACGCCATCGTTGAACCGATAATCATATTCAAACACCTGCGTGGACTCATGAAGTTTCCCCAAAAGACTTTCACAATCATCACTAATGTATCCTCAGTAGTTTGACCGAAATGACACCAAATTTGATGCACACGCGCTGTTCGTTTATGCGACCCTTTATGAAATAACTAAACTCAGCTCCAGATGCCTCCATCACACAGGTCTCAATTTTTTGAGGGTTTAAAGTAGATCAAAATTAATATGATATATACATGTATATGTTGAATAATAATGTTCTCTGAAGTGGACGTAAATCAAGCTTTGACTGGTACACATGTTGATAGTGTAAACAACTTCACTATAGATTACACACTATGTATTTTTAAATACAAGATATAGTCAAGAACCAAATCGAATGCTTCACTGTAGCTCGAAAAACTAAATTTTACATAATACTTCAAATACTTAATGACTTATATTTTGAAAATACCTTTTTTCCACAGGAAAAACATGGAGCAGAAAAATATTTTCTAGAGTTCAACAACCCCTTAATTTTTAAAATTGATCTATGCTTTATAGAGCGATTATTTTAAAATATTTATTTAGGTATTATCCATGCCAATTCACTATTCATTATAAACTACACATCTTCACGTGATAAAAATCATTTGAAAGCATCACTTCTCCCAATTTCCTTTTTATCTTTCATGATAAATTAATTATTTATCAAAACATCTTTGTGAGATTCTTTTTATACATTGTGTAACAAGTAAAAAAATGTTTTAATGAGGTTTGTTGTTAAAATAAAGACAAAGCTTTTTAATTAATTCCATGTGTTCATAATGAATTGAAAAGTTTCATTTTTAGTCGCAAAAAAAGAAGTTTAAGAGTTGGAATTTTGTCTAGTTCACAAAAACATTGCTGATGTATAAATAGGTAACTGACAGACTTTGTTTGGGCTAATACGTTTGTGAATAAACATCAAAGCCCTTTTTAATAATTTTATTTTATTTATTCAAATTTCTCACTCTTGTATAATTGCAACTATGGAAGAAACGTTTTACGACGTCCTTAACAAAAAATATACACTTTGACTTTTTTCAATTTCTTCATCAATTACTTTAATATTATTGCTTATTCATCGAAGTCAATCTATCTTCTAAAATCTTCTTTTTTCTCTTTTTCCCTATAGTTTTCAATATGAAAAAAATTGATCTATATTCCTTTAAGAAATAGCGAGAAATTGAGAAGCACCATCCCATTTGGTGATATTATTTTTATTATTCAAACCAAATAATTATGATACGAACTTCCTCTGAATAAAAAAAAAATATCTTTTCATCCTTTATTGTCAGCTACTTTCTTATGAACTTTTCAGAACTTGCTACCCATTTTCTCTTTCTTGTTTATTTTATTCGTGAAAAAAGTGTCTCTTCTATTTGTGGTTTTCTTCCTTCTGTCATCACAAACTTGTCCTTGTCCTTTTTACCGTGCTCTCTGAGCCCCGTTATCCCTGATGTGAGATCTGGGTTAACAGCAGGCATAAACGTAGATTGCCACCCTCCCACGAGGGTCATTGTGGAATTTAATTTTCGAAATTATTTAATACGCCGTCCATTTTTATGCAACTAGCTTTTGCGCGCTCCAGGAACAATGTATATTGTGGCTACCCTGTTTCTTGTGATCGTCAGTGGAGAGATGAGGGTGGTTGAGGATTGGTGGAGCGATGGTTCGTGGCTATTAGGTGAGAGAAGGATGAGAGTGTAATTCAGTTTTGTAGTGCTGTGGTGAATCGGTGACGCCACATTCGCGTCGGCGCAGTCAACTGACGAGAATCGCTGAGCAAAGTTTTGTGGAAAGGATGTGAGAACTATTGGTTCGTAGAATATATTTGTTTGCGTGTGGAATTCTGCGTGAGTCAATTTTCGTTATTGGCACAACAAATACATTGTTCCTGGAGCGCGCAAAAGCTAGTTGCATAAAAATGGACGGCGTATTAAATAATTTCGAAAATTAAATTCCACAACGACCCTCGTGGGAGGGTGGCAAGTTGATTAATTCAGCGAATGTTTAGTCTTGTGTTGTTTTCGAGAAAGCTGTTCGCATGCTCTCTCAAAGAGAATNAATTCAGCGAATGTTTAGTCTTGTGTTGTTTTCGAGAAAGCTGTTCGCATGCTCTCTCAAAGAGAATTCGTAGATAATATTTTCATTTTTGGTTGCCTTAAATCGTTTTGTGAAGTTTATAGAATTTATTACACAGGTTCAGTTTCTATCTTAGCCGATTCTAAATCAAAAGGAAAGCAAACCAAAACCTGAATGGTCTAAAAAGTGAAGAATCTATTTTACTTCGTGACATTAAACGTTTATTAACTGTTAGTTGACATAATTCGGATAAACGTAAACATTAATTTGCTTTAATGAAAGAATAGTGAAAGCAGAGGAATATATCGAAAAAAATCCTTAAAAAAAAAGAAAAAAAAGTGAAATCCTTGAGCAAGCAACGTAAAATTTCCCATTGAGATAAACAAATCAATGGAAGCGTCACCAATTAACCATTTCACCCTTAGGTCAGTAAGAAGTACTTACCCCCATATGTGCTGAACTTAAACTTAAACAACGTCATGTCACTGTTCATTTGAAAGACCCCGAAATCCTTGAATTAAACAGTAATTTCCGTCTTTTTTTATTTTTAAATGACCCTTTTTTTTCACTCCACTTATTGAGGTTCTAGGGGTGATTTAACACCTCCCCCCTCAATGACGATGGTGCGCTGACGATGCTGGTATAAACAATATTCGTAAGAAATTGTCCCACGGACTTAACGAATTGTCCGGAGGGGAAAACAAAGTCTGGTATCTCCGTCTCTCAACTGGGGTGGAGGAACTCGATTCCCCTCTCTGACTCTTGACTGTTGCGCGCAAGTCGTTGCGCACTAATATCTTCCCCCTCCAAGCTGGTATGCGAAAGAGAGGGCGATACCAAACAGTATCTTCTGTCACATATTATCGCGGACAACCCACAACAGAGACCGTTGGGTTTATTTACATGTAAATCTTTGAATTGAACGCAAGTTACTTGATACTCCATTGCTCATCATTATAACTGTTCTGAAGTTCAGTTGACATTGTTTGAATGCTTAATATGAAACTGAATGCAACTTGTCAACAGTTAGCAGATGAGGGAATGCAGTATTTGCAATTTTATCCAGGTAAACAATACAGTCTTGTTTAATAGAAGTATACGTTCATATTATTGTGCAGAATGTTAGATTCATTGAATTTCCCATGAGATTAAAACGCGTGGGTTTAGCTATTTAGAAGTAAATTAACAAATGTCACTTGTTTCCTCAATTTTTAAGCCACTGTATTATTAAAGTTGAAATGCAAGCTGCAGAACTATGGATCAAAGGTATCCATAGCCATGTATATTTATCGTTATTCCATGTATCTGCTAATCTGTATTTAACATGACGCCATACGATAAGCGCCGATAACACGTTTTCAAGTAATCAGAACATAAATATTTATTTTGAATGTCAACATAAATATTCATCTTGATTATCTTTTGTCCCGAATTACAATGAAAATTAACGTAGAATATACGAATGTCAAATTCATGATTAACTGGTATATCCCGCAAAATTCTCAGCAACCTTTCTGACAACTATTAACGTCCATTATGTAATCAAATTATATAAAATCTTATTTTAAATCTAAGCATAGACACTGAAAAAATATCTTGTTTATACAATACGATATAACATGTTTGTGTTTCTGCTTTTTTGTAAACATATTTTGTGTTTATATTTCTGTTTATATCATGTTCATTTGTCCTGTTATTATGTTTATTGTCATAATTTGTTATTACTTGATCACCTGACGAAGGCGTGAATCCACGTCGAATGTTGCGAGCGATTCACAAAAAATAAAAATATTATTCGTCCATCAAAGGTCGTAAGTTTTAAATTATTTACTTAACCTTCCTGAAAAACTTCAAGTTTATTCCAGTAATTTAGACATGATTTCTCACCTGAAATATAAATACTTTTTCACATTTATTTTATTAGTAATTATATGTGATGGACATAATGTCGCATATGTAAAAGCAGCATGTCCTTACATTTTATGAAAAATATTCTTTCGCAGTCTGATGCTTTTAACATTTTGAAAAAGGCGGACAATATTTGAAATCTCCTAGAGGAAAGAAACGTTGGTTAGAATAATAGTATACAACAAAATACTCAGTAATGATTATTTTATAAATTTACCGACAGTGACATTTATGCATAACAAAAAATTAAAAATAATTAGATTAAATTAAACCTAATGCACAACAATGTGACACATTACCATAGTAGTTTAAAAATAAATGCTATGAATATTTTCATTTGTCATGTAAAATTGTTCATCTATTTTACTTGTGTGTACACTCAACTGTCACATGTGCTGAATTTTACTTGTAAAAGTAAAGGCGTTGCAAGTGTGTTTCGCAATGTAAAGTCAGGTGTCAGATATGATCCTGTTAATGAAGTGGAAACTCGTGCAGGATACTCGTGGCCGGAAGACATGTCCACGTGTTTAATTATATTTTATGCCAATGTGTTGAAATGGTGACACGAGCTAGGGGTGAATTTCAACAACATGCCGAGGTGGAATGGAACTCTGCACAGCGAGGATTGAGGATGTTGAATTGCAGAGGTGTGAGAGGTCGCCTTGTTTGTAAAAATAAATAGCACGCTTCGAGTTTATAAGTCTTTTGCGTCACATAGAGAGCACTATTTGCTGATTTGGCGATTAGTCTCGTCACTTGATACCAAGAAAGAAAATAAATGATATTCTTTTCAATTTTTTGGATAAGTAGCAACATTAAACGTTCGAGTATAAGTTGGTATATCAAAATTAAACATATCCTTGATAGTGGAAAATTTGTAATATTCTCCATAATATTCAAATTATTTCAATGAGTCATCATGAATTCGTTTAAATAATTACAGTAAAATTGGTTATGATTTTTTTAAAGTTACGACAGTGAAATAATATTAACCGTTATTACGTATTCTCCAAGGAACTATTTAGCTACTATATTACATATTATTATCAGTTAGGCCAATTTCTTCTTAAGATCAAACTCGTCTGACCCTCAGTAGAGGGTGTGCGACCTACTGCGACGCGTTTATTACTATATATTTTTTATGAAATGTGTAGATATGCTTTAAATCTGCTTCAGGAGTTGCTTTGAATTATGTTGAAAACAATACTGAAACACGAGGTTTGAACATAACAAATTATTTATTGTTATCATTTGGGTGGTTGAAAGATACACCTATCTTCCTAGATGTTTCCCAATTGACCTTATTTTCAAACTGGAATAATTAAACTATACTTATAATCATAAATGTTGTATTGTAGCATTTTGCGGTTTGTTGTACTACATACGTGGATTATCAGTCGTTGTTCTCATACTCCTGCAGGCCAGTTAAGGCCAATGAATTATCGTAAGGCGCTTTAGTATTATCTTATAAATACTTAGGTGTTGGCAACGACTTTTATTCTAAATATGTGATATTTATTCGAAACCTATCTATTACACAATAGGTGCTTCAGTCACTGGTTGACCCGATCATCAATGAGCACGCTCAGTGAGGTGCAGACGAAAAAAGGGAGGCAGGCAAGTATTTACATTCCAAAAGAGTGGAAAATTTGCATATTAAAATATTATATTAAAATATTTTAATCAGAAAAATATGTATTTCTTACTGTATTTGTTTATTTTTCTTGAACAATTATATTCTGTTACTCTAAATATATATTCGGTTTATTAGTTGTTAGATTAAGGGGTGTCATCTTGTGATTATTTTATTTTAATCGATTGTAAATGCTGATAGATGTCGTAGTTGCCCTATGCTGTGCTAAAGAATCGCTTTGTAGAGACTTTTATTCGAGACAGCAGTTTATTCGTGGACGAGGGAAGCGGGGGAGTGGCAGAAGGAGGGGTGGAGGGGGTGGAGCGAACGAAGTAAATTGAAAATGTTGCGGCATGTTCGTTCAGATGACCCAGACGCGTTGTGGCTGCCGTGGCAAGCGCTAGCTGGAGTCGGGGACGGAAGCAATGGATGGAGGCGAGCGAACGACGCGTGCGCCTCTGGAAATGGGGCGCCCATGAGGCGATTCACGTCCGCTGCGAGACAGGAAATGGCAACACATTTATGCAATATAATTTCTTCATGCTCTCCTCACTTCTCTAAATTAAATGTTCTTCTACTGCTTCAATTTATTTTTGATTAATGAATGTACTACGTACATAACTATACTGGTCAAAATTTTAACTAGATATAAAAAAATATTTTATTTTGAAATGTATTGTTGACGAAGAAAACTACCCATATTAAGGCCGGAATTGCACGGTCATATTTCTATGTCTATATCTATGATCAAAGATATATGACCGTGTAATGCACTAGCATTGATCTCAGTTCAATTATTATTATATATCATCGTTGAGATAACATTCGATTGTATCTTTGATCATAGATATGATCATTGATATGACAGAAATATGACAGAAATATGACCGTGTAATACCGGCCTAAGGACATTATTTGAAATATGTCTTCTAAAAACTAATTGCTTCCGCGCATTTTCCTTGAATTTAGGAAGAAAGTCCCGAAAAATGTTGCAGGTATCATGGATATCGATATTTTGAAATTCACCGAGATAATCAATATTAAAATTGCTGAAGTGGGGAAAGTACCTGATGCTGTGACCAGATTAGGACGTGAAAACTCAAATGTATTATGTCCAGAATTGGTGTGAACTCTATACTCATGCATTTTATAATTTTATATTTTTACACTGATTTGGATTTGTTGTATTGAGATAAACTGCTACAATTGTTTACACATGATCTAATATGAATCTTATGTAGCATCAGTCATCACTTTACTGGCAATATTATGAAATTAAATTTGTAACTAAACTTGAAGATCGAAGATATCTGCTAACGTACGAATCGTCAATATACAGCAAACACAATTGAAAAATTATTTTTCGAACGTCATGAAATATGGAATAATGCTATTACTAAATCCAGGACGTATTAAATTTGTAAATTTTGCATCAAAATTTGGTATAGTTGTGTAACTAGTTTGCGCTCTTTCTGTTACTTTTTAAATGCTATTATATGCATGATTTAAGATTCCGATCGTATGATCATTGGGTCAATGACACGAGATCTTACACACATATTTATTTATGTAGGTTTTATTTTAGTACATTTCATTTTCAGATTAAATTAAGAACTGTAGAATTTTAAATGCCTGATGTGTTTACCTCACGCACATCATTGACTGTAATAAAAGTCTTCGTGTAATAATATCCATTCTGAATTCTAGCTATTATTAATTAAACGACAGACCCAAATAATATATTAATATTACTGTACGCATTGACTTACTAGACACTCGACCGACCCATGACCCGTGTGTGTAATTTGACAGAAACAGAAATCTAATTTTACCCAGAAATCTAGAGTAAATTTGGACATATTTTGTTTAATTCAAATGTTAAAAAGAAACTAGAGGAAATCGTCCCCTTATATTTTCAATAATAGATCTCGGTAAAAATCAGGAATATAGTTTATCTGAAATTACTGAGGTAACGACATCCAGAAAGTACAACAATGTGCCTTACTCCATGTACAACTATACATGAAACAGGAAGGTTGTCATGCATTCATACGAAGGATGCTATATTTTGCCGACTTGACTAGAATTCAAAGTTGAAATTAAACTTTTACATATAATCGAATCTTGCAACAAAATTCATAAATACTTTATTGAACTTTGACAAGAAAAATTTATAGATATCAGTAGTTATATGAACTGAAATAAAAATTCACATTAAATATCAGTTACGTTTCATTGCGAATACATTAACGATACATCTGGGCAAAAATGTGCTCTATTCTTCAGGTTGTCAAACCAATTTTTGAGATATTTCTCTTAAAATATGGAATTCGATTTAAGGTTTTATCGCATGATGTCCAGATAAAAAAATCTAGATCTCCATGTAAATATTTATTAGAGCTGTTGAATTGTTTCTTTGCCTAAACTTCTTTTTGTTTCTAGACATGACTAACCGAGTAATAATGAAACTGTTGGTGATGTATTTTCACTTCCCACGTTTCTTTCAAGAAAGAATCATTCATTTCTTCTGATTAATTTCTATGATATATATTTATCCTATTCATTATCATCGACTTTTATATTAACGAGACCGTAAACGCAGCCCTTATTGATGTGCTCAACGACGGAAGACGTACGTGGAAGCTCGTAAGCCAGCAATGTCCCGTGCTTGGGTTGGAAACCCGTTCTTCCCCATTGCTATCCATGAAGCGTATTCCTTTTCACGCCCGTTCTTCCGTGGGATTCCCCACGTCGCACCGCCTTTGCGGTCGCTGGATGTGTGCAATTGCTGTTAAATTGGGTGTCCACCTGATGGGAAGACCCGGTACGATCGGTGGCCAGCAGCACCAGCGCTGCGGTGGCCGTAGGCCTAATTACGATCCTACGCCAGTTGAACGAGGCGCGTTAATCACACCTTATGCACACGGTGCATCACCGACCACTCGACGTGCTACGTGGCTGGAGTTAAAAGGAAAAGCTGGAGAGATTTAGATGTTTTCTCGTTTCTTTATTGTGGCTTTCAACTGTACGATGTTTCCAAAGCTATTATTTTTTAAATTTACATTATTATTATTTTGGTTCCATTGTTTCACCAAGCTCTCGAACGTTATCGAAGGCACGTTTTTCATTTTATTAAATCCTTCTTAGTCTCTCTCTGTTTTTGTGATTTCTTCAGTTCTTGAGAATAGAAGAAACATTTCCATAGAGATTTACGTATTTCAATAAATTATGTGCTTCTGTTGTGCTCTAATAGTAACCCTTATTGTAAAGTTATTATTCTTATAATTCACTAAGTTCACCTCTTTTAGACGAAACACATAATAGTCATAACAATTATTAAAGTAATATGAAAATATATTAATAGTAATCATTTGACACAAATGTCAATAATGTCGCTCTTAATTCCAGTGCATTTTTTTTATTTGTCTAGTCTCGGTCTTGACCATCTTGCCTAGTCGTAGCAAGGCTCTTTACTATAATGGTTAGTCTTCAATATCTTATCTTCACGTCTTCTCGATATATTCAACTTATTCCCGCCCCTAATGTAGTCTCTTTACCTTCTTTCTTGATCCACTTGTCTCTTCATAAAATCCTCATAATGTTCTGTGGTGTCAATGTATTCTCCTCTGTGCTCAATTTTGAATTTTTCCATTCTCTTCATTCTCTTTATGTACCGTGGTCGTTTTTCACCATAAAGTGATCAATTCCACAGCAGATGTTCTACATTTTCTGCCCCTTAACCACATATAAGCATAGTTCAATCCCACAATTCTCTTTTTACCATATGCTCATTGAAATTTCTATGGCCAGTGAGGAATTCTATCAAGTAAGATTTTATGTAAACCATTTTCTTCGCGTGTGAACAAAATCGACTTTCTGTATAAAAAAACATTTGTGTCTCTTTCTTTGAGTTGTTCCAGTGTAATTGCCAAACTTCTACCAACTTTCTTGTCAATTATTTTCTAGATCCCTCGTCATCTTTATGTACCTGTTCTCCATCTTTGAGAACTCCCATTTCCATGTCGATTAATTTGCGGTACTTCATTTTTGTAACAAATAAATCCTCTGAGAGCATTCAGTTCTTCGGAAGATACTGATTTCCATGCTACTCCAATCTGAAGTAGTAAATCTTTGAATTCTCTGAAGTTTCTTTTTTATCACTTGGAAAACAACTCGATGTCCCCTGGCAATGTTTCCACATAATAAAATCGGGTTTTGTACAATTTAAGAACATCTCGTTGATCAATGTTGAACTTTGTTAAACCTATTCTTAAAAGTGCATAATAGACCTTTTAGGCCTTGTCTATTGTATATTCAATGTCTAATAAATAACAAGCGATCACCTAAATCTTAACCAAGAAAACTATGTTTCCTAACAATTTCTATATTTTGCACATATAGCTTCAATTGGGGATTTCTTATATTCTCTTTTATGTATCCAAACTATAAGGCTTTTGTTGCAGCCACTGATAGTATTAACCTTTACTTTTGTGTTATTTGTACTATATTCTTTAAAACATTATTACATTATTCCAATAGAGGTTTACTCGCACCTTCTACTGTTAAAGTGATATCATCGTCGTATGAAATATATTTTATGCTATTTCTGTTTAGCTATTCTAGAATATTTTCCATTATACGATTCAGTGGTCCTGTAGCAGAACCATGAGGGCAGCCACAATAAACATTTCGTACAACATTATGTCCCCCTTAATTTAAAAATCATATCTCTGCGTTTTAAATAAGATTTAATTATTCCTTGTAAGTACTGTGGAACTTTTTTCTTTTTTAAAGTATGTAGCACTAAACTCCAGTCTGCATTATCGAATGCTCTTTCGATGTCCAGAATTAATGTAATGCAATACTTAGGTCTCCGTTCAACAATGTTTTTCAATAATCTATCATGGACCATATCTGTACCCCTACCACGTCGAAAACTAAACTTTCTTGAAGTCCTTCACTTTCCTCAATAAATTCATACAAGCACATGTAGACCCATTTGTCATATACTTTGCTAAGTGTTAGAATACGTGATATCTGTCTCTAAGAGTTTAGGGTTATTTCGAACCCGATTTGACCTTAAGAAAATTTTGGGGCTTACTGTTCTCCATTGATTAGGAAAGTATTGGATCCGAACACATTTCTTAATGACCATATGTAATCGCTATTTAATTTTCGAATACAAATTTCTATATTATCATGTGTTAGTTTATCAAATCCTGAACTTTTCTTATATTTTAATTTGTGTGTTATCATGCCTAACTCCTTTTCTGTAATTTGTATTTGTTCTCCCATTTCATATTCATAAATACTTTCCTAATTTAACTAAATTGCCCTACATTTATTTTGTTTCATCGGAAATATTACATCTAGTACTTTTTGTCCTACCCCTTCCCATATCGTTTAAGTCGCTTCACATTTCTTCAAGCTATGCCAGATTTCCTTTGGTTTAATTTGATTTGTCCCTAATTTAAAAGGAATGTCCCAATATGACCGTTGCATGTCTGTATCCACAAATTTATCCCAGTTTCTATTCTTTGTTCTTTTAATTCCTATTTTATATTCTCGGCCAGCCGTTGAGTATTGTAGTTATAGTTCATCCTTATTCTTCTTTTCCGTAATTCACTTCTTATTTAGTTCTTCTTCCTTTTTAATAAACCCAATACATTTGCCCACCACTATTTTCTTCGTCTCACATTTTTCCCTTGTGCCACTCTCTTATAACATGATTGTTGAGTTTAATTGAAAAGGGCTTTATTTGTTATTTACAATATGGTTACAATATAGCATAGTTTTGGCGGGACTGAGGGCCCATTCGCCTGTGATTTGGCCCGGTACTTGCCGTGGGCTGTGCTTACAATATTCTGGTATTCACTCTTAAGGAACTTGCCAGTTACGCCTTCCGCACTTTCTCTCATAATCGTGTACGATCTAGCATTATATTCTAATGTTTAACGCAACAAAATAAAGTTTAATTTATGTAATTTACCCGAAATATGAATATAATAGAATTAAAATTTTACGGCAACTGGTGTGTTCGTTAAGCACCGTTGGGAACCACGGATAACCAACGGTCAGGATAAGGAAAATGTGTGTACATATTTACATATTATTACGTATTTACACATGTATACAGATTTACACAATACATAATACTCTATCTGTAAGTATTATACATAAATAAATAAATAAATTTATTGTCAAAAAACAGTACAAACTGCGTATGACCACGTGGAGGGGAAAAAAACCAATTTACTCTCCGGAAGCAAGCAAGGGACCATCCCATCAATTCCGATCAAGGGCCCTAAGGCAGAGGCGGATTCAAAAAATTCAGCAAAAATAAAAAAAATTATTCACATCATTACATATCATTCTCATCCACTACTTCTAACTCAGCAATTCTTTTATCTCTCTTTCCTCTAACAGTATTGAAGAAGTTTCCAAGGAGTTGCACTACCGGTGATCGATTATCCCTTATGACTTCGATACCTAACGTTACATCTCGTGGTCTATCCCCAAAGTTTCCCTTCCGTAGCCATAGTTTCCTATATCGTTCAGTTGCAACGTACAGTAACAATCCAGTCTTCATATTTTTCGAAGAGTGGACAAATATTATTCAATAGTATTCTTGATTTTCTTAGTTCCAAACCCCTCAACTCTGAACCATGCGTAACCCGCTCTCGCGGCTTTGTTTACCCAGTCAATGTATGGCTTTCTCCCCCACTGACCTGCAACTACTACGTGAACGTTTTTCTAACCTACAGTGAATACCAGGGTACAGTATGCATATCCCACGGCATCCTCGGGATTAAACATAGGTGCATGGACCCTCATCCCCGCCAATATTTTTGCAATATGTGTTTGTATATAAATATAAAAAAGATGTCTAATAAAATCCTTTTGAATTAAAAAAAATTGAATTTCGGATACTAAAGACTAAAGATTGACTAAGAATTTTGGAGAGAAATATTACTACAATCTTAAATGTCTTCTTTACTTTAGAGGGAACCAGATAACGGTTCAGTACTTGCGAGTACACCAGGAATGATTTGGACTGTAATTTAGTCTAATGGTACCGTTAGATATTCGGACGTTACGTTTTAATGGAATGATGTTTCGGATACAAATTCGTATAGTTGGGTTGATGATGATATGAGCTGTAGGTATACCAGAAAACTTCATACCATCACATCTGAAATTCTCACATTTCATTTTAGAAATGGGAGTATTATCATATGGTTTCCTTATCAAAAAGTAATAACAATGATCAATTAAAAATTCAGTTTTCTTAATTGTAATAGCTCACTAAACAATGTTATCATAATTTTGCAAAATTATAATTGTTAGTAATAACAGATAGCATTACTTATTTATAACAATATATATTCCATGGCGTAATTGATTTCAACCCATTGATCAGTTCGAACCATGAAAACGTAACATACGTTATATCGATTGACCTTAAGTTCATTTTGATTAAAGTAATATAAATAGCTGCAGACTGACAATCTCAATGCATAATGAATCCCATGCCACGTATACGTATTTTGGTGATATTCCTAAGCAGATGAAGACTTGTAAATAATGTTCAGCAAAACAAAAAAATACACGTTTTATTGACTCAAATCTAAATGATCGTTTCACAATTTGAAAGATATTTCAGTTCTTTCCAGAAAATCGCAGTTTTCTCATTGTAAAATTTATAACTGTTTATAACTTTTAGTTAGCGAAGCTTACATATTCAAATTAATGAAATATGAATCTAAATGTATGCGTATGGAGAGAACCAAAATTGATTTACATTATATGAGTCATTACCTGTGATCGGTCCTCCTAATGTCAAGAATTTGTCTCACTGTCTTCCTTCTGCTCAGCACTAACTTCATTATTACGTATACATTAGAAAGTAAGAATATTTCATCAAAAATGAGTCTGCAGATTTTTAATGATTCTTATCCTGTGATTCTCTTTACTATGGTATTATTTTTATATCATTATCTGTAATTTTATAAAGAAGATAAAATATTTAATTAATACATTTTATAACACAGTCCCATGTACTTGAAAAATTATTAATTGAATTAGTACCAATCATGAGAAGATTCTTATTGTCTGCATAAGATAATTATTTTGTATTATGAGAATAATTTTCGTCAGTTTCTTTGACATCAGTTTTTGTAACAAAGTGCAAAATTTGGCCAAGAGCCTTCAATGTGTGACTTAACACACAATTGTTTATTTCTTATAGCAAATAAATTAACGATACATGTGGTAACGAAGGAATGATTCTAGTATATTTAAAATGTTTTCCTATTGAAAGCGTAAATACTAAACGTATTTGGAGATGATGTTATTTGCCTTGCACAGAGCATTTATCCATATAAATGGAATAAAAACTTTAAGAATGAATTTTGAAGGATTCATTGGTTACTGCTTTTGAAATTTATGTAAGTTAAAGTCCATCTACGCCAAATTTGTAGATTATGTATGTTTATTTCAAAATATTATCTGGAAGGATCGTGAATATCGTATCACATATTAATAATAATAACTATTCAACTGCAAATGGGCAAACCTGGTCCGGTGGCAGAATATGAGGAAACATAATAAATTACACTAAAAATATATATTACATAGAATCGAAATTAAATAAATGATTAAACTATGTGGTTGAACTAGTACTAAAATATTAAATAAAAACATGTGAACATGAAACAGTTAAAAAATTAATCGAATTTTAATAATAATTTATTGCACAATTTATAGCTGATGATCCGGACACTCGATTTGCCCCTCGAGTGTACCTCACTTTACTTCACATTTTCCTTGCATCCCTTTCTAATTCACGCATTTCCCTCTATCACTTCACTACCACTTCTTCATATCTACACTAACCAACCCCTTCTTCCAGAACTTGTATCACCCAGAGAATAGATTCAGATCTCGAAATCTTTTCTATAACCGATGCAAGAATTAATTCCCAATATTATTGTGTTCTTCATTCTCACTAAACTCCGTTGAAGAATGACTACATTTAGAGATTTTAATGTTTGTTCCTCTTATGACGTTTTTAATTCGTTCATCGTTTAAGTGTAATTATACAGTTTCTTAAAAAGTGTATCCATTCGAAATCGACAGTGCTTCAACATATTCAACATTAATATTTCTTTTTCGTGTGGAGAGCAGTAGAGTATATTATATGAAATTGTCAAGAGATCAGATAATTTAATGCAGAGGAATAAATCCATGTTTGAGTAGTAATTATACCTCCAAGAATTACTTTCGGTTTGCCTGTTTCATAACATAATTGCATAAATAAAATCAAAATGCTAAGCAAAAAGACTCTGGTATACATGAAATCTTTTTTTTTTTGTGGGGCTTTAGGGCTCGTCAACAGCGAGGTCATTAGAGCCCTTAAAACTTGTACAGGTAGGGAAAATGCAGTTACGCACTAGGGAGAGCCAACATGACTCTCCCCGCGTGTGGGACTCGCCGAATGACTCAGCCATACCCACTAAAAACCCTCCTGAATTACAACTCAAAACTCAAATCCCAACATATCTTACGACTTCCTTAAAAACATTTTAAAAAAAGAAGAGGAAAGAGGAAAATGAAAGATACCCTAGCCCTAATAGCGTCGGGATCGAAAAGAACAAGAGGTGACCAAGGGAGGTCAGAAAAGAGAAAGGAAGGAGCATAGCACAAGTAAGTGGGAGCAATGCCAGACTCAGCTCGCGGCCCCGTGTTCGTCAAACACGTACTTACTAGATGTAAGTCCCCTGGGGGATGAAATCGAGATGTTCATCAAACAGATAAAAAAAACGAACAAGGAAGGAATTCCCTAATGTTTAGTATCATTTTAGAGCAATCCTCTTCACTTGGTGTACAACTATTTCTCTTGAAGAGATGTGAGAACGATGAATCGTGCCAATGTGCTGCTTCATGGTTACTCGCTTGTGATCCACTCTCTCACTCATCAGTCTGTGCTTCCTATTGTGTAATCTTCTCCACTTCCTCTCGTCTGCAGACACAACGCTTCACTCGAGCGTCAGGATCAGAAGCCGGCAGCGGCGTTTATCGTTACCCCTCACCCCACCTTCATCCTCGTTCCACCCCACGATCCACCTGAATCACCCTACGCAATACTCGTGAACCGCTAGCGCGTGAGCTGTGCTTTGTCCCCAAGTGTGGTAATTAGGGTTATGCGGACAGCGCTGCGTCTCCGTCGTCAGTCCAGAGAACGTCCGCCATTCCGTTACCCATAGGTCATCGAAGTGAAGGACTGGGAGACTGCAAGATTCGGAAGAACAAGAGCATGAATGGAGAAAACCTTAATGGATCAGTTTACAAATTTATATTGAATGACTGCAACACGAATACGGTGTCTGAATCATTAAAAATCTTAATCTCATTTTATCGTACATTATCTTAATGCGCAGCATTTAATTGAAACAAGTCGCAAATACTGCTTTCTCACTGACTTAGGAGGAGAGGAGATTGTAATTTAACCAAATAGGTGTTTTAATGTCTGATGCAATTTTATTTCGAAGACTGTACTTCTCGTTTTCTCCTAGAGCATTATACTGTACCGGATTAGCATAATGACCCCACTCCAATCTTAATGGTGTCAATCTTACGTTGGAGCAGAATTTGCTCTTACACAGCGTAAGAAGTCTCATTGTTCATCTCACTGGCTACAAAACTATGGATTCAGTACTCATAACAGTCAATGTAGTTTTAACATACCACCTCCAAGGGTGTTTCCCCCATTTTTGAGGACTGAATTTGCACTCAAATGGCATTGCAGTTTAAAATGTCTTCTTTATTTTGAATATAAAGTTAGTGAAAATTTTCCAGAAGTACCACATATTAGATTCATGGGATGCAATGACTGTCTTTACCCCCCACCGCATAAGGGATTAACTTGTACTTAATAGATGTGGAAGTGTCCATTGATCTCAGCAATTCTGAAATAATAAACAATTCGACAATAACAATATTCGTTTTCGAGTATTTTACATGCAACCTCCTTTCCATACCTTTGGGTGCTAGGTATGTCTAACGGTGCAAGATGTCTCTTACTTCCATAGTTCCCCCAATTAATTCATTAGCTCCAACTACTACGGATTTGGCATTGAAGTGGGCAACGTTTGGTTATTCTTACATATCACCCCTTTCCCATTCCTTTCCTAGTGATGCTATTCTAATGAGAAATGAATTTGGGCTTGGAATTGTAGACAGAATTTACCGTCTTATTTAAACGTCAATTGTGCAAATTTTCAATAAGTATTAAAATGATGCATGAAGTGGAGTGTCATGTCGATTGATGTGACCTCGCAACAGGCACCAGACATCGAAATGTGCTTCGAAATGTCATCTAACACTATCTAGCATTGAGGTCTTCTGGTAAGAAGAGCGAGTCTCGAATGATAGAGAGATGATGGCAAATGATCAGTATATTATTCACGTAGTGTCGTCAACTTACATCTTTGTCTGAGTAGAGGCAGCGAGCTTGGCAGTCGGGCCGTGCAAGCTGTATCTTTTGATGACCCTGGCATTGAGCGTCAACGTGAGTGTGAAACAAGGACTTTAGGGGAAGTGGTAAAAGCTAGAACCTACTTCATGATTCCGTACTATGCAGGAAGACTCTCCCGCTGTGGCCCAGATTATGGGTAGAGAGCTGAGCCATGGGGATCGCCACTACTTGAGAGGGAAGGGGGAATGGGGAAACGTGACAGACTTATCGCTGTGAAACTGAGAATAGTGATCAGTCCTTATTTATAAGGTGGCTGAGACCCACAGAGGGGCTCCATTGGTGGAAGTGTAGGCAGTGGTCATGACGTAGACGCTATTCTCTAACATGTGACGGACGTATGGTGGAAAGCCTCCAGAAGCATATGATTCATGACCTACGTCGTAATGCATCGACCTACTTTCCACTGCTCTGTGGCCTCAATACTGCCTTCGACAGGTTACTTCACGACATATTTATTGGTAGATCATAACTGAAAATTCATGTCCCCAAGCCATGCAGAAAGGTATAGGAAGAACTTAGATGAGCTGACCCGCTTGGTCCCGAAGATATGGGTTGAGAATCCTCTCTACGTTTGCTAGATGCAGTGTTTCCAGCGAGTTCCCTCGCGAGCTCTGATACTAGCGCTCTTTATATTAAAATTTACTCTCGGATTTTTTATTAGAGACCCCTGACTGCCAATAGCTGTGAAGAGTACAACAAAAATCGCAGATAAATACAGTTAACACCATTGTATTTCTAATTTTTTTATTGGATATATGCAAGTGAAAAATTTTGTTTTATGAATGAATATTAATTTTTTAAAACCTGAAATGTTTCTAGAAGCGTGATAATTTAGCGGTTTTTGCCGATACATGGACTTCATAATTTTTTATAAAATAAACTAAAAGTGACAAAAAATCTTATTCAGCGAATGATTAGTGTTGTGTTTGTGACAACACTTATTAATTTCAATCTTCAACATGCAAAATATAATGAGCTATTATTTTCTTTTCAAAAACACTTCTAAAACGAGTATACACGTTATAAAGGAATAAAATTTATACTGTCGCACTCAGAAGAATGCCATGATCACATTAAAAGTAAACGAAAACGTTTAAAAACATTTATGTAACCTCCAGCAAGTGATAAATAAAACCATGTTTTCAATTAGCTACCAGTGATGAATTTCAACGCGCATTGTTGTCACGCGTATCACTTCATTGACTGGTATAACTTTAGCAGGTTGGACCCCACACCTGACGACTGAATACGGCTATGGCAGCTGTGCGCGGAACTATAATGCACCGCTGGCCGTTTATTAAAACATGGTTTTGCTTATCACTTGATGGAGGCTGTGTAAATAGTTTTAAACGTTTTAATAATGTGTAACGTTCCTTAATAATGTGTATGGTCGTACTCTCCTCAGCTATTAGAAGTCGGGGGTTTATAATAAAAAATCTATAATAGTAGTTACTATGTTTTCAAAATGGAATTATCGTATTTTGGATACTTTTATCGTACATCCTCTTTTTACTTACTAAATCATTAAGTTTTAATAAATCTTATTTGGTATTTACTACGCTAGTTTCGAGATTTGTTTTTCGAGTGCACTGTGTCATGAATAACTTTGAATAAACACAGTCGAATAATTGACGAGTATTAGTCTGCTTTTCGTTAAAACGAAAACTTTTCTGTGAGCAACGTAGATAAAAGAACACATGGTTCCAGTTCAGAAGCTGATTAATGAATATAAATTCCCAAATCATCCCTAATATCATTGCTTTACAGCTGCATTTTTAGAATTATTTAAAATTGTTTTATTTTTCTCATTATTCCATTTATCTTATTACTCCACTCTACTTCCTTAAGTATAACACTTCTTTAAACTGAGTAAATGGATAAAATCATACACTTCTTAAAATATAGCGAAGTAGAGAATGAAAAGAAAATTGTTACTCTTTCACATGTAATTAATTACTTATACAAATAAATTTGAACCTTACTTACCTCATAAAAGTAAAATAGTAATGTTAAAGAATAACATTGTAAGGAATACACTCCGATCCGAAATATCATTTCAAGCTTTGGGTGTTTCCCGCGGACAATTCCAAGCTTCCAACATAATAACTTTCTAAAAACGTAACTTTTACTAAAAATTTGGGATTCCTGAGCAGGACACAAACCTGCATCTCTAAACTCGCCGGGCCCACCTTCTTGAACGATTAAGCGACCAACAACCGAAACATTTCGCCGATTATTGTGGATTACCACTATTGTATAAATAACATCAAACACCAACGAAGTCTACCTCATTTAGGCAGCGTACATTGTTAGATGAGATGACATTATCAATGTTCTGACGAGGCCTAAATGTGTAACCCAGAGTTTAAGGTTCAATACTCATTTAAAGACGGCTCCACAGATTCGTCGTTCGGCGAATCCCGAGCAATAGCGACTTGCTCCGGGTATTTTCCAAGTATTCGCCAATAGGCGAGCACACTGATCCAGATGTAAGCAATTTGCCGAGCATGTGCTCTTTCTGGGAACGACGATTATTCGTGTTAGTGATTAGAGGTTATGGAGAGTGAATCTAAAGTAATAACACATTCTGCCGCGTATGTAGCTGTGTATTGTGAAATGTTCTTAAGTAAAGCAAATGGTGCATATCTAATCTTAATTTAGTCAATAAAATTAAATCACTAATAAGCTAGTTTTTATTACCTATGAATTTAGCTATAGTAATCGGTATTCTCGAATTTAAGATACTTATAATCGTGTTATACACTATAATCTTTAATAGTTTTTATCCATTCTGAAAGAATCAATATTGCATAACTATCTTAATATGTCTCCGCAACATCCCACTCTATTTATTTATTCAAATATCATTCATTACATTTAAATGTTATATTTTTATTATTATAGTATTTTTTATTTTCGCATTTTTATTTCCCGAACATTCCGTGTAAAGGAAATATATGCCAATACTACTAAAAAGTAGATAGTGCTATTAATGTCAATACATGTTCAATACAGTGAAACTTTAGGACTCTTATTAAAAAAGGAAATAAAGTTAGTAAAAATGGTTTAAATCACTTATCGTGGTTTAAATCACTTATCAAATACACTTTATAGTCAAAAAGCAGTTGCAAACTGCGTATGACCACGTTGAGGATATAAATGTAGTTGCTCCATCACTACTTTATTACTTCCAATTTCTCTACTACTAAAAACACATTACTTTGTACGACAAGGAGAAAAATTACGAATAATTAGTTTTTCCAGCGACTACTTACTCGAAATTACTTGAAATCGTAATACTCATGTACTCGCTATCCTTGGTAATCGTAAAAGCAAAAATATGTGGACAGTACCACTAACAGGTCACTCGCGAATATTTGCCTGGGTTTCCTTTAATGTATCTCAAAAGACCGACACGCTGCGAGAAAGGACGAGCACCGATATTCGTGATGCGACGAATAGCGAGCAACCCATCCACACAAGAGTTCGTCTAGAGGCACTCTGATCCACTCTATTCACTACTCGGCGAACGGTTACTCGGAGTTCACCGAATGACGAATGTGTGAAACCGCCTTTTTGCTCTGCGTAATTGTAGCGGATTTGGCATTAGATGTGAAGTTTTAAGTTCGTAAAAAAACATGTTTCTGTCTTTTTATGCCCTTCTGTGAAATTATCGAACAATTTCACATAGTATACCGTTTCGCGACTTTTTGTCACATGTAACTTCGGAAAACCTTTTCATGTATACAGTCAGCTTTGTTCCGCAATCCCCATGTTTTCCTTTCAACGCGTTTTTCCCTTCTGTGAGTGAAGTCTTTAGTGACAGAGGTTTCAAAGCTGACAGCTTTAGCAAATCTTGTTGACTGCTTGTGGGCGCTCTTTAAAGTACTCTTCAAAATCAGATTCAAGGATCTTAGGATATATTTTCTGGAACACGATAACAGTATTTTTAGGAATGCCATTAGAACTCATCTGAGACAGATTTAGCCAAGGTTAGACAAACGCTCATAAATATATGTTGTTCGAATATGAATGTTTTGAACATACAGTGAAACTTTCCTTAACGGACACTTCTCAATAGCGGACAAATTTTAGAGTCTTCACGGCCCAAGGTCCTCCCAGATTAACAACGCTCTTCTTAATGATGATATTGAGAGTTCGTTATAGAGACATTTTGTGGTATATTGTCCACAACAATGGAAAAAAAGTTTTTTTGACAATGAAAACTAGAAATAATTTTAGAATTTACACTTTTTAAAATTATTGAGCTTTACAACTGTACACAACACCTTTAACTTTTATTCTTCATGTATTTATTACACTGAGTGAATAGTCTAATATTTGTACTCTTTGCTAAAGTACAATGGAAAAAGTACAGTTTTACTTTCTTGTGTATTGTGAATTATGAGGAATGTGTTACTCCTTTTGTAAGTTCATAGATTCAGTTTTCTAGGTCACTAATCTTCATTTGGGTATTTCAGAAACACCATAAGTACTTTTTTTTTTTGCAAAATGATTTTTTGTGCGTCTCTGTAACTCATAACATAACATTGCATGCTTAGAAATCTCTCATGTCAACAAGAAAGCTCAAAAATAAATGAAATATTAAAGGAACACCGACACATTAAAAAATGTACATATTTGAGAAACCTCAAATCTCAAATGTGTCTGTAGTTTTATAGATCAGAGTAAAAATTGAGTTTTTAAAGAAGTAAACTAGTAAATAACAAATGATTATAATTTTAATGCTTTAACAAGTTAGCAATGGAAAACAACTAAATAGTAAATGAAGGTGGGCTGACCACTAAACCCTTTACATTACATAAGCTGATTAAATACATGAAATTTTACAAGTTTGATTGGTAGTTAATTTACATGTTCCTTTATTACTCATTAACCTAACTGTCTAAGTTGTAGCATCTATAGAAACTTTTTGAATAATTTAAACATATTTCAAAATGGAAAAATAACAATAATGATTATTCTAGAACACTGACTGACTGATGCGTAAACACAAGTCTTTGTGACATTTGAAACTGAATTACCTTATTTGAGGAAAAACATGGACTAATAAGAGTTTACGAAAGATTACTTTCTTAACATCTTGTCTTCCATATCATGTATATTACTGATTACGAAGTTGTGCTAAGTTGATATCCTCGACTCCAATGGCTGCTTCAGGGTTTTATACGTGTTCAGACCACCGGATGAAATTCGGAGATTCATTAGGGATAGTCTCGACACACAATCCCATCCTGGCCCAGGTTTTGCTCCGTTTTTCCTTCGGGTAGAGGCGGATTTCTTATACAGGTTCTCTAGGCTTTGTCTAGGGGCGTGTTTATTGTAACAATAAATCGTGAATTTAGTGTTTTTTCAACTCTTATGATTTTTAAACACTATACTCAGAATAATCTATAGTTCGATAATAACTTGTACATGTAAATTTACAAACATATTTGCGTTAAATTACAAACATATTGACATTATATATGTATTATAACTCGCAGCTAACTTTTTATCTTATCTAGGAACTTTTGCTGAAATTTTTGAATCCGCCTCTGCCTTAGGACCCTTGATCGGAATTGATGGGAACGTCCCTTGCTTGCTTCCGGAGAGTAAATTAGTTTATTGTCCTCCACGTGGTCATACGCAGTCTGTACTGTTTTTTGACAATAAATTTATTATTATTATCATTACAGTTGGACACTAATACCGTCTGTTGGTTGGAGCGACGTTCCTCCTAGTGACCTGCTCCGGTTGGAGAAAGGTGCGATGTGGTGCTGAGTCGTTGGAAAGAAAAGTTTTTATACGAATTTTGGTGTCCTGAGGCTCTCACAGCTCATTGGCTGTGACCATAGAGCAAATTATTCTTCTCCCTCCTCTTTGCTACGGAGTCTATATGCACAGAGGGTGGTCGATTTATCCACCTTTCAATCGACCAGGCCCATGTTTCACTTACTCACTAACAGGTGGCGTTACCTCTGTCTTCTCCTTGCAGTCTTCGTCTGTGACATAAGAAGACAGAAGGAAAGGAAAGAGCATGAAGACTGAGGGGAAGATGGAGGGACGACGTTTACCGCGTCGTCCTCTCGTCCCTTCGTGACCTGCTACAATTACGAAGTATTGAAGGACAGCAGCGGAGTTATCTGCGTGCTGAAGGTCTCAGGCGGCATTTGATTGGGTTATGAAGTTTCAACGAATGAATCCCCTTGCTATTGCTTCAGGCCTGTCACGCCATGCTATTGCTTTAGACATTTCGTTTATACGATAATACTATAAATCATTATTCGGAAAGATGTGGCTTTGATGTTTCGTATTAATCTTCGATGTAGCTTACTTGGTTCACAAGTTGTAAATTCCTAAATTGAAAATATTTGTGCTTAGAATTTGTGGGATGTTATTTCAACAATTCCAGAAGACTTTTTTTTTTTTTTTTTTT
>NNCF01126327.1:974581-1171945 GCA_002313205.1 Laupala kohalensis
GACGGGAATAGAACCCGAGACCCCTGCATTGATCGCTGGGGTGTTAACCACTATACACCGTTCGCCTTCCACAAGTGTACACCATTTCCAACCAGATCTGGGTCTACTACCTCCTACTCGTAGGTCTAGGGGGAAATGTTGAACGATTGTGGAAGGTGAACGGGAGGTCTAGATATTAACATACCTGCGATCAAAGCAGGAGCCGGGTTAGATTCCCGGTTCGTCGTCGCTTTCACCTGACAGGTCTCGTTTTTACTGTTAATTGTTGTTGTATTAATTTAAAATTTTGTGATATGTCTTTATCATTTATATAAAAATAATAACGTTAACAAGAATATAAAATACCGTTTAATGTAAAATATAAATGTAAAGTATAAATAAAAAGTAAATATTGTACAGTACTAATCATGACTGCAGTCAAATATTACACCACATTTCTAAATTAATGTTTCCTCCATATCCATTCAAAGGTAAATGAGATCAGAATACTGATAATTTTCACTGTCGTTCCGCTACCTTCTTCTTTCGCATTGGGGTGAATATATTCTTGATGATCGGAGCAGCGAGTCTATTTCCCTCCTCCATCCACATTATAAAGATTCCCAAGACGTTACGAGGTTTATATAGTCCTTTGCGTGAGTTGAAAGCCGTTCGCAACGCCCATTTCCCGAGGATTATGCTTATTATTTAAGGCTCAGTGAATATTAAAGCGTGTGTCGGAAGACTTGTGCTTAGGAGAAGTGAATGGAGCGTTGCTTTTGCTGTTTTGTGTCGTAAAAGTAGCACCTCTCTCACTTGTGTTGTTTCTCTGGCAACTGGAGACCTAATGTGGGAGTCTTGCCTCAACATCCTGTTTCAGACGAGGAAGATCGCTAAGGCCTTGAAGGGTTTTGACCTAAATCTTGTCATTGGATATGATTTTTAATTATATCAGATTTCCCTGTTTCTTCCAACTTCCAGAGAATCTAAAATAAATCAATCTTATCTTTCACACTCATAAGGATATCTGATTTAAATATAAGAGCAATTGCCGAGAAATGTTTTTTTAATATAAAATTTGGAGCAAGAAGGACGGTATTCGTTTCGGTGTTTGAGAACAGTTCTGTGTTGCTGGTTCTTGGACAGTTTTTCTTCTTAATTTAGGTTTGTGACAAAGATTTTGCCATGCAATAGCTTCAACCGATGTTTGTAGCAATCATACACTCTTCCGTACTGTTTTATTCTTATTGTTATTGTTTATTTACGTATCCGATGTGCATATACATGTATGCTAGTTATTATATTGCAAATATTTAGGACTACTTCCTGACATATATTATTGAATGGAAATAGTATATGCAGGATATTTCGTTGATCATTATTAATATGGTGAAGAAAATATCAAACCTAAACGATAGTGTCAACTATGAATACTTACCGAAGAATTGTATATAATTGAATTTGAATGAGAAAATTACACGTTTCCAAAATATTTGAATATAATTCATCATTATTTCTAGATATTACTACCTATTATAGTTATAAATATTCTTTCATTTCTAGAAATTGTCACCAACCGCCTTTCCATTCTTTCTGCAGTTGACACTAAAATTGTTGGGCAAGTGCGCGTACAAAACCTAATAAAAATCCAATCAATTGTTATCTCTATGAAGTTTTGTCTCTCATAATAAGAAAGAGGCATTCTCCCGCATTTGCTTTCTGTGCACGAGGTCAGCGGGCGGGGGGTCAATTCTCGCCAGCCGCTGAAGGCAGCAACCACGAGTTGTGGGAGTGGAGAGGCGAGCGACGCTCCAAGGACAGCTGTGGGGACGGCGGGCAGCCACCGCCGGTTATGCTACAGCAGCAAACTCCGAAACAAACAATCATTAGAGATGCGCATCGGCCGAGGCACGCTTCGGAGGCTCTTGCAAAGGGCACAAAGGGTTGTTGGAGGTGGAGGAAAAGGCACTGTACTGGGACGAATGCGGACACAGTGCAAGGGGCGGAGTTAAATGAGATTAAAGAAATTTAAAGGAACAGTTTAACATGGAGAGACTGTCGAAAGATATAAAATTCCATTTCCGTTAGAAGTATCATTTTGAGAACCTTAAATGTTTCTAGGAATATTTCTTTGCTGTATTTATTTTCCTTTAAATTCGTTAATTACATTGATTACTGTGAATATGAAGAGATGCTTTTCAGTGTATTTGGCATAACTAACCATCACAAAATTGAATTCATTTTTAAACATACAAAATATATAAAATCAAAAATATGAGAAGGTGGTATAGATGAAAGTCGAGAGAACACCTTGTCATTATTGCATAATGGACATAAGGCGAGGATAACAATGACCCCTTGAGCAAATACAGCCAGGGAACAGCAAATGCTCCAGTGGAAGGTGTGCGTTGCGAGAAGAGGATATCTGCTGTGGGGACGGATGGAGAGAAGGAGAAGCGGGTGCTGGAATTAAGGGCGAGCTAATTGCTCGAACGCAGCTGTTGGGTCCCGTAGGGCCTTCGGGGTCGTCGCCGCTGCCGCCGCCGACGCACCGCTCGCTCGCTCGCTGCATCGCGCCACCGCTGGAGCACAAGGCGACCTCCGTGGCACTGTAACAGCAGGGACTCTGCAGGGGCCAAACACAACTACGCTCTTGTTGATACAAGGGATGGCATCGGTGGAAGCCTTGTAAATGCTTTAATTACACTTTTCTGTCGAGTACAGACAATTCGTGATGGAGCTCTCAAATGCGCTCTATGCTACTACTAAGAAAATAATTTTGTCGTTTGTTGTGACATCTGAAATTAGTTGATTCTTGTTTAATAATGATATTTTGATATGGTATTTAAATTCATATTAATTAGATCAAACTATTAGCTCATAATTTAAATCAATATTTTTCCGGAACATTAGAATACATTGAACCCTGACTACATGCCTAGTGGAATACGACTAAGTGTGCCATTGCGCATCGAGGTGGAGGGGACGATGGCCAGCCAATGAAATGCAAGACATTTTTTAAGAAGGAAGATGAAGGAGTTGGACATATTTATGTGAGATGTTTGACTGCGTGAAACGATATCCTAATACACTCGCTTCGAAAATGTCTTAGATATGATAGGTTTGCAGTGCGCATGCTTGGGGTAGGCACACCTTGTCTTATTCCACTATGGGCTATTGATTTAAGGCAGTTAAACTTATAGCAGATATCTTTGTAGCTGAAAACGACAACACAAAAAAGATTATTCTGAGACAGTTGGTAGATAGGGTAAATAGATAATGCAGTCATTACGATATCTTATGTTATTGAAGACATAACATCTCCAGCTTATGGATTTCGAGAAACAGTTGAAGAGTAGTTGATACAAAGCAAAAGTCTCTGTTAAAACAATCAAAATAATTTTTCGAAATGAATAAAACAAAATTAAAAACTAAATATCATACTTGAAGAAAAATCACAAAAGCTCGCTCCGCTGGCATGGGATTGATTTCATCCCCAGACTCGCTCCCACATGGATTTCACCACTACCGTCTCTACAATGTTTTTTCCTCTCCACCATACGTTATTCGCCCCTGTGAGGCTCCAAGCGCAGAAATTGTGGTATTCTTCCCATATTGAACAAAAAGTGGTTATACCTTTTTACCCTACCTCATAGAATGTGTAGTGAGACATTTAACCTTTTTGATCTTGATTGTGAGGGTTATTATTTGTTTATTTATTTTTTGTCATTTGGCGAGGTTTAGGTCATGAGGTCTGCTCTTTCACCTAACCGTTGGACTTGGGTGAGGGAATTGGGAAGGAGAATATTCGGTTTCCAGGAAACTGATGGTTGAGTTATTTATATTATTGAGTTGAGTTATTGAAATTAATACCTTTCGTTTACTTAAATAAGTTGAGGAATTTCTTTTTGTTCCTATTCATTTGATCCGAATTCCGAGAAACAGTTTTCCACGAGTGATAAGCAAAATGTTGAGCAAACGCTTTGATTGTCCATTGCTTGCTTTTTCACTGTGAAGTACAGTCCAAGAGGCATATGTAATTTCGACTGGGTTTATTATCTAAAGCTTCCGTTGAACAGAAACAGAAGAGGAGAATGTGAGTACACAGCAAGCAAAGAGAGAAGTGTCCCATGCGTTCTGTGGAGGATGATTTATTCAAGTGTAGCCACTCGGTGCGCAGGCACTTACACACATTAGGCTAAGCAAACTCTGCGGTAAGCGGGGACATGGAAACTGAGGGCAGGCAAAGCTATGGGTGAATGCAGAGATTACTTAAGGGTAGATTGTTGTTCGAGATATACGATATTGAACTTCCCATACATTCTCCAATTGCTTACCTTGTTCTCAATTGTTTTAAGGCGTACACTCATTTACTATCAAGCATTTACCAACCGCAGATCATGATATGAAAAGATATTTTTTGTAGAACAAGAAACCTCAATTATACTCAAATTACTTCAAAAGTAAACACTAGCAATAAGTACGTCGTAAAACACACGTATAAACGTATTATATATATATATATATATANGACGTGCATTAAGATACTTATAAATAAAAAAATAAAGATTCGGGACTTCTGATGTGATTACTACAATTTATCCTGTGATTTTCCTGGCATAAAATATTTACATAAAATGTACATGAACACATAAATTCGCTTCTAACACAATACAGGAGAAAAAATACTCTGCAATTTGTTACGCAATATTACATCCAGCTAGTTTACTACTTCCGTGCTTTTACATTTAAAAACTATACAATAAATCTTTATAAAAAAAGCAAAACAAGCACGATATGAGCATTACTTAGTCTTTTACAGCAGATAAATTTTAACAGTTCTTTTAACACATTCTTGATTCTTCTTTCTTCTCAGAAAACAAAATTTAATACAAGAGCGACAAACTCGATTCCAATGAGACTTTCTCTTTTACAAGATACTAGTTTCTCACTGAATTACAGAGGTATGCAAATCCCTAATCATTGAAATCACTGCGTTTAAATGTTCGTCTCACAGAGACGTATATTCACACCTAGACTTGGTCCTTCGAGATCGTGTACAAAATTAGCTTGCCAGAAGCACGCCCCTTCTTCACAGCGAAGTTTTCGGCTGCTACGGCGACCTTGAACCAGACGGTTGCTCGCGAGTTGTTCTCCAATCGTCCGTTCGTTCGTCCTCGTTCGAGTTCGCGGCAAGTTATTACGGTCACAAACGTGCTACCGTTTTCGTGTTTCATCTAATTCGTATTTCAGAAACTTCTACAACGCATTAATGGCTTCACTTGGAGCCCTCAAATGTTATTTCGTACGCGTTCACATTTTACATCTCACACGGATGTTCATTAATAAATTCAATCGCGAAACGGACAACACAATGCGTTTCTTTCAAACTGCGTTCTACGTTCTGCCCCACGGGTCGTCTTCTCCTATGCTTCCCGAGATATTCAACTCAAACCGTACCCTCTGACGATTCGCGCAAGAGGTTGAGATCGAACCGTTCCCTCTTACGATCCACGTAAGATTGAGATCGAACCGTACCCTCTGACGATCCACGTAAGATTGCGAGCGACCGTCCTCTCTTACGATCCACGTAAGACTGAGAGCGATACTTCTCGCATTTCCTTCTCCTCAGCAATACTCTCCACTCCAATTGAATTTTATGCACTGTGAATTCCACCAAGCAATTATCTCTGATAAGTTTCGCGTGGCTATCTCCACAAGGTGAATTCACATTTTTTCTAAATATCACAATCGGATTTCCGAAGTCTTATGCCTCACAGAACGCGCTCCTATTTGGCGCTCATTTGAATTAATATCATATAGGGTATTCGGTTCTATTCGAAACTATATTCGCCGCACATGTTTCAAAATAATATCGTAAAATCCTCTAACGAATTCGGGATATATATTAAAAAGTTTTAAAGTTAATGAAGAATTTCGGATACCGCCTTTCGTCGGTCACGTGGATAATGAATCAATTCTTTTCTCTTCAGCTAAAATTTAGAAGATGTTTGTGTTGTATATTTAAAACGGAGTCCGTTGAGGCTCCTACGGAACAGATGAAACCTAATTAATGCGTTTTTAATCTAGGGAGGGAACAGGTAGAGAAGAAAGGAATTTATCACATGAAACTGTGATTGTTCATCGTGATGTTGAGGAAAGTAGTTGTTTCTTCTAAATAAAATCCATTACGAAGTGTGCAAGTCAGAAGGTTAATACAATTTCTGGAGTTACATTCACTGGAATGACGGATCTCGTGTTTGTAGAAGATGACGTGTAAAAGACGTAGAAGAATAACAGATTTTGAAGGTTTTACATGGGTTCTTCACAGCATTTTGTGGCAGCAGAAGAAGTCATGGCGTGGCTGAAGTCATTGTTGGTATTGAATAATTTGCAAAGGTTAGTGGATTGTTTATATAAGGCTCTATAAAGGGGAGTATGCACAAGCGCCATGTTTGATCTTACTTGACATGTACAGCACATGGTACGCACGTATTCACGTCGAGTTGTTGTTTATAATTTTGAGTACTGTACATAAAGTTGCTGTTTATATAATATCAACTTGAAACATTTTATTATACTCAGTTGCAATCCTATCGTTGAATATTGATTTATCTGCATATAAAATAAGTGATTGGAAAATAAGTAAGTGTACTCTGAAGGTTATGTTATGTGATTAAAAACAACTAATATTTATTATAAAAATCTTGCATTTTACACATATTTTTCTATAAATATGCAATAAATATATCTAATAAATTAGAAATACAACGTATTATTTTTTCTTTGTATAGCACACATCAAAAGTGATCATGGCAAGTCAAAACAACAAAACAACAAATTGCTTCAATAAAGTAATCATCCAATAATTACTAGATAATGCCAAAAATATAATATCATTTTGACGGGAAAATATAACCTCTAGTACTCATATAGAGCACTTCATAATTAGTTACTTAAAATATTATTACCTTAATGAACGTTGATTATTTGTACAATGCGATAACTAAATATGTAACGACACCACAAACACAGAAAAACCACTTAATTTTTATTAAATGAATTAATTGTTTTGAATATATCCTGCTCCTGTTAACCGTGTGTATTTATGCAGTCACCATATACTAGGCCCTTTGCTAAGATCAAATATGACACTTGCACATACCTATCTCTTTAGAGCTCTAGTTTATAGACAATAGAGGGGGTTTGTTGAAGAGGGATTTTGTGGATGATTGGAGGATATGATATAGTGTAAGTATTTGAGGATAGGTTTAATTTTATAAATACCAAGAAACAGGTTGTACATATTGCTGGGGACAATAGTACACAATTATTTTTGTTTTAATAGTGTATATTTTCATTTGAAATTCACACTGGAATTTAATTTTGATTTATACTTTGATTTTTAAAAGTTTTACCGTTATCAAGTGAAATGAAAATAGACGACAATGAAGTATTAAAAACGTATTTCAAATCAATTTACAGCACAATGTAAAACTTCTCAATAGCAAATGTGAGCTTCCGTATACAAGAATGTTTGCAAACGCTATATATATTTGATATGTTTTTTTTTTGTTTTCGTTTTTTTGTTGTTCATTCGGCTTGTCACAAGATCATGCAAATCTATAAGCCATTTAGAGAATAATTATGCTTCTAGCATGCATATGTTGTGATAAGATAAAATAATACTTAATTCACAAATTCAGTTGTTGAAGCTTATCAAAAATATATGTATAGCTTTTGTGTAATTATAGAAATACATTCTTTGGAGCCAAAAACTTCAATTTTTATTTGCTGACTTGTTTAATGGTAAACTAGGTCTCACGTGAAGTTTAACGTTTCTAAATTTACGTTTTGCGTCTTCTTCTTCATCAACATTACGTATACTGTAATAATATGGTATTTACGTTTCCACCTAATTTAAGATTTTAAATACAATAATTATGTAAAAACTTCATGTTCCATAAAAGCTTGCTTTTTATGTATCCTTCAATTTAATATTCTATACATTTTTTAAAATTAATATTTTATACCAATTTCCATTTATTGAAAAGGCAATTTTTAGGACCAGATTTTGAATATTTAAAGAACGAAGTACTGTTGAGCATCAAGAAATGTATGTATCCTTGTTGTCTTCTCCATCTTTGCTTTATTTATTTGCATTTCCATAGATACACTTAACGAAGCCTATTAGTTATTGAGCACATCACAGACCACACATCTTAATAGTGTCAAAAGGTATGTGGCCACCCTCATTACATTAGGAAATGAGTATTTTGTTCCTGAGAATTAATAAAAACCCTTAGAGAACATGTGCGAGAACGAAGCGATACTTCATTAGTAGTCCATGGTTTTTCATTTTTTATAATGCTAGTATTCAGACACACTTTCTCCATTTTGAGAACAATAAAGAAAGAAATGTTAGTCTAATTCTGCTGTTAATTGAATTAGTACTTTATAATAAGTAAATAAATGTATTAGATGAATATAGCTGCAATTATACTATGTATCAAATACTTCAAAATACTAGAAAAATAAATTTTACGGAAATCAGAAGAAAATCTTTATTCAAAAATCAATATTTCAAAGAAATATTTGGATATTTCTTTCGACATTTATATCGTTATTATTATCTTATCATTAGGATGACAAATTAGACCATAATTAATTAGAATCTTCTGTTTATAAGCAAGTAATATCTGTTCATTTCCTTTTTTATAAAGTCATCTTTTGTTCATGATAATACTTTGTAATGTATTTAAAATATTATTACTGATGGCACTACATATGAACTGAAGTGAATAATTCGATTTTACAAAATATAAATTTGATGAACAAATTTTTCAAACAATTTCAATAAATGTACTGCAAGAAAAACTTAGTTTTATATTACTCGGATCCTCCGATCTATTCCTTTTCATTTATGCCATGTCTCCAAAATTTATGGCTGTTCATAACTCTAGCAGGTACGTGAATTGTTCAAAAAAGGCTAAAATGTGATTTCAATGATATCTTGTTAGTCTGTTCTTACGACCTTTACTGCAGTGTCTCATGTGTCCCCATTTTCGTCCGGTTAAAGAGCAAGTGTCCGGCCATCAATCTGCTGGAGCCCTTCGTCGCTTGCCCCTCGGTCGTTGCGTGACAATTGAACCGCGATCCGCGGACGCTGCCGCGCGCCGCACAAATGCGGTCGGCCGTCGGTCCGTCCGTCGTCCGTCCGTCCGACGGGGTTTCGCAGGCAGCATCCCATGCTGTTGTTCGTGCCTGCAAATCGATATAGCAGCGGCGGCGGTGACGACGCAACACAAGAGGCTTTGGGGCTGTCGCCAGCTGCGTGAACAAGGAGTAGAGACGTGAATTAGGGATGGCGAACGAAGGACAAGAAACAGGGTGTACAACAGGGATGTGGGAATTGCTTTGTTCGGGATCGTCACGAATGAACGTCGTCTGAAATGGACTTTCTTTGTGAGGAAATTGAGAAAGAAAGTTTGACCACTGTATGTCGCGAGAGTTACTTAAACATTGCTCTGCAGTGTGTTATCTCTGTGGGTGACTTAGGCGGACTCACTCCTGGAAGTAAAGTACCGCAATGATTCTCTCTTACTACGACATGTCGGTCTCAAACCTCTCATAAAAGAGAGAGAGATATTATGTCACTTAATCACGCGCATTGGGTTTCCTGGGCACATTGATTGATTTTTGTTGGAAAGAAAGACGAACTTTTTGGAAGTTTGCTATATTAGTTCTCCATTATCTTTAAGAGTGTACGCCAGTATATTTATGTTGCTTGGAAAAGAATAATTTGAAAATAATTGTAAATAATTTTGAAATGCCACTGATGTAGTAAACATATACACAGTAAACCATATTTAGTATTGTTAAACAAAATAAATATTATACGCCAATATGTTTTTTATCTTGTTTACGGCTCTCTCAATTTTCATAAAAGTCACATAGTAGTGGCACCTTGGAATGTAAAAGCGATTTAACATGGTCGTGTGAGAATGTGAGAATTCCTTATGTTCATCGCCTTCAAAAAATAAAACTCCGGTAAGGGCGTTATACATCCTACATATTAATCAACTACATGTTGTTTTCTCGTCGCACAATGCCAATGGTAAAACAAAAACTGATGAAAAGAAAGCAAATGAATAAATGTAAACATTTCATTTGATATATTACAAGTGCTCTAATTATATATCATAAGAAAAGTTTTTAGAATAATATTCCGGGGGAAAATAAATTTGAGTGAATTTTCAATCTGAAGAAAAAAATCGCTGCATTAGAAGGATGATATTTGCTATTCATTTCATAAGGATTCACGAAATAAAACTAGTCGTAATTTTAGTTACAATTAAACTTAGTCATCAATTAAGGTAGTTGTAGCGTAGGTAAAATTAAATCACAAAAATATCTTAAATCGGCATAAATAAGCAGATTAATGTGTATTGATTGTGATTTCAACTTGAAAACAACATACCTCACAGACCATTAAAATGAAATAATAGCAATTATAAATGACGATGTAATACACAGTGTCTTTGATGAAAACGCTTATTTACAAAAAATGACCAACTTTTAAATCACGATAGTGATAGATGTTTACTACCATTTGTAGTAAATTTTCCGTAGTATTTTTTGCATCACATTTATCTGTAGGTCACCGGACTTACGTAAAATTTGTTTGTGTGTTCTTTCTCTCAAACGTGATTGTATTCCAAAATTCACACAAAAAATCTCTCTCCACCATGATGAAATTGATTTGATCTATTTTCCCGTTTTATAGTATATGTCTTTAATTTTATACCATGAGAAATTTGTATTCAGACAAATGTTAGGTTAAAAGAGCTTTCAGTAAAGAAAAATATATTTTTTAAATCATGTGTTGTTTTTTTTTCACATTAAGCATGTAGTTTAAATATTTCAACTTTTTCTAGATTATTATGCAATTTTGAACTTGTCTTAAAAACACGTGCATATAGTAGCTATCAGATTATGAATTGTTTAGTTAAAACAAGGATTGATGAAAGTTTTGATAAATATTAATCATTTGAAGTTTACGATAACGTCATTCTCTAGCTCAATTCATTTTATCTGTTGATGGCACTACTATAACGTCCCAAGGAAAGATCAGAATGGGATAACTATTGGGCAGGAGGTTGACTCATGCACTAATTAATGGGTCACACCCGATCTTCGTGAAGAAGCGTCAGAGGCGGAAGCATTAGGATCGATGGTGGCATTCCGTTGCAAGCGTTAGCTACAGTTCAACTTATTTATTCACACTGTTTACATCATTTTTGTATGAAAAGGCACAAACATTTCCAACCTTATACAAAAGTAACAGTAGACCATTTGTAATACATGCAGGTATACAAATATACAGGACTTATTGGCGAAATTCAAAATCGAAACTATCTCGATAATTTATACCATGCATACGTCAAGTGTACACATATGTATATCATTTTGTATAACTTATTGTTCATCCCAGTTTTCCTTGTAAATGAATCCTTAAAAGAAACTGCATGGAATATTCATTACTTATGCTTGTAAATTATTCTCTGTACATCAGCCATGATAGCTTGATGTTTGCCGAGAAGAGAGTTCATGCCAGCCGGCGCTGTGGTCGCAGAGCAACTTACGTTTGAGCGTGATTGTGACGCAATTGTGTGAGAGAAGAAATAGAAAGGGAGGGAAGGTGGGAGAAAACAAAGGAAACGTGTCTACACGTTAGAGACGCGTCATCACAAAGCTCTCCATTGTTGTTCTTCTCTCTGCATTATCAAACTGTAGATTTTGTTCTTTCTCTACTCTGTTGTTGTGGAAAGAAGAAAAAGAAGGTTGCGTTAGTGAAAGGTCGGGAACATCCTGAATGAATAACACGACTTGGAATTATAATAATTTTGTTTTCTCGTTTACTCAAGCTCGTATTTCTTCATCTCATTAAAATAAAGGGGAAAAGTAATGTTGGAATACGAACAATAGTTGAAAACCAACAACAACACAATTTCTTCTTTTCTTCTCCTTCTCCTTCTTCATCCTCCTCATCCTCCTCTTCTGGAGTAGGTCGCGGAAATGGCTCTATTTACGTTGCTCCGACCATGTATATTGTTTGACTCTTTTCTTCGGCGAAAGAGTGTGTGTGTGTGGTATCTCTTTTCTTGTTTCAGGATCTTGTAAATTTCGAGGGCGCATGCCAGTATACATGTAGGTTTTAACCGCGGACGTGAAGAAATTCAATTTAGAAATATCTTTCACGCCTTTGGGGAGGAAAATATAAAGACGAATACCGAATGATTTGGTCCTTTCTGGCAAAGAGTGATTGACTCCAGGACGATGAATATTACGCCTATTTTAAGTATTGTGTTCGTAGACAAGACTGTTTTGTAGGAAGCACGGGTGACACTTTAGTAATTCGGTCTGAAGAAACACAACCGCTTCATTAAAGAAGAGCAAGTCAGCGTTAAAATATTTAATTTCTTATATAAAGTTTTAGAAACGTTTTGTAGGTGAGATTTACAAATTATGCGAACCATCAGCTATTGAATGCTCTGACATGACCTTGCCCTAAAACATAATGTTCTCGTACTTGGGAGTAAACGTTTGCAAAATATACGCAACGCGAAAAATTAAATAAAATAAGTAATATTTGGAAGGCGTAACACAGTTTGCTTAATTTACTATTTAGATTATCTATGTGACAATTCCATATGAAGTTGTCTTGTATTTGTGATCTAATAATTTTGATTCCGTAACTGTTTTTAATTGTGTTCCGTCTATCGAAAGAGATACCTGGGGTTAAAATTTTATGATACAATTGTGAAATGACAGACACTGTCTTGTCAGTATTGATAACAAGACGATTTGTATGAAACCAAGACAAGAGGTTAGACAATACTTTTAGAACGTTGTTACGTTTACATAGTAAATTAGTGTCAAATAATATTCCGACGACATGTTGTCTTCGGACGAAAGCATATTGAATTGTTGATTCCAGGAGAAGTAAGTTGTCCAGGATGGAATGGAATTTCCTGAAACCACACTGAGATCGACTCAGCAAGTTATGCTTTTCAAGATACCAGACAAGACGTCGGTTGATCATTCTCTCCAAAGTTTTACCGGCGAAACTCGTCAAGACAATGCTTCGATAACTACTGATGGTCGTTTTGTCCTTACCTCTCTTCAGATTTGGAAGAGACTCCTCGGATCTGCTTCTTCAAGAGGACGGTGTTCTTCAGGGTTCAGTTCTGAGCGTGACCTTATTTGCATTGGCCATAAACAGCATAACATCTGCTTTAAAGAATTCTGTCCTACACTCTCTTTTTGTCGACGACTTTACTATCTAACAAAAGAGTGTCACAGGTGCGGAACGACATAACCAACACGTCCTCAATAGATTTAATCACTGGTCAAAGACGACTTCCTTTCGTTTCTCAGCTGAAAAAAACACGCTGTGTTCTTTTCAGTAGGAGACCAAGCCTTCTGGCAGAACCTCACCTCGCCCTGAGGAACAACGTTCTAAAATTCTATTCTTCTGTAAAATATTTAAGTCTAATCTTTGATCAGAGACAGAATTGGATTGAACATCTGATAGACCTAAGAGCGAAAACATTAAAGTCTCTGAATTTATTGAAGTGCCTGAGTAGCGGGGAATGGGGCGCTGATCACTCCTTCTTGCACCAGTTTTATCCAGCATTCATAAGATCTCGGCTCGATTATTGTTGTGTTGTATATAGCTCTGCTCGTGCAGGCTATTTAAAGAAGTTGGATAGTATTCACTATGAAGGAATCCTACTAGTTACGGGAGCCTACCGAACTAGTCCCATTCCGAGTTTGTATGCCGATAGTGGCGAACAATCTCTTATCTCCTGCGGCAACTCCTCATGCTACGACACTTTTGCCACGTGCTATCTTTACATGAGAATCTGGTACACAACGCAGTCATTCATCCTTCCTCTTCTTCCATCCGTTTACAACAACAGACTGAGATCAACCAAACGTTTTGGATATCGCTCCAAAGAAATTTTGGAAACGTTCATTATGCGCACGCCTAATGTATTAAATCAAGGTTTCAGTAAGACTCCTCCTTGGGCTTTGCACAAACCGAAGATTAACTTCGATTTTCTGCTTCATGACCAGTAGGACACTTAAACCGCGATGTTGAGGGTATACTTTCACCTAATCCTCGACAAACAACGGGTGCATATCCCTGTGTTTACCGACGGGTCGAAGCAAGCTGACGGTGTCGGCTGCTCAGTAGTGTTGCCCCGTAAGACCTGTGGCTACCGTCTAGGCGACTTGTGCAGTGTTTACACTGCTGAGTGCTACGCCATATTGAGAGCATTGCTATCAACAAAATGCTCCGGCGGATCACATTTTCTGATTTGTTCTGATTCGCTGAGTGCCCTTCAAGCAATCCAGAAAATGTATTCACCTGATAAGCTGATCCAGAACATCCAGGATGTGCTTTTCTCGCTCCAAAGTGATGGAAAGAACGTAATGTTTTGCTGGATTCCCGGACACGTGAGAATCAGAGGAAATGAGAAAGCAGACGTTTCCGTAAAGACGGGAATCGCGTGGATTTCTCCACTATTTCAAAACGAGATCTCCTGAATTCCATCAAGATAAGAAATTTCAGTGAATGGAACAATTAATGGTTAGCTGTTGAAAGGAATAAGCTCTGACTTAACAAATCTTCAGTTAAGTCATGGAGCAGTTCCTGTAGGCCAGCCCGGCGCGGCGAGGTTTTGCTGACCCGCCTTCGCATAGGACATTGTCCTCTTACTCATGGGTATCTCTTATTACTTGATGAACCCGTTTGTGAGGAGTGTAGCTGTTGTCTGACAGTGCGTCACCTACTAACTGATTGCAGAAGATACTCGAGTATACGGAGACAAATTGATTTGGCTGCAAATTTACCAACAATTCTCGTTAATGAAACGATTAATGTTAATAAACTATTGAATTTTATTAGTAGATCGGGGCTCCTCCCACAAGTTCTCGGGAGGGTTTAAATTTTCATTCCTTTTTCCTCTTTCCTGTCTTCGTTCCTTTCATCTATCGTTTCTGTAATTAGATTATATAATCTTTAGATTTTTTTCTGTTTTATGATATAATATATTGGGCTACTGTTTTCTTTTCATTCATCTTTGTATTTAGATATATGTTGAATTCAGGAGGGCTTTTTAGTGGGTTTGGTCGAAATATACGGCGAGTCCCACACATGGGGAGGGGTCACTACGGCTCTTCTCTATGGTGCGAAACTGCATTTTTCCCCACCTGCATGGGCTCTAATAACCTTGTTGTTGACGAGCCCTTAAAGCCCCACAAAAAGAAAATTAGTGTCGTCAACAAAAAAAACCAATTTGCAGTCTGATGAGGAGGATGATAGGTCTTTCACATACAACAAAAGAGTATAGGGGCAAGAATTGAACCTTGGGTAAATTAGCAAGTAAGTGACTTTTTTTCGTAAAGGTAATTCAATACTTTATTTTTAGCATAGGATATTAAGATCTGCTGATGCCTATCATTTAAATTAGAAGTTAGCCGTTGATGTACAAGTCCACGAATGAGCAATTTTAAAAGGATAATTTAGTGATGGAAGACAAAATTCCTTGAATAAATGAAGAAAAATACCCAGATATTTTCTTAATGGTTAAGAGATGTGGTTATATCGTTTAAGAAAGAAAATATGACACTTAGTGGAAAAGGACATTCTAAAACTGTATTAGTCGTCATAGAGAATATTATTTTTTGATAAAATTTTCTTATAAATAAACGTATTGTTAAAAATGCAGTTGCAAATTGAGTGATAATACCACGTACGGGGTAATAAACTAAGGGACCTTCCCATCAATCCCGATCAAGGGCCTAAGGGCCGTGGCGGATATATTACTCATAAAATAAGTTATTTAATAAATACATACTGCTATTCATTTATTATTCCAAATTCATATATATTTTGTGTATAACAATTTCAAGATTAATTATAATAAAAGACCAATGGAAAATTAACCACTTCACGGAAGAAAACCGGGTAGAAACCCGGACCAGGATGGGGCAACAGATGGTGTTCACAACCGTGCCAAGGTTGCATAGAGTACAAATAATTTGTTATAAATAAATAGGATAAATACAATATGCATGAAGACGGGAATTTAATCAGTATCTTGAATACTACAATATTGACGGGGTAAAGTATAATAGGAATTTTTATCATTTGCTCCATCCGAAATATTATGAAAAACGATATTTATTGAAAAATTGAATTATCATTAACTTAATTTATTAAAATCAGTTAATTATTTAACATTATAGAAACACTAGCGCATTAGAAAATGTTTTTTGTTTTTTACATTTTTTTGTGTAAACCGTCGTTTTAGATTAGATTCTTCAGTCGATTTATGGGTGAATTAGTGTTTTCCATGTCATCCACATCACACAATATCATTATTCTGACACGCCTTATTGTATTTAAAATATGTAGTTTTCTCTTTAGGTAAAAATATGTTTCTAATGAGTGTACTGGTATGATGTAATGTTTTAAAATTTTAGAGGTTCTCGTAAAATGTACTCATGCTTTACTTTCTGTTTGTTTCAGATTACAGTTATTCGTGTACCCCTTTCGGTGGGGTATCTCTGTGAGTGGTGAGTAATAGACATGGTGTGAATAATACAGATCAGGGACTAGATATAGTGGATACACGAAACGAGGATGAACTTAAATAGTATGTAAATGAGATAGTTACGACAAGAAATGCGCTAAAATATAAATTTACATATTATGAGAATGTTAGTGTATGTTTTATTTATATATATATATATATATATATATATATATATATATATATATATATATATATATATATATATATATATATAGAAATAACATAATTAAATTGATGTTGCTTGGAGATACTCTATTCAGGAGTGAAACTAAACTAAAGAATGTATTAATGTTTGACTGGGTAAGACGGAGGATAAGGTAAAATATCAGAGTGAACACATGTAAACAGGAGTAATTAGTGTGTCGAGGGCTTGTAGAAAGCGTGAGAAAAAGTGAAGATGATATTTTTTTTAATTGTAGTATTTGTAAACGGGAAATGTAGTGTGCTATATAAACAAATATCACAAAGGATATTATCTTTGTAGGTGTTGCTACGTAAGAAATGTGGTCTTGGAGAAAACAAGACGATATTGCTCAACCGCTGGTCGACGTAACTGCAATATAAGAGAAACGAAAAGGTGAACGTTCAAAGCGCTTCAGAAGATTACCACGTCCGCAGATAATATACAGAATAGTAGAAGTGACCTTGAACTAATGCACGATAGATATGAACATTATTGTGCCTTAAAAATCATTTCAATTTTTACTTTTATTAAATAAATTACATTTTCTACAGTTGTATCATTGTTTTATTATTTCCTGTATTGTACCACTGGATAGGGTTGTAGATATTTCTTTTATTAGTGAGTTTCATGAAGGATGATTCCTTCAATAAGCATGTAGCGTTGAATATTAACAATCAAATTCAATCATTTAGATCCTTTAAAAAGCACCTCTCTGAAGAGACTATAATAGTCATCTTCTTATTTCCAAATATTTAACTTCGAAATCAAATTTTTTATTCAATGAAATTATTCTTCCACTTCCCGTTAAAGGAGATTACACTCAGTGAGATATTTGATGTTTTGAGAACAGGGAAGAGCGTTATTTAATGATTACGAGGAGGATTACTTATTAAATTCTCTTTATGACGGAACGTGTCCTGTAATTCGACGAAAAACTTCTTCAGATTTTGCAGAATTTTATCAATATATTTTACATTTAAATTATGACATTTAAAATTGATTGGAATTACCTATAAATAAACTTAAATATTTAATTTCATAAAATAAGCGAATATATTGAACAAGATGTAATATCTGCTTCTAATTGAATTAAATCACTCTTTAAATTAGTTGGCAGTGCCTTTATTTATGACAACATGTATTACGGACGCACAAACTCATTAATCGTTCCTACTTTCACATTACGTTTCGGGGATGTATGTTCCCCCTCTTTAGATGTATTCTTCCTTTTCTTCTCAAAATTGTACAAAATCCTTATTGTAAATTGCATGGTGTACTTTATATTTTCTACAAAAAATATAGAAATTATCTAGTATATCTCATCACTAATATCCAGTACAATTGTTACAAATATTTAGCTTAAATATGTGAGAAGTACAAACCTGAACGCTCTTATGATGCATGCGTATACTGATTAAAAGTTGTGTTGAACTTATTCAAATTATCTTTTGCTATTTTTGTTGGATGTTCGTCTAGTTGTGGGTCATGCGGTTGTAGCCTGTTGTGCGGCATTCGGTGCTATCCTCCAGCTCTCATCCACCGAACTGAGACCCATCAGCACTGTGGGGTACAGGCTATCTTCATGCTATGATGCATCCACGTGGTGGGGGAAATAATGTGGGAATGCATTATCTATAGTTTTTATTTATATTTTTTTATTATATTTAATATTGTGTCATATTTTGAAGTGAATATGTTTGACTCAACTTGTGTATTCATAACTTTGTTAATTTTAATATTAATTGCTTCTGCTATGATTCCTTTTTGTTTATTATCTTCATAATCCACAATTGTTGTATTTTCAAAATCCATCTTATGGCCTGTTTTTCCTATATGTACAACCCTCATTATTTTTATGTATATTATTTTTGCATTCACGTATTCGAGTCATTAGTTTACGTTTTGACTGTCCAATATAATTGAGGTCACAGTTCGTACATGGAATTTTATATGAGATATACTAGATAATACGTAGGCCTAACATTCGGGTAATCTTATATATAAAAATTCAACCTGAGTATGCTTGTGTTGGCAAAACTCGAAATTTTATCACAACGTTGCATTCAAATGGGAGCATGTTTTTATATGCTTATTATATAGAGATTACACATGCGAATAGTAAAAAATTACATTTTAAACAAAATAATATACACGAAATACCACTCATAGACTGACTAATCACAAAATATCAGAAATTACAAATCCTACGAACTGGAAATCTGGCAGATACGTTCCTTTTAGAGTGTAAACATCAGATAAAAAATTATTTTACGAAAATCCACCTTTAACGGGATGAAATGGGGGTTGGAATGTATTCCACCAAAACTTTTGAGTGCCTGGAGCAATTTCAACCAAAGTTTATACACATATGACTGACTATATGAAAACAATACAGTAGGGGTAAGACATCCCTTGCACCTCCAGAGAGGGGGTGAAAGGGGAATGATATATAAAAATAATGGAATAGTCCGATATTAGATTCGAAACCCACTTTTCGGTTTCGTTGAGATTGATTAGAGCGTCCCCGGTGCTTTGTAAGTTAACAATCAGTCCACTTTGGAGATAATGTACCCCTAAAATCGCTGGGGTAGGGGTGAAAATGAAGGACAGGTAAACATAATAAAAACGACCGATATTAGTGTTGAACAATTCATTTTTGGGAACGATAAAATGAAATGACACCATCATGGTCATACAGTGTACACGATCACCCCCTATAAGGAGTAAACACCCTTTACGTTGGGAGTGAGAAGAAGTGAAATGTCAAAATAATCGAAAGTGACCGATCGTAGTTTTCGGTGCCGCTGAAACTAGTAGAGACATTCTCGAAGACGTCAAAGTTCTCAATCGGCCCGTATAAACTCCAACACCCCTAGGGACGGAGATGCCATGAAAAGAATATCAAACATGACATACCAGTGACGAGTCCATAGTTTTCGACGTCACTGAGCTGATAGTGAAATCCCGATATCGTGTAAGTCTGAACTCATCCCTCATGAAACAAACACGTCACTGGCACCCCTTGGGGTGGGGTGGAGGGTGGAAAAAGGTTTATGAATAAAGGAATTGAAAACTAATTTTGAAATATACAAATATGAAAATAGCATCGGATCCATAATATTAGGGTTGATGAGATTTTTAAACTACCGATGCCGTTAAGTTTAAGTTAAGATCACATTGTGACACGGTATCCTTAGATCTGGGGAGAGAAGGGTGAACCGTAAAAGTAATGTAAAATACCGTTATTAGGGTCAAGTCAATAGTTTTTATGTATTCTGAGATGAATAATCGTATTTCCAATGACATTATGTTTCTACATTATGTACATTATGCACGACACCTCTAAAAGTGAGGTTTGGGAAGGGCGTCACACGAAATACTATCGAAAAAATCAGGTAAGAAAGGATTTTACGAAAATTCACCTCTAAGAGAGCGAAAAGGGAAATTGGTATTTTCTAAAAAAAATATACCAATTACATCAGTGAAAGTGAGGGATTGGTACACACCAATACTATTAAAACTTCTAAAATTGATGGACTACAAAGTTACAGACATATTACAAAATTTACGCAAGCAATGCCGCGGCGATGTACTCAAATAGTTTACATTAAAAATGCTAATTTTTGTGAACACCATTTCATTCAGCGTAAAAATTCTTCATCCTCATACGGATGTGTCCTGGATGACCCTCTGCGTATGAGTTGAGTCACATAACGCTGGAGGGCGTGGGTACAATGACGACCTCCCCATTCACTCCTCACTTCAACCCATCCTGCCATAGCACCCTTCCTGTCGTCCGATGGTATGCTGCGAGTGTCCGACTCGCGTTGCGCTGCGGATGGTGTGATATTGTGTGACGAGCCCGGTTCACGTTACTCACTTGCTGCGAAGAAATTTTCCGTTGGGATTAATTAAAAATCTCGCATGTGGTCTCGCAGACCAACGCGATGGATTCGCATGACGAGAGGACGAACATGGCTTGTTCTGGAATACACGTTCTGAAAACGTTGCTACGATAGTTTATGCAATAACGAAAGCGGAATTAAAATGTTAAAATAATTTTGAAATATAAAAACTTGAAACTCTGAACTTTACCAGTATATAAAAACAAATAAACAATTTGAAGTAATATGATGTAAAACTGTGCGTAATACCCACAATACATGCACAGTTAAATAATAAGAATCACGAAGAGTGATTATATGAATCAAATTGCCATCTAGCGTAAAAAACGTATCAGTGCTAACCGTCGAATATATAAGAAAACTAGATTACAATAAATGCATATGATACACTAATAAAATATGAGATATAAACAATAGAAGAAACTAATAACATCATTGTAATTTGTGTATTAAAGAAATTTATATATGATTTTATAAAACAGTGGTGTTTTAGTACCAAAAAATACATAATTTAAGCGGATTTTTTCTCATATCAATACGATTTCTTTTTCAATTTTGTGCGAAAGGATCCATATTACTCTCACAAAAAGTCAACCTTCACAATTCACACTTCTCCCTTATCATACATTTGTGATCCTTGACTATCTCAAAGCTTCGCTATTACCCCTACAATGTTTGATAATATAGTTTGAGAATCCCTTTAGACCATACCCTTTAAATTAGAACAAGTAAGAGAGTTGAAAATCATTCAAAAAGCAAAATGGAATGCTATATTTCCGTCATCTCATTAATTCTATACTAGCAGATTAACTGGCGTTTCCCGAGACTTTTCTTAGAATAATCATGAATATTTGCTTAAAATAACAGAATCCAATTATCTCTAAAAACATATTTCTTTAATCATTTATAATTGTTGCAATGCTATCTGCATTAATTTTTATCACCTGATTCGAGACTACTGAGATAAAAACGCGGCGATTATCAAAAGACAACGGAGATTCGCGTAAATGAACACGATGACAATTTTATGCGGAACGCACACATAGTTCAGTTTTATTAGCCGCTAACTAAATAATACGCTTCTACAAAGCAAAAGCAAGTCGAATTTACATACTAAATATCATGTCTCAAGTATATAGGGTTTGAGTAGCTTCAAAAATTTCTGTAGATTTCTGACATTTATTACCAAGAAAATGAAGTAATCCATTAAAAAAAAAATTATTTCCTCTACATTAGTTGTGGTTACAACAAGAACTCATTTCTGGAATGTATCATTGTTATTGTTACGTTTTCTGTAGTGTGTTAGCATTAGTTCCTCACATTCATTTAATATGCCGTACTTGTGCGAGGCTCCTTCCTTTCTCTTTCCTGACCTTCCTTGGTCACTTCTTGTTCTTTTCGATCCCGACGCTATTAGGATTTCCCACTTTTTTGCCCCACCCTCATTTTTTGTTCTACACCTCATTCTTTGTCCCCCCTACTTTTTTGTCCCTCTCCTCATTTTTCGTCCTCAATGTTTTGATGTATGTTTTGAGATATGTTTTGGTATGTTGTAATTCGGAAGGGTTTTTTGTGGGTATGGCTGAGTCATTAAGCGAGTTCCACACGCGGAAAGAGTCATGTTGGCTCTCCTTAGTGCGTAACTGCATTTTCCCTACCTGTACAAGGTTTTAGGGCTACAATGACCTTTGATGTCGACGAGCTGTAAAACCCCACAAAAATATGCCTTTCATTATTATGTATTCATTATTAATAAAGAGTGCTTAATTTGAATATTTTAAATTGAGTAGAAACATGTGAAATCTATTGGTGAATTGAGAGGAATATATAAAAATATTCGTTCATATAATATCTACATAGAAAATAACGATACAATCAAATACATTTACCACAAAAATTACTTCATTAGTTCTCAATTATATAAAATTGCAATATTTTGTCCACAACGAATCACTAATAAAAACAAAACAAAAAATAATAAAAAGTGCTATTATTCCCCGAGAGTTTACATCTCGTCATTTTTAATGATATACATTTTGTTTTATTAGTTAATATGACTACGTTTTGCGCACGTTAATGCGCATTTTTATTATTCATTTAATACTCCACTTTCTCATTAGTCTAAATGAGGTGTAATGCAGCCAAAAAATTACACGTTAATGAATATACGGAGAATGACATTTTGATACAGCTCAGTATTCACTCTTAATTTGTCAGCGTTCTGTCGAATAGTAACCTATCAGCCAGAGTACGAGCGTTCCATTGGTTATTGTGTGTCATCTCGTGCAGTTAACTGCATAATGCTGCATGAGCCTGAACGAGGTCATTCCACTAATACAATGAACGAGCACTACGATAGCACTAACATGCATGAAACCTTTGTAAGAAAATGCTTTCACCCAAAATCCTACTAGTAGATTTGCTCTGGATACGAACTTAAAGAGAAATTTGAATAATGTATTCTTGATAATTACGTTTTCAATAATTTTTAATTCACAATCAGTAACATCAAGAATATAATATGAAATTATTCCGTTCAACCAATTCTAAGTCCAGGATCACATCGGTTTTGTTAAATGTTTCTGTTGTGACTGTTAGTAAAAAAATGAATTGCATGAAAATCGTCTCAGTGTAGATCGAAATTCTCATTTTGGGACGTACGTATAGCTATACTCTCCTTTTTTATGGATCAGGAGGATTATACACGGATTAGTTTAACACAGCAGTTGAGGACGAGAATTTTTTGTATACACGGTGTAAATTAACGTTTCAATTTAGCTGTTGGTTGCCGAATTCTACAAATCTGAGAGACTCGATTACTATATTCATGAATTCATTTTAAATACAGAAATCATCTTCAAATAACATACATTTTCGGCACCTTTAAACAAAACTAATGAATAAAACACATTTATTATAGAAAAACAATTTTCCAAAACAAAACTCTTTATTAAATATTTATATTTTATAACATACCTATTTAATTTTTAATAAACTCTAGAAATTTTACATTACATTTTATTGTTCATTTGTTTTTCATATTATCTTATATAATAGTCACTTGTGTTTACACGATCTTTGCCCGATACAGACTCCATGCTTCAAAAAACTACTTATCGTGGCTATTCGCTATCTAATGCTTTTCTTGAGAGGAATATATTACATTATTAACCTCCTGTATTGTATAACATTAAATTTATTTATTGTGTTAGAAATGAACAAAATTGTGATTTCTCATACAAATGTATCAATAGCTAAATAGTGTATTACGGTTTGGATGTATTAAAAATGTGCAACAAAATAAGATGCTTGTCTCTTTATTACTATTATTTCCCATAACATGTCACACTAAACATTTAATAAAAATTGAAAGTTTTTTTACTTCTTTACTAAAAAAATTTAGTACTTTTAACATTTAGTTAATCTACCAGTTACCATTAACTACTCATCCAGAGTAACTTCAAAACAAATTTTATAGAAAACTGTTACGTTCTCAGGTTACTGAAGTATTATTTAACTCTCCGATGGGCGCCGTTTACAGTATTTTACAGTCTCGCAAGTGGGTGCGTGCCGCACTGAGTGCGGACAGTTTAAAATTCTATCTTTCGATATCCAAAAAGTAAATCAGGATTCATAATTATAAATGGATGTATGACTCAAACTATTGTATTATGTATATCATTACAAGTAACTTTCATCACGAATTTTGATTATGATAAAAAAAGATGACATAGTATTAGGAAATGATATTGAAAATGGACTGTGGAAAATACAAAAATTAAAGTATCAAATATGTGGAACGGTGAATTGTTTCGATCTCAAAACAATATAAACAAGTTTCATTTAAAGATTTTTTTATTCAATTCACAATACAATCAAACTGATTAGGAACTTATTAAGCAACAAAAATCTGCTTAGAATTGAACTGAAAAAATAATAATAATATTAATTTTGTCCATTATATTATAAAGCAGTTCAAAAAAATCTCTTATAGTCCAAATCTTTTAGAAGGTACCTAATCTCTTCGATAGGTATAAAACTGAAAAATGATAAATAACACAAACAAACAAAAATATCAACGTGTAGACTACTTGATAAATTTTATAGGCAACATTATTTAGATTGATAAAGTGCGATAATGACGAGAAAATGGGAAAAAAATGTAAATAATACTTACATGGTAAGGTGTGCGTTGCAAGCTTTACTCGCGTTTCACTTTCAAAGCGCAATAGACAATTTACCATTAAGTAAAACAGTCACTTATTTGGTGCAACACAGCGTGGATATAGTGTGCAAAGCATAATTAGGAGATGCAACCAACCAGGTTCCAGAATTGTCCCAAAATGATAGGTTGAACACGTTTGCCGCACTCAGTACGGCGTCGCACCCATCGGATGGTAATTTAATTCTAAAAAATTTCTTGTTAAATTTTTGAGTTAACTTGTCGAAAAACATTGTCTGAAATTGTAGATTCAAAAGACATCCATTCATATGTTACTTGAGGTTTTAGCAAGGCGCAGACATTGCTTTCGTTTTTGCACTCTTTTCAGTATTTTACAGCCATAAAAGAACATATTTCAGATTATTAACCATTCTTAGAACTAGGCAGCAATAAGGAAAAGGTCTTACTGAAAGAAGTAAGGAGGTATCGCACGACCTTTAATGGTGTCACCATCAAAATTAGAAATATTATTAAATATTGGATAAATATCCAAAATGAATTATGTTGTACTAATAAAATTGTTGTTTCTTGTTGTTTTCAGTGTCAGGACAGTGATCAATTATTTTATTAATGAATAATTTAACTTACATGACAAGCGAGGATGAGAAAAAACACTTTACCTGTATGTAATATAATCTTAAACTATAATTTTGTTATCATATCAATAAACATTTACCATTTTTAAAATAAGTGATTTTCATTATCTACTGAATGATTCACACTTTTAACTTTTATTAAAAAACACGTGAGTAAAATTTAATTTTTTTTTAAATTTTCGGCCCAATTTGACAGAATGTAGTAAGATAAAAAATAACTACTTTTAATTAATGACATATAAGGTTATTTCATAATTTCTCATTTATAACTGCTGTACATTTTTGAGTGTTCATAGATTGTGAATTAAATAATACCGTTTCTTAATAAAATCATTTTTTAAATAAAAATTTGTCACTTAAATAGAAATATTTTAGTGACATTTTATTCCGTAAATCATAATAGAAAGTTACAGCTTATCTTAGTTATAGGATATGCAAGTTTCACATGTAAGCATTATTTCTTCTGTATGAGAAAGAACGATAAGTAGAAACATTTTTATGAGAATCAAGTAATGATCACAGTTCTGTATATATTTTCTTATACAATAATTTATATCCCTTGCTATTTATCCCGTAGATTCTGAATGCTATGTGTTTGCATTTATATATTATTCATCCGCTTTCTCAATACTGAATGTACGGGACACCTGTCTGAAGCTAGTGCACAATCCCCATTGGAAGATCGAATCTGAGGTAATAATTCTGAATCAATACAAAATGTGTTCCGATTTTAAAAACTTTTATGTCATTTTTTTAAGAGCAGTTTTTATTATTTGGAAACAACTTAATTAGAGTAACGATTTATTTCCCCAGGTTCCTTTCATTTTGGGTGAACTTTCCGGTATAAGAAAATTACTCTCGTTTGCAATTTTCTCCTTGCAGGGGAGTAGGAAAAACCGACGCCATGTCAGCACAATTCTCTCGGTGGTGTTACTTTCGGTGGAGCTGATCAGAAGCGCTGACTATAGCGCGCTTATCCTCTTTTCATCCGCTCTGCCTTGGAGAGCGCAAATTAATCGGTAAATACTTCCCTCGCTAAAGCTCTGGAACGCTGAGGCGAGGAATCGCTGCTTGCTTGACCATTGAATCGGACAGCGCTTTCTCACCGATTCTCGTTCCTCCTTTTGCTATCTCTGTCTACAAATGTCTTATTCATTAAACTCTCTCTGTACTGTGATACTTAGTCTTCCCTTAACTCTCATCCCATCCATTGTACTACCACACCTATTTTCCTTTTCCGATTGTTCCTTTTATATTTTTTTTTCTTTTTCATCTTAGAATCTTGCATTCCAATATTTCCTAAGATGTAACTGGAATGAAATGAGATTACTAATATACTTTTTTAGTAAAATATTTACGAAAATATATAGAATGAATTTTTTCAATGATAAAGGAAGAACACACATTCTTGCTAATTTCCAAGCTCAATCTATAGATGAAAATGTAATAACAGGGAAATATAATTACACATATTTGAATCTCCTTAAATAAAAGTTTCACGAAAGTTCTTCACTGTTTTGGGTTTCCCTCTGACTCATATCTGCAGTAAGCGGAGAATATTTTCAAAATCCCATGTGTTTCATTACATCCAACATTACTGGATGCAACCCGAGAACACAACTGTCGTGCGGGAAGTATCGTATTCTAATTTGTACACCCTACTGATGACTCCACGATACGGACTGACCGGTACCACAGAAACCCCGAACTGTGCTGTAATCTCTGTATGCGACCTGTGCTTTAATCTTTTTAAGATGGGTTGGTCTCATTCACACAGTCAACGATTCCTTTTCCACTGATACACTTCTTTCCTCCTAACCTCTTTGCTTGGGCATTCTCTCTTTAAGCCATCGTAATATTAACTCTATCCTACATCTGAACAACTATTCAACACATTTCTGAACATTTTCTCTGTTGTATTCAGTTACTCTTTAACCTGTAAAATAGTCTCATCCACCTGACTACCGATAAGCTTTTATGAATTAATAGATTTGGGATTAGATACTTCACAATTACATCCACCGTACCCTGCTGTCTTCGTTGCGTCGAGTTCATGGTCTAGCGTCCACTAATTAGTTAATCTTAACAAACTTAATCTCTTTGCACTTTATTCTTTTTCATGTCTCGTACTACATCACAAATACGCGTTTTATCCACCTTCGATTCGCTTTCTTGTATACATGAACAGCAAGTGTCTTCATTACCACTCCTCAACGCAAAATACACCTCCGCAATGACTTGCACATTCTCTCTGCATTGACTCCTCATCCCGAGTCCCGAGTTGTCTGTCGAATCGCGTTTCGTGGTCTGCTTCCCCTTTCTCAACTTGCTATCATCATTCCTCTTCCAGCCGTGCTCGACGCGTTGCTTACATTCTCCCGTGTTTCTGTTTTCTCTTGCGATCCAATAACGTTTCTGCTGACCAACGGGTAGCTCAGGCGGTAATGACGAAGACTGAAGGTTCTAATTATTGCAGCTTTGCTTTCATTTACTCTGGCTCAAAAATAAACAACCTAATTTTTTCTTTGATTCGTCTCTCAGTTGTCTTACCATACGCTTGTTTGTTTATCTTAAATTGCATCTTTAAATATGTTTCCGCTTCAAATTTCATAGCATAATTTGTCTTATTTGCATTCTTCAAATTATTGACAAACAATTAATCACTATTCAAACTTTTATCTTTTTCTTATATCTTCTTTGAATATGTTTATTCTGTTTTGATATGGCGTATCCTATGGCACTATAATTAAAAGAAAAGAAGTTAGTTCATACCGCCTTTCCCTGAAGTCATTTATTTTATTGATACCGTTGAATTTGGCTATCGTGGGACACAACAATTTTTAGCTGTCAATTTTTATTGATAAAAATAATCAAAATTTTTGTAATTTTCTTGTTATTCAACTGATTACGTTATGTTACATGTAACTGTTCTTCATTTATTAACCTGTGTATATTGATTCAATTGCGTCTATCCATTTTAAATTGTACGTGTATAACATGATGGATTAAGTTTTTTATAGTTAGAGATTACAATATTTCAAACTATTTATACATGCAAATACAATTATAGGAAATCAAACGACGGTAAATCCACTCCAGTCCGAATTTGCGATTTAGTGAAAGCTTTAATCGGAAACAGCTCACCATTCTACTTGAAAATGCTTAAACTCAAAGCTAATTAGAGAGAGAATTATATTATAACCTTACTTTTTCTTGCAAATAATATTAGAAAAAAAAATGATAGGTTTTACACTAAATGAAAATAAGAACACTTGGAATTTTACTCACAGATTTGTAGTTACGGTTTTTGCCTTCTTCAGCCTGGATAACATGGAAGATTTTTTTCTCTGTATTCGTAGACAATGCGTTAGAGCAAATGGAAAGGCAGAAAACTGTCGAGAAAAAAATTGATTTGAATATTTCATTTAATCTCGTATTGCTAAACGTTCAAACTACCAGACATATTTGTAGTCTGGTAGGTAAGAGTCTACCTCGCTTCGTCGCATATTTATTTTCATATACACTGCGCGTCAAAATTAGCAGCGCAGTAAATTCATTATTTTGTGGACAAAATTCTATGTTTTAAAATGTAAGTAGTTTCTGTTTTATGTATTATTTTTTAAAAAATGTGTCATGTTTGGATGGTAAAGCTCCCATGCAATATGAAGACATTGCCTTAATGGGAGGTTTCTCTGACAACCCCTTCTCGCTCAGAAATTCATACTATGCCAATGGATGAAAATTTCGAGAAAATCAAGTAAAAATATCGCACTTGGGGATGAAAAAAATGCTAGTCGCACATATAGAGACTCAATAACGTACACTTCAATAGCCGAGATTTAAAAATCACTCAAATCTGACGAACCACCCCCAACCCATATCCTTTCCTTTCATTTTAATTTTCATTGTTTGTGTTAATCATTGCAAAGTTTCTGCGAGTAACTAAAATTGCTGTATTCGTAGGAAAGTTTGAATTTCAAATTTCATCGAGGTATACTGTTAAGTGAAGTCTATATTTATTGTGAGTTTATTTGCTCGGCCATCAATCGCATTTCTTTTTCATTTCCTGCACTTCAGACATAAAATATGGTTCAGACAATGATTTACATTACAAAAAAGTAGTTACGTAACATATTTGCAGAAATATATTTGCTGTAGTGGCATGTACTCATGTTTTGATGATGCTATTCATGATTCATGTAAATTTTGTTCATAAAAATTACTATTTCGCCTTTATTTATTGTGTTACTTCGTTTTAATATTTGTACTCTTTTTATATCGCTCGAATATCCAACGGGACTTTCTTTCTTCAAACTGCAAATGATATTTTTGCCAGGAGAACTGAAATATCAATATTTTCTTTATGAATTTTCATATTAACATGTTCTGCGTCGCGCTGTAAAAACAACGAACAATCGAGCTTACATTCACGGTACAAAAATAAATATGGATGGATAGAAATGCGACGAGTGATTTTGAAAGCGTTTGCTTCACAGTAAAAATCAACCCATCGATGGAACTCACACTCCACCACTACAATTACACGATGCCGCTGCCTCCGCTGCCGTTGTCTGATCCGCCAACACCTTTGGAGTGAGGGGAGAAGGTGGGACATAGAAGGGCGTGGCGGAGAGCGACCGTGGCGACAAACGCGCGAGCTCACGTAATGGCCTGGAAGTTGGGTGGAGTGACCATCAGGCGCGTTCAGAGCGAGCCTTTCACGTATCAATTTGAGAAGCGGTATCCGCGACGTAGCACCACTCGCACTCGCACTCACCCTCCTCCTACCTTCGAGCACCGTTGTTAAGCGACATCGCCTCTCATATCATCATCCCTCCTACATCTCTATCTAATGACTAGACTGCGTCGGTTTCATTTACTGCATCATCCATACCTTGGTACATTCCCATACAGGTTCTGGTCACCCATTGATGAGAGACGGAAGTTAAAAATGAATGCAAGATGCTCAAGGAGGGTACCTTACCGGGATGAACATTTTGGGGTTGGGTTGGCAGCACTGGAATCGAACATGAGAGAAGACAATGAAACTGTCGATGGTGACGCTGGTGATTGCAGTAGCAATGATGGAGGTACTTCCGTGACAGTGACTTGGTTTAATATCACACGGTCTCAGAATGCGTTGGAGGTGCTTGCGGGAAGTGTATACACCATGAAGTTTAACTTAAACGATAATGATACAAATCTGGAAACGAAACCAACAGATGGAGTGATAAACTGATTAATTAGCTATTACAAGTTTATAATTCGACAGTTATTATATTAATCACTTTTTCTTCATTTTCGTTTAGCGAAATCAAGGTAGTTCAAACACAACTAAGATACGTAACAAAAAGTCTATTAGCTAAATCTTATCCAACGTTACTTGGGAACTTTAATTATTTTCGTTCCTGCCGTTTCTCACAATTTTACGAATTATAATGTATGTTATATATTTCAGTATATTTTTCAAAATAAATATATAGTATAAAATTGTTTGCTGGTATCTCAACACAAACAGTCTACATGACCTGCGTCCCTTGGGAAGGAGCATTCTACACTTTAAGGGGGACGTTTATAAAAAAGTTATCATGTAAACAATTAACGCATTAGTGTCTGAGCGTTTGGAGATTGTCTCTAAGATTGTCATTTAAATTTGGATTAGATATTGCCTCTGCATTTTGATATGACTCCATAGCTTGGATTAAGAATTACAGACACCAGAAAAAGGAGATTGTTTTATTATGTAAATAGGTTTCACATTATTAAAACATTTTGTTACTAATCACAGAAATCATTTCTATAGCTATTGCTAATAATTTGTCTAGAAAACTTTGCATAGAAAATCAAAATGAACGTAATTATATTAATAAATATAATAATTATTATATATAAACCCTTCAAATCAGGATACTTTTTATTTCCACATTATACATTCATCCGTCTAAATAAATTTGTGAGAAAATTTTAATTTATCCAACTGATTCTTCAGAAATGGATTATGAGGCATAGAATCGTCAAATGGCTTTTTTCATTAATTAATTGTTGGAAAGGAATAAACTTCTACCTTCTTTGTCACAATTCACGTTGATTACTCATGAGGTTGAACACAGAAAGTTTTAATGTTTCATCTAAATGCAATGGAATTTTCACTTTGCATACTTTTGAATCACGAAATGAAGTTGGATATAACTAATTAAATCGAAAATAGTGTTTACTAACCGTTCAATGTGCTTTAAAGGTTTTTTGTATAAGACTGAGGATAAGATATAAAATTTTCTAAGTAAGGGGCTAGTTTGTATTTGTTAAAATTCAAATATATTGTTTTTGTTGTTCATTTTAAAAGTAACTTAAGATTATTATTTATGATAACACCCAAACATGTGATTGTGGTACTTTTCTAATAAAGTATTTGACCGCCTTACACATTTTAAGATAAATTTAACATGTTATACTTTTCTTTGAATACACTTCTTAGCAATATTTCGAACCAGTATCATATAAAAAGAGATTTAAAAATTCAATTTTGAATTTCCTTTTAAAAGACTTCAAATAATTACATTACATTCGATTGTATTAATTGGTGGTTACGGTCGTCGTGAGCACACGGTACACCATCGTTGGATATTGAATTATGCCACAAATATTGAATTATGGAATAAGTTGACTATTAAATTGACGTATGGTTAGTTGGATCATTTTAAAACTATGACGTAGGAGAAAAAATATCTTTTCATTTATCATCAATTTGATTGGATTTGATTGAAACGTTAAAATCTGTTTCTCTCTTTTCAATTCAATCCATAATCAAATGTAAACTAAATAGAGAATAAACATTCCAGATGAAGTTAAATTGGTTATACAACACTGCCGTGTCGACGAGCACCCGCGTGGGTGTAGGTAATCGGAATTGGTCATGAAAATATATCAATAAAATGCAAAATTTATAAGTGAAAAACATATTTTAGGTGTTATTAAGTACAAAGTTGTTTCATATGAGAAATTTTCATACAAATTTATAAACTCCAGTTTTACTTAATATTCATATCATTGGTTTATGAAGTAATATTTAATAGGATTTTCTTTGTTTTGAAAATTGAACTATCATAATATAAATTCGAAATAAATTAGTATACATGGTTATTTGTTATATTATATTGCTCAAATCGCAGAAGAATGATAGTATTTACGTTGTTCTCTGATGAACGAATGTCATTACCATTGGACCGATATTTATTGGAGCTAAATTTATAGCTTAGAAGAAGAAAAAAAACATCTTGAAATTGAGGAATAAGCCAAGCTTGTAAGTATGAAACTTTGTTTTATTTTAATATGTCTACTTATTAGGTACACATTATATTCAGCTGATGTATCATATATATGGCATGTGCAAAACTATTGGAGTTCATTCATGATTCTTACGGTTCACGAATGACTCCCGGGCCCCTATTCTAGAGCCACTAGCCGGGTCGAACCTTCCTACCTAGATCTCATAAAATTTTGTTAGTTGCTGGAAGGAAGATTCAAAGTATTCGTAACAAAAAGAACCATTTATTAATATTCTGTAGAAGAGAATGCAGAAAAACATTGCGTCTACAACCTATAAAATGCTTCGAGCATCTTTGTTTTCACCATCTTTGCTCGAGTCGCTCCGACAACGGCGTAACAGAGTAGAGTCTGCTTGGTGACACGGTGCAGCAGCGTCTAACCGTAACAACTCATAACCTCGGGCTGCCGCGCGATATGACGGCGCTCCACCCGTCCCCACGGTATGGTCTCGTACTGCTAGTTACTCGTGATCATCTAAGATCGCCACCACTCTGGTGATCACTGCAGTTGCTCTCGAAGTGCCTGTTCTCGCGACCACTACTGTCGCTCTCGTAGTCTGGCTTTACTGATACGGCCTCGAAGACTGCCCTCATCCTCGGAGAGTGCCGTACTTCTCGGAGACTGCTCTGCGTCTCTGGCAACTCCCGTGCTTCTTCTCTCTTGCTGCCCTTCCGTGCGCAGGCTGCCTCAACCAGTGGAGGGGGGACGTCGCTCCTATCTGTTAGGGCGCGACGTTTCAGCTGATCGGCGCTCGGGCGCGTTCTCGAAACTTTTCGAAGCACTGGGTTTTATTCATCAATATTTTACACTTGGAGAGGTAATTATNTACTTATAAACTCAACGTAAGTAGAGCCAATGCTTGTTTTCGTCAGTCATTCCAGAAAATCCTGGGCGAGTTTCTCGAACCCCAATGGGTCACGGGGAAGTGAGCTCTGCCCTTAAGCCTCTACCTACCGTGAGATTGATCAACTCCCGCCGAACCCTAAGCGAGGTCATTAGATGCCTAAGGGATCCTTCGTTTCGTGTCCTGCGCAGTGCGACGGTGGCGCATGGGAATGTGAAACACCGAGAAGGGTTCATGGCACTCATGCCTGTGCTCTGAAACGACAGCCAAAGGATATTAGCGTAGAGTTGAATGGTATTAGAGATTTTTCGCGACCGAAGAAATCTTCTGAGAAGTTTCACTATGAATAAACGAGATTTTTTTAACCTCAGTATCATTATTTATTTATTTTCCTTATTATATTACATTATTTTAAGTGTTTCTCCCATTACTCCACGGTCTCAACAGCCTTGTCTGTAACTGGCTCACTCTTCTTTTTCACATCATGTTTCTATACAATATATTTACTATATATATGAAAAACAAAAAAAATTAATGGTACAGAAAATTTAAAAATAAACAAGAACAAAAAGGCAAGGACGAAGCATGCAAATTAATTGAAAACAGCTATTATTCAAATTAGCAATCATTGAAGAATATGCAGGATTATAGAATATTCCGTGTTATGAAATGTCAGACTACAAATATTTGCGAAAGATATAGATATGCCTCCCCATCTCGAAAAATATACGAACAAATTATCATCCTAACAGCATTATTATCTAAAAAAATCTTTGGCACTATAATGATTTCTACTGTACGTTTGTCTCAAATTTATGATTATATGATTTCTGGATTTATTAATTCACCAGTATGTGGACAGTTTATTTCCGATTTTAGTGATATATAATATTTCAGAAAATTAAATAAGTTTTTATCTTAAACATGAATGAAAATTAGAAGAACCGCAAGTCATATATAGCAAAAACTATTTTCCAGAATTTTTTCTTGAGTGTGGGAGTAAAATATTTCTTTAATTTTTCACATTATTTGGGAATCAACATTTTCAATGAAGAATATTGTGATACATTTGCAAGTAATTTCTTCAGCCACCAAAAAATCATTTCTTCTTGTGTGGTTTTAACGCATCAAAATACTTCGCCTCTTCCCAGACATATTACTTTTTGCGTCTATTTATATTTGAATACATAGTTGTTTCACAAATATACATAGTGACTATTTAACATTTATACAATATGAGGATAATGTATTCATATCAAACGAATACAATGCAATTTATAATAAGAAAGTGAGAATTGAAATTATCAAAAGATTGCACTTTCTCTAATACACTAAAAATATTGTAAACTCGTACAAATAGTCTCATGAATATATCTTCTTCTTTTTTTGGAATTTCCTATTCAATTTTTTCTTTGGATTTTGGCGCTCATATTATATAGTTTCAGAATGAACTAAAATGAGCATATGGTAGGAGAAATAATTAAAATGACAATTAGCACCAAAGAACACAAGAGAATTAAAATTTAATATCGAAAAAAAATGTCATCAACGGGCAATGTACTCAATGGGCATCATATTTGCTGGAGACTCTATGCAACAGAATGTATATTATGTAAATATTCCAGTTAAGTCGGAATATTACAGAAATAAATATAAATTCCATTAGGTATATACATTTGTAATATGCATTTTAAGAATATAAGATGTATTATGAAATGATACTGACAGCATTTATTAAACCAAAGTGGTTCCACACCATTTCAGATTACCTAGATTTTGTAAATCTTTTGAATAAAGTACAATGAGAAAAATTCATGCAAAAAGCTCATGATATTTCAAGGGAAATTGATGAGAAGGAAATGCTATCCCATTAGCATCACAGTGGGGTCAAGAAATAAAGGAAATAGCACGGTATACAATGACGTTTATCTCCTAATGCACCGTTCATATCCTGCACCCAAAGTTGACGTAAAATATGAAGGATACGCAGAAAGTAGAATTGCACCAATTTTAATGTCGAATTCTGAGTTATTCAGTCACCGTTCGGTGAGATAAATAGGGATCTTTCCGAAGAAAATTTAGAAGTTCAGTTTCCCATGGGACTAACACCCGTAGCAACACCTGTCGTGGAGGAGAAGGGGGAGATTTAATAGAAATAGAAAAAGACATTTGTATTTTCTTGGCCAACTAGGGGAATAATGATACTTAAGTACACTTTCATTTAAGTACGCTTTCTGTCCCTATGACGATGAGGAGGTGGCATCGTAACACCCTAATGAGTGGAGTTGCGTCGCTAGGCTGCTTTGTGACAGTATAATCCTTAACTGTAAGATTAATACATACTCCCGGACAACGGAGGGTTAACGCTAGTAAAATATAAAAATATAATCAACCGTATCAAATTCCGAAGAAAATGTTTGTTCGGAAAGAACAGTACATTCCAGTACGAATGTAGAATACTGAAGAATAATATTGATAAAATAGTACACATATTCATTGTCAAATCGGAGAGGGAACGACCAAAAAAAAAAGATGGAAAGAAAGACTAAAATACGATAAACATAATTAATATTATCATAGAAAAAAATGAAAGGTAGATAAACAAGTGTTTGCATTTATGTATTTACATGACATTTACTATTTTCATGAATGTTTGAATTTTCTCTACGCGGACTGTATTTTGTATGACATTTACTTATCCTGAAAACACTGATCAATTAAATCACAAAAAATCCATTGTTATTGGTTAAGTTTTTTGAACACAAGATTACACCACTTTTGTTTCAACCTCATTTTTTTACCCAAGACCATCCCATTTGGTAGCCAGATTTATGCAGAGGTTACAGCGGTTACAGGGTTCCCTGAGTTTTAGGGACATTGTGTTTCATGGCGATATCCCGGAAGAGGGTCCTTAATGCAAGGTAAACTCCTAGAGAGTGTCAACAATTCCTTGAATAATAGCCTGATCGGCTTTAGGTTCTGGTGTTTCAGAGCAAATTGAGGTCACTCTGCGTAAGGAACTGTGGTGATATTCCAAATTTTCATATGCAAAATATAATGGATACCGAGAAACAACCTTATTTTGGCTTAATAACTTTGAAGTTAAAATATTATTTTTGTAAAACTATTTAGAAGAGTTTTATGGGTGTAAAACTAAATTAAGTTGTAATATATTTTTCATATTTATGAAACAACTCATCGGCCTGAGTTCTATCTTATTTCAATTATATTTTCAGCCTATTGAAAATCAGTGGTTCATTTCATTTTCATTGACAGTGAGTTGTGTTCCAACAAAAAATGTACAATTTCTAACTTAATTGACTCTTAATTTAAATTGAAACTTATATTTCAACTTAAATTGAATCGGGGATTTAGAGAAATACTCCCAATATGAACTGCAACTGAAACGTGGTTTTAGTCAGTAGAAAACGTATATATTGCGAATGTCCATTTATCGTTAACAATGAATTTTCATACCTTAGACAAAACACAGAGATCGACTGGATTAAAACAAACTAAGTTATATTACATTAGATACATTTAAGATTTGAATGCTTTTTGTAGCCATTTTCGTATCTGCTGACATACAGCTGTAAAAGCAAACTATTCGTTCCATACCCTCGAGATTATGGAAAATAAAGTAGTTCTAGAAATTTCAAATGTTTAAATGGATGAATTAATTTTTGTTTTGGATCCTTTTAAAATATTTTTATTTATTAATCGACTCAGCAGCTCAAATACGAAATATTATTCAAAAGTTAGATGTATTGTGTTTATTAAAATAGTGAAACATTAGATTTCCGATTATTTAAATAACAAATGAAATAATCAAATAACAAAGAAAAATATATTTCTCCCATGGATAAACGTTATTTCCATTGATTTGAAAATATAATTCTACGCAAATAAAATATTCTCCTAAAAATAGGTAATGGAGCTAATATAACATAAGGGCATTATTTTTGTAATACAGCGATTGTGAAGAATGATCTTTAGATATTCATATTGCTTTATGATTTACACTGAATAAATTGGAGTATTATTCTTGCAGTTCGCTTATTAAATGCTTCCTTCATATACAATAATTTGGGTGAAGAAATGCATTGAAATAAGTGTTCGCACCAATGAATGAATGTGATGTCAACTTCCTTCTACTCTACCACTCAAGTCTGAATTTTCATTCAACTCGTTTAACTTCCATAACTGTCTAAGCTTCACCTCGAAACCCGCCTCTGAGCTTCTACTCCGTCTTGGTCATGTCAGTCCAGGTCACCGTCACTTGAACGTCACCATCACTCTTCACCGTTTGTAGCACGTCAGTGCTGACGACAGTGCGGTGCGGAACAGGCTGCAGTCACAACTGAAAACAAAAGAAAGGCGAAACTAATGACCTCTGTCCTGCCGTACCAATTTCCTTTTTTGCTCATTTTCGCTAACTAGATTTGTTTCTCACTACGAGTTAGATCGTTAAGATTTGGAAATTTTTGGAGTTTTTCGACTGTTTAAAACGTTGGCTTGTCATTTTAAATAAGAAATTGTTTAATTTTTAAATTGAACAAAGCGGTTCATAACGAAAGATCATACTCGTAGCAAAGTACATTTTTGTAAGTTTCGTATTTAAAATACAAACTAACGAAGCAACTACCTGACTCATTCTTACTATATGTTTAATATATTTTTCAGTATTGAAGAAACTCCATTTTTCACTTCAAATATTTAAACATTAATCGATTTATTAAACCACAAAAAAATTTAATTTTATTTACTCTTCTTTGTTTTAAACTAGTTTTAGGAAGTTACTCATAAAATTTAATATTGAATTTTAAAATGAACTTAAAAGAAAATCCACAAAGAATTTGTTTTACAAATTCGTTGATGCAAATTATTCGAGACCTAGCGAACTTCTATTTATACGTCCTAATCTCTTAAATTATGAAAAATATCCGCATAAACGTCTATAAAACCTGTTTAGATATTAAAAATATCCTCGAAATTCAGAAAGTTATATACAGTATAAACGTAAATTCCGTTATTGTTGACTATAATGTATGATTATTTAATTATTGAACATATATTACATTAATTATTGAACATACATTACATTAATTATTGAACATACATACATTGAACATACATTACAAATAAAATACAATTTTCAACTTCGGTTTCAGAGTTGGAAAACAATGAATCTCAAATTCTTTAAGATATTCAGTTGCTATTTTACTTGCAATCATTACTTAATTGTAAGGAATGTTAGAGTAATTATGTAATGATAAATGAAAATGGGACATGAATCGTGATTCGAATCCAGGTCCCGTCTCCTATATTCATTCAACATTACATAATTTATCTGTTACCTGGCGGTGTGGTTAACTGCAAATTAAGAGATTCCTGTATGTTTGTCACTAGTAGAGTGTTATTGTAGAGGAGATGCAAAGTGTACCCAGAGAAAAAATATACTGCTACTGGTAGCAGTATGACACTAATTATATGTGATGCTCAGTTTTGTTCTATATTTAAATATCCCCTAAGTCATCTTTACTTCAGCGTTGTTAATGAACTCGGACAGCCTTCATTAGTGGCTTTACTGAGAACGTCGGACTCCTAATCTTCTTAGTCGACTACCGTCGTAGTCGGCTTAGCTGGTTCCAGTAGCCTTCCAGCATCGTAGCCCCTTACATGCTGTCCTTTTCTTTTTACAGTGGAATTTTTACAGGCCCATCTAGCATCTCTTTGACTACGTTTATAACATGGCAATATTATATTAATGAAATTTCCGCGTTTTGCAATGGTAACAGCTTTATTTGTTTCATAACATGTTTTCGAAGACATGGTCATTATCAGTGAATTTGTCTCATCATAATACACTCAGATTCACTGATGATGACGGCCAAGCCATCGAAAACATGTTATGAAACAAATAAAGTAGTCACCATGGCAAAACGGGAAATTTCATTAATGTATTTACAAATGGTAACTTCATATATGACAATATTAGGAAAATTGTCATTTCTTCAAAACTCCTTTCTGAACAAGAAAAAAATAAAGGTAAAAATTATTTGAGGAGTACGAAATATTGTGTTGAAAACAGAGTATTAAAGTGAGTCATTGAAATGTATGATATACGATGCGTTGAAAAGGTTCAGGAAAAACAAAAACACTGCATGGAGTGAGAGAAAAAAACCTGAGCAATCAATTACACTCATGTGTTCTTAACTAACAAATAAACATAAAAAATAAAATAAATATAATAATGAAATTGAAACAAATACACATAAGACACGTTTCTGATAGAAAAGTTTTTTATTTAGATTGGTATTATTGTTATTAAATATTGAGGAAATTGTATGTGGTTTAAACCTTGTAAATTGTGTGTACATTTATCATGATATATTTTCCTTGTGCCAAAAACTGCATTGGTTTGATATAAAATAGGATAAAAACAAAATAAAATACTTCCTTTATTGACTAAAATATTTTTAAATGCTTAACGACTTACACCTCTACTTTTGTTGATTAGTGCGACACCAAAGGCACTTTTATAATAAGATTAAATGGTCGAGTTCTCGTGGGTTGTGCTTTTATGCAAAACTTAACACTTTCCAACATACCTCATTATTCGTGTTCTTTTGGTTTAAAAAGGATAAGCTAGATAATATTATGAATTTTTTACGTTATATGCCTTTTATTTTCTTAGTAAGAATTATTCCTCTCTCATTTGTAGTACTTAATGAAATTTTAAAGACTTTTAACATTTGACAAACAAGTTCTCTTGTTTCTAATTTTCATGACATTCGTGCTTTTCTGCTCTCTAGAGTTCCGTCGCATTTGTATTTGGGTTCACAGAATCTCATCATAATACTTGGATGTCTCGTCACGTTTCAAAAGTTCTGGAGACAAATTCTACCCAAAATTCTTCTCTGGTAATACAGGCATTAGAGATATATCTGCTAAAAATTTACATTTCATTTCGTCGTAAGTATGTGTCATAAATGAAATAGTTGTGTCCATAAACTAGTGTATCATAGAAGTGAAATTAGAAGATATTAGTTTTCCGAAGTCTTATTTAAAATTAGGAATAAAGAAATACTGCCAGCGCAATAATGTCAACAAACTGTCTTGGTATAATAACAACAATCCATACAGTTTAATGGAAATTTTTCATTCAAATAGTTGAGATATATAAATACAATTGACATAATTACTGTTACTAACATAAAATTGCTTGTGTTTTAAAATAATATAGAGTGTCAATCGTAGTTTCTTTAAGAGAACCTTCCAAGGGGACTTTCAAAAAGCGCAGACCAAACGTGCCACTTCTTTATAGTGAAACATACGAACTATGTGTGGTGTTATTGTCATGTTAATAATGTCTGGTAGCTCTATAACGTTAGCAAAAAACACCATATTCCGAATAATGAGGATGGCAGGTAAATAAAATCGCCGGAGAACCATACCTTGAACGGTAGACGAAAATATGTTTTAAAATAAATAACAAATTTAATAAAAAAATGAATAATAAATTGCCTGCTACAAATGAATATTTTGAGAGCTGAAAATAGACTATACATTTACAATTGACTCTGGTTAATCATGACCATATAAATAAATATAATTGGATGAAAAATACCGTAAACAAATACATTAAATTGATATGTTTTACATTCTTTGTTGGTAATTATTCTCATTAACATTTCTATAATTGCCAACATTTATTTAGATTTCATCAAATATTTAATAATTTAGCACGTTGGAGCTCACAGATTGTGATTGCTTTGAATAGCAATTGTTGGCCAAATCTGTGTCGTCTTCTTTATGGTCGTCAAACAGTTTTTCTTGACCTAGATAATAGCAGAACATGAGATGTGCAGTCTTACCACCTTGAGGCTTCCACCTGGAAGGTTCAAAGAGGATCAATACTATGTTCCCTCAATTTAAAATACTCCTTACTTCAATTTTCGTTGATTTTGTATTATGAAATGTACACTGCTCCTTTAAATAAAATAATAGTTTAAGTTTAATGTTCTTTTCACTCGCCTTTCTATATTCCTGCAACTTTGTTTGATTTACTTTAATTTTTTATCACTGTATTTACTACAACACTGGTGATTCAATAGTTCACTGTTCTGTCGTGAGGAGGCGGAGATTTTTTGGACACAAGCTGTGTGACCCTTGTTAATTGTTATTTGGAACTATTCCCTACTTCTGATTGGTTTGAAAGGATGAGAGGGAGTAATAATAAGGGATTATTCCAGTTGTGGCCACAGTAGTTTATTGAACATCTAGGTACACTTACGCAGTGGCTTCCGAGCGACGCCCACTAGCTCCTGTCGAGTGGTGCCCTTCAATGACGAGTCGTTCGAATACTCCGTTACAAGGGAGCGCCTGATCGCAATACTGAGAACGACTGCGACTGACGGTTGTGTATTGCGTACGGGATTAGGGAGCAGTTAGTCAGGACCGAGAAGTCTAGCCGAACTAAACGAGGTGTTGCTCAGAACCCGTGGGCCTTAAACCAAATACATGAGGAGCGAACGTACTCAGGACCTCAAGGTACGGCCAAGTACTACGGGAGAATGATATTTAGAACCGCGAGGTCTTGTCAAATATCATTGGAAAGTTTGTACTCAGGATCGGAAGGTCGAGCCAAGAACTAAGGGAAGGAACGATACTCAGGACCGCGAGGTCTTGCCAAATATCATTGAAAGGTTTCTACTCAGGACTGCAAGGTCGAGCTAAGTACGGGTAGGATGGAAGAACGGACACAAGCGTCGATCACGCGAGTGCTGCGAGCGGTGGCTTATATAGCTGTTTATCGTCAAGTCAGTTTTGACTGTGGCGCATCACTGCTTGGCAACGCGGGTGACGCTACCTGCATCTTCGCGACTGTTCTCACTTGCCGTTTCACTTTCTTTATAGTCGTTATTCTTTACTACAATTCACTGGATTCACTTGCTTGTTAATATCTTTATAACTTTCTTTTTATATATAACACTTTTCTATAAAATTAATAAATAACTCAATGTTTTTACTTGCATCTTAATAGTATTATAACCTTTCTTCAAAACATCACCCTTTTCGTAAAAACTCACGAATGAATACTTCACTGTTGTTATGCCGCGGTGAATTGCTACATATCGTAACACGATTACCCTCCCCACAATACCGTCGAGTAGTGACGCGATCGGCGCGAAGCTTGCGCGCTTCCAACCGCCCTTTCTACGAGGTTGCCATTCTAGGCTAGTATTTTGTTACATATTTTTACTAAATTATATTATGAATTATATACCAATATTACATTTGTTAGATATTTATGCAAATTTATTTGCAATATTTAGTACTTTAATTGTGCTTTTCCAATTCTTGCAATTTCATTATGTTTACGTAATACAATTTCTTATTGGCTTCAAATACCTTTCCGTATTGTAATTTGTGGTTGGAACAGTATTGAAATAGACTTTCATGTACTGAGTTTCCTTAATATCTCTAAGTTGTTATCTTTATTACAACTTAAATTCGATTTATGTAATAAATGAACACTAATGGCATCTATGGTTTCATAAAGGTACTACTGACAGAAGCTTCTAGAACTACCGTTGAAGGTTTGGTGTGCTTCAAATAATGGTTTTGTGACTATTAGGACTTGTGTTGAAATGAACATACATAATTACGTGTTCTCTTCCCAAACTACTGTGACAATATTCTATTACGCTTCTTTTGTTTTCATACGATTTTATGGTATTAATCGTCAGAAGAAAATGAAAATAGTGAAGTTCTCCCGTAGAGGATTCAAAACCTCTCATCCAGGTTTTTATAACTCAGAGAAGCAATTTTTTTAAGAACTTGAAATTTGATATGGTTTTTTATCGGTCGCATAGCGGTGAATAACCTTCAATAAATAAATTAGGGACAGAAGTGTCGTGTTGAAACTTCAAAAATATTACTACAAATAAAACTTTAATTTGCATTTCCAGCGGATTTTTATTGGATATGAGAAAAGTATACCCTTGTTTTGAAACACTATTTTTTAATTTTTTTCTGGAAGATGGCTGTGTTAGGAAATAAACTCAACAAATGGAAATAAAATTTATCAATTAAATTTGAATTCAATACTCGTTGTAATACAATAAATTTAATTACACTAATTACGAGCTGATTACCCCGTTACTCGCAATTTTTCTTAGACTAATCTTTTACTGAGGAAGAAATGAAATCTATCTGTATTGTAAGATAAAAATATTTTACTTACTTGTTTTCAAAAACATGTTCAGTATTTTTATTTTTCAACTTCAGAATAATACAATTTTAATACATAACTTGATTGTGTACACTACACCACCTTGCGGGAACCGCAACGGTCGAATTTTCGCATCCGAGGCATGACGCGACTGCACCATTTCACTAAAATTATTATAAAATCTAAACTATTCGTCGAAAATTTACGATTTAAAGACATTAAACGCACTAAACAAATAATTCACTAAATTTGATGATGATTCGGGTTTTCTTTCTTAAATTGATGTATTTTAACTTTTCTTTTTTAAATAAGGTTTTATTATTAATTTAGGTCAATTTTTTGTAGATATACTTATGCTGTCGCGGACTTTTTGTAGAATTCTTTGAGGTAAACAATATGTCCATTCATTGTTGTCACATGTCTAACCGTTTAGGTAGCGTAAACAAATATAACTTCCTCTTTTCCCGTTTTTATCGACAACTATCCTTATCATTTAAATTATCTCCTTGTCAAATTTAATTACGATTCGCTCATTGGTTTAGTCGTGACCAGGTAGCAACTGACAGACACGCTTTTGCGTTACGGATTTATATATTAGTATAGATTATCATAGTGTTTAAAAATGCCCGTCATCCCATTACATGCATAATCACTTGAAACTGTTTCTTATTGAAACTGTTTCGATGTCCGACACGAAAACCGAACTGATCGTCTCTGAGCAGACGCAGTCTTCTTATCTCCGCGAGAAGCCGCCCTTGAACGAGACGTTCAAATACCTTCCCAAGCACTGATAGCAGGAAGATTGGCCGATAACCGTCAGTCTGAGAATGACATTTCCCACCTTTCGGTATCAGTTTAATCATCGCCAACTTCCACTGCTTGGGAAAGTAAGTAACATGTAGCTAAGCACGCATAGAATAAGAGGAACACGGCTGTCCTTTCTGCTTCACCAAGTTTGACCAGATGTGAGGGAGTCATTTTATCTGGGCCTCGAGACTTTCTTCGATTCAGTTTCACCAATGCTGACTCCAGTTCTTCGTTTGTGATTGGACGCGCTGAGGACTGCGGGGTCGAGAGCAGGTGACTTGTTACCCCAACCCCACCTCGGACACGTTCTCCACGATATCCTCCCACTCTCTACCACTGGACTCCTCCTCGAGTTCTTGGGACGATGTGGCTCTTGCGATTAGTGCAGGTTCCAGGCTTTTACTGAAGTTATCGGTCTTCTCTTGGTTCGTTCTCACAAGTTCTCGTTGTGTCTTTAATGGGGATGTTGACGGTGTGGGCCACCCGACCGAGGGCCCTGCGCTTTTGCCACAGCTTGCTGTCATGTCCATTATTGCCTCGATGGTCTGATTCCATCGGTTCCAACGGGCCTCTTTTAGTCTTCCCCTTGTCTGTCGCGAAAGCAAATTCACATACGCCTTGTCACAGGAATCCCTGTATTTGTTGTACATGAGAAGGACACGACGATGCTCTTTAATGTATTCCTTCGTATCCTCGCTCACGTCAGGTGGGCGGATCGGAGTGCGCACAACAGTAGTTGCCACTTCACTATATTTTACAATAATGCCAGTGAGATCTGCAACACCACGACCGAGTGTGCATGGGTCCAGTGATTGCAATGCTTCAGCTTTAAACTCGGTGGTTATTCGTTGTTCCACAAAGTTGCTGAATTGGTCCCAACCCACCTCGCGGATCACATGTGTGTCCTTAGGTGGGGGTAGGTTCCAAGACAATATGCCGAGCACTGGTGAGTGAGCTGACTCGAGAACGTGGTCGGTGCATGGCAAGGTAACCAATGACCGAGAAACAACTTCTCCTCAAGTAAGAGCAAAGTCAATTATACTCCCTTGTCTCTTCGACCTCCGAGTGGAGGCTGTGGGGGCGTGAAGTACCCATTGACTCTTCGGGTTTTCCAATAATCTAAATAACCGTCACCCGTTCCTGTTACTCGTTCTGTTATGCCAGGCTGCGTGTTTGGCGTTCCAGTCACCGAGTAATGAGACTCGGTTATGAATTTTCAACACCTCCAGATCTATGCAGTCCCAGTGCTTAGGAATGTCACTAAAGTTCGGGACCCTACTAAGTAATCACTCCCACAGTCTCTAGATCCTGGAGAGCCGGGCCGTCTGAGGCTATCGGGCGGTCGTGCCGATATATAGCGTAGCCAGGAAGGCTGAACTGCATACCCGCCTTCAAGTTGGTTTCTTGAAGTGCCACCACGTCGACTTTATAATCTTGCAGACAGCCGATCAATGCTTTTACCATATCAGTGTCACACATTGACCGCCTAGTATTCCATGACATTACTGTGAGAGCATAATCTCGACAAGTGAATCCAGGGATCGCCATTTAGGTTTATTTGCGAACTACAAGTTGGAAATGAGGATCAGCAACTTCCTCATTTAAAAATGTAATCATATTAATTAAATCATTGAGTATGGAAGTTTGCTTTGGTGGGTGGGTTGCGGAGGGCTGGCTTTGGGGTAGGGAGTCAGAGACCGCAGCTGCAAAACTCATTGTACTGTGCGTAGTTAGCTTGGCTCAAGCAAACGCCTCTGAGGACGCTCTGGGCACCCCGCTCAGATGGCCGGATGAACCCCTCTACAGTTGCAGCACTGTGTGATCTTGCCACGCTGTGGACACTCAGCTGAAGGGTGATTTGCTTGAGCCTTGGGGCAGCGGACGCACCTAGCTAAGTAGCCACAGCTATGTCGGTCATGGTACCACTGTTGACAATTGATACATTGGAGTGTAAACATTTTGCGCTCTCTTGAAAGATAATTGGGAAAAGTCCAAGTCTATTTACTGAGTATAGCGCCTCTGCGCACCCTTCTGTATTGCGTATGGTCAGAAAAAATACGTCGCTGGGCAGGGAGGTGCGATCAAACGAAGTTGCGCCGAGAGCTGTTCGGCGGTGCAGCCTAAAGTGTAACACCTGGTGGTCGAGCTCCGCAACAAAGCATGCCACTTCAGTGTGATCTAAAGATAGAGGAGCTCTGCACACTATGTGTAGAACGTCTTCACTTCTGATTTGTGCGTATGGTCGAAGTAACCTTGCCACTTTGCCAGCGTCACTGCGAGATCATGCGCTTCAAGTGAGGCGCAGACCAGCCGGTACCTGCCCCGCTTAAAACCCAAATAGACTTCACCGTTCGAAAGACGGACTGCCTCCTTGGCAACCACAATTGCGGCCTCCGCCTCGAGATGTGACTGCAGAATGACCTGTGGAAGGTATACGCTGCGCCAGCCACCCTGGAGGTCCTGAGTTCGAGATTTTGCGTGTGGCCGGTTTCTTTTGTCTGGTGAAACTCCCTTGCCCGGTGGATTGTGATTGCGGCGGAATCCGGCAACTGTGAACGACTCCATCTGACAGTCGTCGTCGCGGGAGGAAAGAGTTTCAGTGGGGATTGCAGGCTCTACGCCAGCTCTCGTCGTGTCACTTATGAAGTACTTGGTGCTCCTGTTCACATTCGTATTCGCATTCGCCGCGGTTGAGGCAGCGTTCGCGTCGCGCACACTGACGCTGCGAATTAGCTCTGGTGGGGCTACCGGGCCTTGCGGAGCGGAGTCGCCGCTTCCTCGCCCGCACACACGCCCTCGCCACGCCGCCATAACGCTGCCGCCTCCGACGCCACGGAACCGCAATTAGAGACGTCCGTACTCGGCGGAGGCTAGACTCCAAATGATTATTTCTGGACCACTTGCAAATGAGTGATACGTAGGTGGATGACATCTCACAGATGTTCTCAAAATCTCTTGAATAAAGGATAATAATCCGAAACTTTCATCAAATAAACTTTTAGTGCTTTATTAATTATTTCATACAATATGTGTAATTATCCTATCGTTTCATGTATATTCTTTGTTATCAGCTACGCTACCTAACAATATATAAAGCATTGTACAAGTAATTCACTCACACACTTACTTTATTACTTTTAATTTTTGTCTTATAGTCAGGTTCAGGCCTTAAGATCTGATCTTTCACTTAACCTTAACTATAAGAGGTACAAGGGAATGAGAGATGTTGGGATTATGGAACAAATGCAATGCAACATTCATCAACGAGAGATATATAACTGGACATATAACCTTGCATTATTGACAAGGTGAAGTTTTTCTATTATTGAGGCTCATTCATTTTTGAAATTACGATTTTCAAGGGGAGATGTATAGTGAATATTCGACCTTTCGCTTCCTTTTTTATCCAACAACATGATTTGAAAGGGAAAAAATCTGAAGTTTAGGTTAGTTGGTATTTCTTTTTTAATAGAATACTGAAAAAGGGCCAAATTTTCAGTTTTTTGTCATTCGCGCTGAAAGTAGAATATGTCACCTAAGTTGAAAATATTTGATGCATTGTCCTGACTTAGAAAGCAGAGAGATAAATATATGATCTTGAAATGGCGGGTTTATGCGAAGATATTATTAATTTTTGTATTGAAATGAGTATTTTATCTATACTATATTATAAAGAATGGTAAACTATATCATAAAAAAACTATTGTTCAAAGGCAGTCAGGGTTGATACTAAGTAAATAAACAAGATCAGTTTGAACATAGGTTGAAAAGAATTTTTTGCAGAAAATTTAAATCAATCAATCGCTACCAATGAACTAACTCATCTGGCAAAGTCTCACATTAAGGACAAAACGTAGTTTTGCGATTATTATCAAAATTGTTTTTACAAATTAGTGATATGTGTATTTTATTTTATTAATTCGTGCCAAAATTAAACTGTATGCTAAAACGATAGGTCATTTTTCTTTGCTATTTATATTGAAGAGAGCTGACGCGAAACATTACCGTTAATATCGAAATATAATCATCATTGACAACTAGTTTACCTCTACATTTCCATCCTCATTTTATCGTATATAGAAAATTTTAACAAAATAAGTTTATTGTCTTCCACGTGGTCATACGCAGTTTGTAACTGCTTTTTGTCAAAAAAGTTTGATGTTATAAAACAATAAGAAAATGGGACGAGCACGACAAATCTCTTCGTATTATAAAATTACGACCCCGGCCACATTGCCTGTGCACAATTTTCCCACTGGCATATGAATAATGTGTTTCATTACACAGATTTCTATGAATAATTAGAGTATAATTTGTAAAATAGTCGACAAATGGCTTGGGTAGACCCAGGGGTGGAATATAAAACGATAAAAAATTGAAAGACGAGTCTTTATCCTGCCACGAAATGAACTTGTGATAAAGATATAAGCCCTTTATCAAAGAATAAAATTATTTCAAATTGTTTTATCAAACCAGAAATATGTAATTACTAGTTGAATACCCGGGAGATTTCTCAGATAAATATCTTTAACTAAGGAAAAATAAATCAATTTATATTGTAAGATCAAAATATTGTACTTAATGGTTTTATAAACATGTGCAGCATCCTAATTTTTCGAATTCATAATGATACAATTAATACAAACTTGACTGTACACACTTCACCATCTCTCGGGAGCCGCACCGTACCGGTCGAATTTTTGCTTCCTATGCATGATGCGGCTGCAAAATTTCATTAAAACGTAAAATCTAAATTATTCGTCGAAATGTTACGATTTAAAGACTTTTTTAATCCTTGTTAAATGCTCCAAACCATTAAATTTGATGACGACTGATTTTTTCCTTCCTAAATTACTCTCCTATTTTAACGCCTCTATAATTTAGTCGATAATTTAGGTTAATTTTTGAAGATAGACATTGTTGTCGCGGGCATTTTTGTAGAATTCTATGAGGCAAACAATATTGCCATTCATTTTTGGCATCGTTAAGACAGCGTAAGCAATTATAACTCCTTTCTCTCAATTTTATCGACATTTATCGAGAAAAACCATTTCTATCTTTCTTATCACACATTACAAAAAAAAGTTAGCCTATGTTCATCCTGAAGATCTAAACTATCTCTTTGCCAAATTTCATCACGATCGTTTCAGTGATTTAGTCGTGATCAGGTAGCAAAATGACACGTTTTCGCGTCGCACGTGTATATATTAGTATAGATTACAACTAATTCTCCGTGTGCATATAAAAAGTAATCATAAATAACAAAATGTCCCATAACAGCGATTGTGGTTCGCTGAAGATCGATCTTTTACAATGAATGTACTTCAGAAATAGTTTTATTTTGTTTCAAGAATTTTCGATATTATTTCGTAAACTAACAACAATTTTTGTTGTAAGTGTTCGTAACAATTCACGAAACAATATTAATATCCTTTGCTCACAGTTCTACTTAACATTTGAAAAAAATAAAAAACTATCGTAAGAAAGAGCTTTTAATTCCACATTACGTGTACTAAGTCGACTCACTGCCTACAGCATGACTGCGCTGAAAGCCAGAACATAGGACCATCCGTCCAGCGTGTTAATTTGCGGCGGCCGACTAATTCAACAGCAATCAAGCATTCATTCAGCGACGGATGTTTCGGCTCGCGGGTGCTCTGTGGGTGGGCGTGGCGGAGGTTCCCTCCGGGGAGCGGGAGCGCTCACGAAGTAATGTCGCACACCGCGACTCACATGTTATTATCTTTTCATGGCCCTCGCAACAGCGCCCAGTGCTACTACCTCACCTGTCGTCATTATTACATGGAATTTGTTACCGGCGTTGGGGAAAGTGGAAATAAGGACAGAGGTGAAATATGAGACTTTCATTTTATTTTTGAAAGAAGTGGAAATGTATTTTATAATTAAGGGAAAAATTTTACGTAGTCAAAATATCTTGTTATTTTGTGAAAAAGTATGATGAAAATGAGTGTGAAAATTTTTTGGACTCATTCACTATTAAAAACAATTAAAAATATTATTTATAAATTTGTCGTCGAAGCACGTGCTGAGTTTTGGCTACATATATTTTGACGGTTCAATTTTTTTTACTTTAGAGCATATAAAGATGTTGAAATATATAATTTTAAATTCTTTTCTAATCGCTCTCTATAACCATGAAAAGTTTAGTTTCTTAAATGTAACAGAGGCAAACTTAACTTTCAACGTATAAAATTTGAAGATGAGTATTCTGAAAGATCTCTTATGAAATTAAGGAGCACGGACATCGTGTTAAGATAATGACGATAGGAACGTATGAATTAATTTCCGTTATGAAATACAACCATGTCATTATTTGAAGAGATGAATTCTTTCTTTATAGATGATGTGTTTATTTTATTTTCTGAGCATTCGGAGTTAATATTATTATTTATGGGGAATTTTTACGTCTTACCCTTCTAAACAACAACTCTGTCAATGATGCTTTTCATTCTTAGTAGAAGTATTATTTTCATTTTTGAAAACTGTTTTTCTTTCTTCTGATTCTTGAAGTGCGTAGAACTTAACCATGATGTGGATGTACGGAAACAATATTTTAGATATTGTAAGAACAGCTGCTAATAGTAGAAGTGCACTCTTACCACTCCACTAAATCCGTTATTTCTTATCTCGTGGAATAAATGCGTTGCATTAATGTTGCGGGTACATTCGTATCACGAAACTCTCCATCATTGTGATATATTCCACTGTGAATGTTCAGATACACTGATCACCATACGCGTGAGTGTTTCGAACCGTACCCAACAAATTCTGCCTCTTTCATTCAGTTAGGGAACGTATCCTTTTCTGATGACGGTTTTGCATTCTATCCCTTGCCAGTTATCACAAGAATCAGGTGGTATCTATGCATTCGATGTCACGATGTCATTGTTAAATCTATGTTTCAATCCACAGAGAAGGCTTTACTAACAAAGCACCGACTATTTTGTTATCACTGAAAAACGCTTTTGTTTCGTGATATTTCATGCATATCTACTGAAACGTGAAACGTTTCCGATAATTGTGATTCTTAATGCCTCTTCTTGTATCTCAGTCAATATTGTTTCTTCGATTCTACAAATACTTGTTATTCTTCTATAACTACACAAACTCTTCTCGTAAACTATTTCTAACATCACAGATCACAGCATCCAGTCACTTAGTGAGATATTTACCCTATAAATTTATTTACCCTATAAATAAAAATATTATTCATAACATTTTAGCCAATACTGTACTTGTAGAGTAGTACTTTAGTTACTGTTAGTTATAACACTCATACTGAAGTACAATTTTGATGATCTAAAAAGAGAAATGTTAATAATTTTCATTATGAATGTAATATATCCATATTGGTAGTACAGCACTGAATTCTCGTTGTATCTGCAAAACTATAACAATTACTTATATTGGCGTGTTTTCTATTCGCTAGAATGTTAAATACATTGTAATATATTTGTGTAATCACCAAGAAGACAATGCAGAAAGAAGCGTGATATACATTCTCACTGACCGACTTCAAGCCTGATGGTGAAGTATGAGGGTGGGAGGTGCTGGTGTGTGAGGAGGTGAGGGTGGGGGGTGGGAGAGAGGGTCGTTTGTGAGCCATTGGCTTTGGCAGACCTTGTGATAACGGACGCTTGCGTCTATGTGAACAGCGCTGCTCACAGTACGCTGCTCATGCTGTACTTCTCTCAGTGCATTGCGGACCGACCCACAGATAAGCGCAACGTCCCTCAGTGCAGACGGTCAACTGCGCGAGAGATACATGGCTGACCCAGGGCACGATGGACGCCGCTCGCTTCATTGCTTTTATCACAAGTAATATGGGGCAGTGATAATCGAAAATGACAGTTATTTAAATTTTAAAGTCCTTCGTGTATCATTCACCCACAATTTACCTATGTTATTTCAACAGCGCATTAAAGTAACTAGTTTTATTTTTTTTAAAAATGAGGAATCCTCTCACATGAATGGCTATTTTTGTCCCTTCTTTCTCTGTTACCCTCTTAAAAGCCCATTATAGTCAAAACTTTGGGGTCGAAAATTTCCATTATACTTTTGTATAATTAGTTCACTGACTTCGTTGATAAGCCATTATACTGCAATAATACAAATAATATGACCGGGGAAAAAATTTCTTAAACTTTTACAAAACATAACATCGTATTTTGAAATAAATCTAGATATAGTAATTCACAGTAGTTACATTTTCACACTTACTTGTTTTAAATAGGAATTTTTTTATAGAAGTAGTATTCGTTAGGGTGTTGTTTGGAGAGGATTTTTCACCATTATGTGTAGATGTTTTCCCTTTCTCACCTTTCCTTGATTCATTTTGACTGCGCTTCAGCCATTTAATCTCCAATAAAATAAACCCTTATGACCAGTAGTATTTATAAAAGACTTTAAAATTAAATATTTTTATTAAAACTCGTCTTGTTTACAATTTTAAATATCGTCTTCAGTCATTATTTTAATGCAAATCTCTCTACAACCTGAGATTGAAGTTGGTTAAATGGTAATGGCGCACAAACACGTTTTACGTAGGCTTTGCTTTCTGTTCACATGAATAAATGCAGAAGCATCCATCAGTCACAAGACTAGTGATCTGGTATCACAAACGATAAGAAACGTCTATAAATATAATTGGATGAACAAAAACTGACGCCGGATTGTGGTTGCAGTAATGATGGTCACGCAGATATAAAAGACGTTGGAAGACAGCGCAGCTCGGTTGCTGCCTTCTCATCACCAGCATTAACGCCGAATAAAGCGGCATTAAGAGATCAGCATTCCTCGGCGGCGCTCTCCACGGATGAAATTAAATTAAAACCACCCCCGCAATCTTCTTCACCCTCAAGCGAAGTTCTCTCTCCTCGTGTCTACTTCACGGTGGGTCACCAAATTTCTACAGCGCTCTTCTATATCTCTGCCTTGTGTTTTCTGGTTCCCTCGTTTACGTGGTGAGTGGGGATTTTTCTTTTAGAATATTTGCTCTGCCCTTATCATTCTCGTTTCATATTCTAACTTTAGGTAAATCATTGGGTATTTTGAAACATAAAAGTAAATTGGTATTAATATTTTATTATAGATTTAATTTTTCATTTGCCAATGTCAATTTATTAAAACACACTAAAAAGTATGATGTTATTAATTTTTTTAAACTTAATAATAAAAAAGCAAATTAAAATTAATTCATTAACAATGTGAATTAAAAATACCAAAAATGTATTTAATATTTGTTTCTCGATATTTGGATGTAACATTGAGTTATGTAATAATATTAACTTTACAACGTAAATAATATTCATCGATTGCAAAAATAATATTTGAGAAACTGTTATTCTTATTTTGACGAATTTGAAATCGCATTACCGTGTTTTCAGTTCAAGGTCGGAATTGCTTTCCTCGATTATTGGGTTAGCTCCGCTTTTCTTGTTGTTGCTTTTGCTTTTTACTTCTTCACGGTTGTCTTTCAATAGAACGAAAGTCTCGAAATCTGTCACGAAGATGTTCCCTTAACTTACTTCTCTGTCGCCAACAATGTTACCTTTTTGCAGAAGTTTACATTTTATTTTCAGTGTTTGCTTGATTTCACTTCACCTGATATTAAATCTCTGATCTAAAATTCGAAATAGAGTATTAATAAATATGTAGTGTTAAATTGTAGATAATAATTATTCCCCGTTAATTTTGAGATAAATAAAATAAAATTGCCCTACTTGATTAATAATTATATATGATGTGAAAATTGTGAACTTAGTCAAACAACGGAAACAGTTTTCTCTCTTAATATTTTACACAACGCATTCATGTCTCAATTATATTTTGAAGAGTTGCAATAATTTAAAACTCAACAAATATTGTTTTAAAGTCGTTTTTACTCAAATATTTAAGAGGTACATGGGATTGGATTTTATACGTTGCAAGAAAAGCAAATAAGATTTACATTTAATTTAATTGTAAATTATATTTTCCTCGCATTTTGAAAATAATTCGTGTGATATTTCAGAAATATGTTAGAAACTGCTTTATTTAAAATGTCACGGAGCATAGTAAAATACAACCTCTTAAATTAACCACTGTAACTACTTAACATTTCTGTTATATTCTAAATGAGCGCCGTCCAACTGGTGTTTATTTGCACAAATGAAACTTTGTTTAGGGCCCATGAGATATTTTAGTTTAAAACTTTTCATCGTTGGGGGAAAGGCACAACTAAGTGTTATAAATCTATACTGTGAGAATTAATATTTGATGTGACATGCCCGGTAAGAGAAAATTGAAAATAGTATACGGGGTTACCCCGTCATACACTACAATATGAAAATATTTTATTGTAACTCTTAGCATTAAAAGTACTGCTTACGTACCCCGTCATACATTACAGTATGCAAATATTTTATTATAACACTAATTATTAAAAGTATCTTTTGAAAATAAGGAAATACGAGTATATAATTTAATTTTTACAGCTTGAAATAATATAAATTTGTTGATAAGAATCAAAATATCGCGTTACCGATAAATAAATATGACCTACTAGTTTTATTCGTCGGGAAACATTTTGAAAAAAACCGTTCCCTGCCGACCCGATCGATCGAGGTTGTGTAGAAAATGGTCCGCGGACGGAGATAATTTAGACAGCACTGTTTCGAATAATCAATATGATATGTGATGTATTTCACAGTTATATAATTCATGAACCATTTATTCTCAGTATAGGTGAATTATATGTAGTTCTTTCAGACAAATATTGTCCAATGAGTTTGTTAAAATAAGGAGAACATAAAAGTTATAACAATAATATAACTTACCTAGCATTAAAAATTTTAATATGAAAAAAACAACAACCAAGAACAGAAAGATACTACACAGTCAGGTAGGATGCAATTTGTGCGAAACTAATGACCAGAATAACTCAGTTCAATATTTTGAATTATTTCTAATTTCACAAAACAAATCTATTTTTCATAAAAAATATTATTGAGAAACACATAATAAAGATCTGCTATTTTTTCCATTAAACTGTTTGAGCTATTATGCTTCTTTGTGTTCCCACTACCATAACATACATTTGGCTTGACAGTCAAACTTGTGCTGCTAACTATGAGGTCAAATAGTAAGTTTATAATATAACCCACTATTGTACCTAATCAATTTTACTATGGAGAATACAGATAAGACCTTAACTGAATATTTAAAAAATAGTAATATCACGTTTACTTTCAACACCTCATATGACTTTCTCATCGAAACTAGCAATTTTTTTTCCAGGAAGTAAGAGGTTGGGTGTATGTGAATCGTGTGTGTTGGAGGTAAAAGTGAAGAGAAAATTGTGGTATATAATACTTCGATGTAAAATTATCATTTTCTTTTATATGTTGGGAACAAAAGAAACAAGAAACTCTGAGATTTCTTTATTCATTTCCTACTCCGGAAAAACAAAAGACACCCTCCTTGTCATTGATCTGATGAGGTCTTCTACACACAGTTTGTACACTTGATAAGTCACCAATATATTATCTTGATCTCAAAATTTCAATCCAAAGTATACAAAGTGCACTTTTTCACAAAATCCGTATTACTCAGCTGTTCGTTTACTGAACAAAGGTAAAAAGAGTTAGACATATTGACTCATATTCGTGGACTCAGTATTACCAATGTCAAGAAGAACAGATGATAATCTAACTTACACGTAACCAGTGGCGCATGTAGCATGTATTAAAATTGCGCCCCGATTCAAATATTATGATTGTTCTAGCATACATCTAGTGCACTGATACTAAAAACCTTAATTAATATTTGTAGCAATTAACTAGTGTGTAAATATGAATATAGGAGGTTAAATAAAAGTTACGCATTGTTGGCTATAATTTTCTGTTTCACAAATTTTGTTTTTGTATTATGATTATTTATGTCAGCGGATTTTGTATATCATCATAACTGAACTATTTTGCTTTGCCTCCCGTAATGTTCTGTCATATTACCACAAACTCGTTAGTTTTTTTTCCAGATGTCGGTGGAACGCGTGATCTCAAACCAGCAAAGGAATATTTTGAACCCCTGCATCCCATTCAATAATAAAAGCCGTTATCGCGATTTAGATCTCTGGGCACGTGGAGGAAAGCAATCTCATTCGCGTGTTCTGTCCCTTGACTCTACTTCTTTAGACTGACCAAAGGTGAAAAACTGACAGATTTACTTGTTCAAATTAACGGTCTTAGAAATAAAGAAATAGAAATGTTGGATAAACCTAGCGTGTAAAATTTTACCTTTATCATGGGCGTGTTTCTAGGCAATTTAATAAATATCGGGCATCTTTCTTACTGAAATAATCTAAATTAAATAAACTAAACTTATAATACTGAATCCAGCAAGTTAAACAAAATCAGAGCAAGTATAAATGAAAAATGCTAATTCTATAATAAATTGCAACTTTGTTTTTCATTGCAAGTTGTCAAATGGGGCTCTTTTGACTTGAGTCCAGGTTACGTGCCGTGATTACAATACACAGATACGCCATTGCACTAAACGTATGTCAAATCAAGTGAAACCCAGAAAATGGAATGGAGATATGTGAGAGCATGCTAAATATTGTACGAAAACGATCCAATAGTTTAACTTAGACACACAGACATCAGTGTGCATCCTTAAAAGATAAATATCGAGAAATAAATGCAGTTGTTTCGTTATTCTTTCGATCATATCCCGGTTAGATCTCATTTGTATATGTCAATTATGTGGTACTAATGTGGAATTATGTAGTTTCGATTTATAAGATTTTAAATTGTTTCAAAGTGATTCTGGAAATTAATTTTCAAAATTTCCAAATTAAAGATATGATAAATGCTCATCAGAGAAATAGTTTTGCTGTCTTTGATTCAACCGTATTCTTCCGACGTTTTAACTATTTTTCTAATGCAAAAAATGTAAAAGATTTCAGGTAAAATTAACCAAATTTATTTTTGGTAGCACACCTGTGTTAATTTTCTATTTATGCCAGTATTTTTGACAATTTTTTGAATTTATTTTCGTATCTCCAGAAGGCGGAATGTGTGAGGGATGGAAGTAATGTGATTCAGCAGAGACATGCCAGTGAGAAGCAAAGAGGAAATAATTTTAGTACGTGGTGCGTGTCGGCCAACAATGGCGTCCATCACGTGATCTGTGCTGGTGGCGTGGCGTGACGTAAGCAAGTGTCTCGGCTGCAGAAAGCCCTCTGCCACTCCCACGTCTCGTCTCTTGAGTCTCTTGGATGTACGAGTTTTGTCGAGGATTTTCTACTCGGCTTGTGAAAGATATACTGCGTTTCTTGGGACTAAAGTTGAGTGATTTAATAAAACGGAGTCGGTCTTCTTTTTCCTTTTCTTGATTTTCTCATACCACCCTCCTCAATAAGTAGTTCAAAATATGTCTGGCCACTCAGAATATTAAATTCCTTACATTCATGTTGTATTGTATATTTATTTGAATACATTTCGAGTTACGAATTCCGCTCTAGATCATTATTTATCTTCAGTATAATTGCAAAATATTTAATCACGAATATTTTCACATTTCATTATCGTATGATAATAAACATGCAAAATTATTACCAAAGACTTTATTATAGAGTTCATCAGTTATAGTGCAAATGCAAAATTTTAGTGTGTCGTACAGTTCATATACGAAGGTTTGAAATAGTGCATGACAAATTTCGTAAAACTAAAAAGAGTTATCACACGCTGAAACGAAGAATAATTTGCAGAAAAATAAGTATTTAAGAAATAAATACAAAAAAATGAGGCGTTCTTATTATAAACGTTTATATTATACGTAAATGACGAAGACTAATGCCGTAATAGTTTCTTGAAATAAGTAAGTGAATTTTGTGTTTTATTTTCTATTTTTTCATTATCTTTAAAACTTTTTAATTTATAGAAGACTGTCGTGTCACATTATTTCAATATTTCCGTAATATATTACTCAGAGTATTTCATCACTGTCGCACTCTGGTTTCTTTTATTCTCGCTATTCACTAGTTTTCCTTATAATTTTCTTCCAACACGTATGAAAATTTTCTTCTCCCTTCTCTGTGAACTCATTCAATGTCACACTCCTAGGCCAATTCGCCGGAAAAATACCGCGGGGATATATTCAACGTTCGGCTGGGTGGGGTCGGCAGATTGTGCAATTTGTTTTCGGAAGCAGGAGTAGGGAGAGGGTGCGTCGCCGGCAGAAGAGGCGCTGGACAAGACAAATAAAAAACGAACCAGCTCTCATTCTTGTACCCTCTGGCAGTAAATACACGAAAAGGGTTTTCTCATCAATAGCGGGAACTGATCTCCACGAAAACAAATCACAGACTGTGGAATACATTTACCACTGAATGTACTGCTTACTTACTACTTAATGTTCACAACTCTTGTATAATCGCAAATAAACATATTTTCTTGAATGAAAAATTTATTTTAATTAGTAATTGAAAAAAGAGATGGAAAGCAGTCTCTTATCAAGAGACACATCTAATGGTCACACATGAAAAATTAAATATATTTAACCACAATGAAGTGTAATAAATATGTTTACTTAATCATTCATGTCCTTCAAAAGAAAAAGTTCTCTTAAATGATTTAAATTATGAACATTAAGCTCAAACAAAATATTTAAACGTAAATTAGTCATGATAATCTGTTATTACTTTTATTACTACTATTTATGGTGAATTATTCCTCAATCGAATGTTTCCAACTAACAATATACAGGATATATTACTGTCCAGTGATGGATTAAAGATTTATGATACAAAATACCTAAAAAACAATCGATTTCATTATTACCGTATTGAATTAACACACTATATTAATATGTAATTGGGGAGTAAGTTTATATCTTGTTAAATTAATAAATGAAAAATTCATATCATTGAAAAGCCATTGTCAAGCGTCAGTGTTCAGCAACTATTACTGTATCCACTTTCTTTAAATGAACTGATGAACGAATCTCGTAAAATCTGCATTGAACAGGTTCCGCAGCATATCACAACAATGCAACGCATGCGTCGAACTAAGAGCTTCCTTTCTGGCGCTCAAATGTTACATATTATTTAATGTGATCAGTCGCTGGAGAGATCTCTCCGGATATGAACGAATCCGGGTTTTTTCTTTTGAACTCAGAACGAATAGTTCTGCCCTTCTCTACTTGGTGGCATTGAGGGAACCAAGTTACATAGCGAACGTGTGAATTGCGCTGAACGCCGTGCACTGTAGATGAGCGCGCTTCCGCGCCAAGTACAGTGATTGTCTTTTGGTTAAAAACAGAAGAGAAATGTCGTGTCAGAATAAGTTGTAAAGTATCATATTTATTGTATTTTTTGAAATTTTCTTATGCACTGATATAATGAATTCCTATTGAAAATTATTTACACCAAATGGAAGGAATTTGATATTCAATCATATCTCTTACTTCAACAATGAGGTGTGATATTTTTTGCACTTTCATTAATTTGTTCTGATTTATTGTTTGGTAGGGAGGGCTGTGTTCCAGTATGTGATAAACTTCTGTGTTTTAAACAGTTACAATTATCATAAAAGATACCAAATGTCAATATATAACTAATATTTCAACAAATGTTGACGAAAATTTTAAAATATAACTAATATATCAAAAATTGTTTCGATTATAGGAGTGTTCAGTTAATCTCCAAGTCACCAAATTAATGTTTACAAAAGGAAATCAACAATACAAAACCATATAAATAAGAAAACTTAAATGTATACCTAATATCTCGGACACTTTAGATATGTAAAATGTGGGTCCATATTAGTTAGAGACTTTTCAAGAAATCTCGAATTAAAAAAAAATCTCTTAAAAAGGCAAAATGTTGAATCCTCCGATCGTTAAAAGTCACTTAACTCAGTATTGTGCACACGTCGAGTTGAGAGAAAAACACGTGGGTGCACTCCAATCATACGGATTATTTTTCTCTCAGCACAACGATTACCCCTACATTTGAACGCTCAACAAGCTTTACAATAATTATTTTAAAATATTCTATAATTCCACTATTATTCTTGAAATTGGCATTGGTTTCAATTCAATTCAAGTTTACTGACAATACATTTTGTAAATCTCTATATGGAGGTACAATAGTAAAAACCTGAAAGAGAGGGGAGACTCTCTGTTCTCAAGGGTCAGTGTAATAAACACAATAAAACTTACTAACAAAAAACTTATAATTATACATTTTTCACATTTTATAGCTTTGTTTTGCATAAATGTCAACATGATAGATTATTTTTTAATTAGGGATATAATACAAGTCAATGTTCCTCATGTAATTTAATTAACTCAGAAATCTTTTTTTATTTTAATTTTATTAGACAGATTTAGGCATTTTAAATCATATGGTAAAATATTATAAAATTCTATAGCTGTGAATGTATATTTTTTCTCGGTTCATTCCTTTTTTATATTTTGGCAATACAATACCTCTATTTTAGTATTTTTATTACCAATTTTATCATTTATATCAGTCCAGCGGTTTTTAGTGTCTTTACAACTTTTTTAATTTCTTAATTCCTTTTCGGTTTGTAATATTTATTGAGAAAACGTTTTAGAAGATTTATTTTAAGCGTTCGCGAGAAAAACATTTATCTTGACATAGTTTTCAAAATCCCAAAATATTCCTCCCCAAGATTGTCCAAACAACGTTGGAAAAATAACTAATAATTTGTTTTCCATCAAAAATAAAGGGTCCAACGTTTCAGTGTTAGTTGATAAAATGACATTTTGTATCGCTAAGAAAAGAGATGTGAATGTAGTATGTTTACTTTTAGATAAATTATTGACTGAAGAACAATATTTTAAGTGAGAGGCATTGTGAATGAGAAGTTAATAAATAAGTCAATTTATTGATACAATGGCTTAATTTCTTTGTTTTGCTACTAACATATTTTATTGAAACATTTTTCATAAGATTGATAATTCTTACTTGAAGCAATAAACCAATTTCCGGCATATTTCACTATTGTTTAAAAATACACGTCAGATGGGACGACTGTTATCGAATATATGGTATATATTAATCCGATTGAACTATATGTGGTATACATGAATCACCCCCCTCCGCCCCAACAAATACACGACCATCATCTTCTATTAATTGCCATTGTGTCACTATTCGCTGACTAACTTGACAGTCGTTAGTCCCTTACGAGATCTAAATGTGACACAATTATATGGACCGTGTTACATGGACAATTTACATAGGAAAATGCCACCATATGCCCATTACAACCAAGTATTTTTTCAAATAAAAATTTAGCATTGTTTCCATGGCACCGTCATTGCGAGGGGAGTTCTTACAGAGGTTTTTCATTTTAGTAATTTCAAATAACGAAAATCGAATATTAGAAAGAAATAAATGTATTAAAATTTCAGGTTCTAATTCTATTCTTTATGAAACAAAAAACTTACCACACAAATAATATGTGAATAAAGTATTTGAAATTATTCCTTCAGTATAGTTCTTGAACTTTTGTTGAAAGGTATTTGAATAATTTGCGCACCTATGCAATTAAAGCTACATTTCAAAAATTCAACTAGAAAAGAATCATAATGGTCATAATTGAGAGTATATGAGTATATGGGGATTCTGGCATTGACAGACGCGCTTGTGGTGTGCATGTCCTTTGCATCACTGGGCACGTGATGCTATTTGTGGCTACGTTGCTCGACGCTAATTAGACCAGTCTCCAAGTACGCACTGGAGAGTGTCAAGGAGCAGCTCTGGTCATCTGACGCACCTCTCCACAACAACTCAATCGCACGTCGCGTTATGTATCACATGTTTAATAATGCGACACATATGGAATCACATGAAGGAATATATAGTCTTTTCTTTTAAGTGCAAAATGAGAGATGAGAGCGTCTTTTATTTTTTGCCATTTATTTTTCTATGTCATGTAATCTTATATTTGTATTCAACGACAAAAATTTCTCGCAAACTGGGAAATGAATGTTTTATTTTTAAAAATGATTCAAATAAAATGTTTTGTAATAAACGTTATATAATTACAAATGAGCTGGCTTATAAGTCCTAACTGAACACTTTATAATAACAAGAAGAATTGTCCTGATTCAAAATATAATTTATTCGCACCAAAGTTAATTTTTAAGGAAAAGAAATATATAGTACTCTGACGAAGATCAATGCTGTGTGAAATGTCTATTAGTCGATGTTCATTAATCAAGTTCTCAACAATTTAATTCCAACGACATTGTACTACATTATTTTAAATTCACCATGTGTTCAGAGAGAGGGGATAAGTGAATAAAAATTTAATATATTTTTACAATTTCGTGTAAATTGTTTTCGATGTTTCGACATAATTGCCATTTATTCCATAACAATATAATTATAATTTAGATTAATATTATGCAATATGATCCGACAAATAATATGAATTATGTTTGTGATGTGTTGTATCATATCACGTGCATATGCAAAAACCTTTGGAGACCTTGAAGCTATGTTTGGAGTTTTTAGAAGGGAAAAACTAAAAGTCAAGCATCACTCTTGTGTAAAGCCCAAAAGAACAGAGCAGTCAACCTTGCGATGCATGAAGCCTTTCCTTTGAAGAGAGCTTCTGAATACAGTATTATAAAGTGCACAATATTCTTGATGTCCGTGACAAAACTGTATCATTAAAACACGCGATATGTGAGGGACCCTCGTATTACAGTGATCGCTCCATCTTGAGTTAAAAATGGCCTTCAGTGTTTACAAGTGCCTATGGAGGTTAGAGACGTTAGAGTTCCAAAAATACCCTGCCAGACGTTTCCTCATTTATAACTCATAAAAATGTACAATGGTTCAGAATTTGTAAAAGAAAACTATTATTTACCTATATTATATAATATTAATTAATTTAAAAATTATAAGGGAAATCACCTTAAAGTGGATGATAAGAACAATGTTTTAATTTTTTTGTGAAGTAATATTTATGAAAATAATTTTAGTGCTTTAATTTTAGTAGAAAATCTTAAATGTGAATCGTAATCTTAGAAACATTATTCTAAATGTTATATAGCTATATAACTATCTTAACTATTTTATACCAAAACTAATCTAGTGAAGTGTGGGTTAAACTATGATCCATCCCTCGCTCTAGCGATTAATATTCCAGGAAACCGGTCGATGTCACATACATTTACTTCAGGATAACATTTGCGTGTTATCCTACATTTAGAGCGCTCCACAGACGTGGTCACCCATTTCACATTGTGATAAGCTATAGTCACTTTATTGAGATGCTTAGAAAGTCTGAAATTTTCCCTCAAATAAATTACTTTTTTTTCATAAAACCTGTCGTTTGTATTGTGGCATCGTCTGATGATATTGGTCTTTTCGCATAGATGATCAGAAACATGTCGAAAAACTTTTCAAACATTTTTACAAGTAGTTCTTATGACCCATGTGAGCCATATTTACATGTCGGAAAAATTAGTCTCCCATTGAGATAACATTATAGAACGTCTAGTTTGAAGGCGATTGACTTGCACACTTACATTTGTTGTTGCTTCTTTTCATATTTTATTAACTACATCTAATTTCAAAAGAAAACTATTGCAAATTTCATTTATGAATCATGAAATCTGAAAACAAAGTACTATCTACTCATATTTGTATAGATTACGTAACTGTTCAATAAAAAATCGGTTCTGTGGAGAGAAAGTAGGTCATATTACCAGAAGGTGGTGACACTGACACGCTCACACTCAGACATAAATTAAGGCGCTTTGAGTCGTTGAAGAATGTTGATTGAAGGCTCATTGGAATTGTCATGAAAATGATTGAGATATGTGTTTTGATAGTGTAGGAATTTTGAATCGTTCATTTCCAAAAAAATCTTATCATCTTAAAAAATTATCAAATTAACAAAATAAATTTTCTTTTTTTTTGTGACTTATCAATTTTAAAATATTTTTTATGACAAAAAAAGTTTCAATGTTAAACAACATACTGAAACCAGCATATACGGTTGTAAACTGAGTAGCGCCATGAACGTGGACCTTCACTAATGATTATTATAAGACAAGAATATTCGAGAAAAATATTTACCAGTGTCGACGTAAAATTTTAAATATTATCGTGAAATATAAAAGACGTAAACTAAAAATAAATACAGAAATTATTCGAAATAAATATACTTCTAAAATAATTAAATACTGCCCTTAAATACTCACATTATACACAGGTATAATGTTTATGAACATTTACCTTACCCAACTAGGTGTGGTTGCGACCGACTTCTGACGTATTGCATGGTGAAGGACGCTCCATTTTAATATAAAATAAGAGCATATACTCGAATAAAAAACTTAAATTCAACAATAATGCTTCACTTCAAATAAAGCAATATGGTTCAAGAAGCAAATGGTGTAGAAAAAGCCAAGTGTTGTTAATTTTTATGATGAAATATTGGAAAACAAATGACACACCGTTAAATCCAACCAAATATTTTATGTGTCCAGTACTAAAATTGAAGAATAGTGCCTTTGGAACACGTATATTATAATTCACGGTTTTATATAACACGAAAACTGTAAACAGCAGCCACAATGTTGTGAAACTGGAACAGTTCCAACTGAGCTGCAGATGTATCTTGTACTAAGATGTGTATCTTGCCCTCGCCCAGATTCCCATTATCGTAAGAAATCTGTTTATTCCAACCACAAACTACCATACGTTTCTCATTAAACTTAGAATTCTGTGGCGTAAAGAAGTCTAAAGGTTTTGCATGTTTCACTGAAGAACTAAGATGGATGGAAAAACATCAGCAAAATATATATATATATATATATANTGTGGTGCAGTAAAACGTTTACTTTACTTTTATTAATTCTTATTGATTCTTATTGTGATGATAACAAAAAGCACTGGTATTTACTCACAACTTCATAGCATGTTTACTCGTAGTGCGGAGGTTGGAAAATTTCGAACGCGAACATTTTGTAAGCAACGTTGCATCCTAAACACAAATATAAATCAACCTAATTAGTAAGGTTGTTACCTAACATGTGTTGTAGTTTTATGTATTCGACAATTTTTTTGTGTTATTTTTTCTTTTGGTGTCATATCAATTTTCATTGACTAATATGCTCAGTCCTCTATGCTCTTGAATCGGAGATTAGATGTAGTAAAACATTTTGAAGCTCATAATGTACTTACTACCATCTATTCGTTTTATTTTTTGACTACGACAAGTTTCTTTAGTAATTAAAGGAAGTTACACAAAATGTAGGAAAACAGTTTGTCCAATACGAGTCCCTAAGGTAATGAAGAGCAAAAATGTTTATAAGGAGTAGATTTACTTCTCCCTCATTCATGAAAGAAGAGCATATTACAGATATAGTTAGACTTCGTAGATTGGCGGATAAATTAATATTTATTATGGTGACATATCTAGCACACAATAATACTGCAGTGCTTCCGTATCATGTAATAAAATAAAAGATCGTCGCATATAGTATTAAGAATCAGTGGAAGGTAAATAAAGTGCATATCGTCCCTTAGTCATTTCCAGCAGAGGGCTTATACACAAGAATCTACGTAAAAATCTCGTAGCCCTAGGGATTAAGAATGGAACTGCTTACCTTATAAAGAAGTCAGTCGTGCTTAATAATTGTCACATTGTCAGGAACTTCCTCAGCATTGATCTTTAAATAAGTTTACTCATTATTGCTTGGAACTGACCTCACAATTGATGAGTGATCGGAGTGGATTGTGATGAAAAAGCAGAAAACCAATTATTATAGAGAATCGTATGTAATACATAATAAACAATTTGGAAATATCTAGGAATGCCAAAGCTGCTAATTTTTTTCTGAAGATTTGTCTTAAATGCAAATCATACAGGTTCGAGAACGAGGGAGATGAGCACGAGAGGCATCAGAACATCCGTGGAAGGTTAATAATGGTTATTCCTATGAAAGATAGATGGGTATTGGGTGAATACCCACCATACGCAAATGTTCAGGAATTCACGTAACTATTGCCTGAAACACGGCCATGAAGTGGGTAAGCAACCTGCAATACCGTCATGATAAACGTGTCAGCGCTCTTCCCCCTTGGTTCGGGATATCACCATTGATATCACGGGAACACCCTGTTTTTAATTTCTTTTGCATGTTTTAATTCTGTGGCAAAAATTTTAGTTCTTAAAATAAATGATAATATCAAGTATTAATTCTTGGACTGAGTGCAAGAGTCAACGTACATTTCTGTTCCTTTTTCTGAGAAACAAAAATATCTTTACCCTTTGCAAACCATTCGTTTGTTTACTTTCCGTACGTCAACCGGAACTGTAATTAGAAAATTGTGTTAACGATATTACTACGTTGTTTTAATTTCAGCTTCATACATTTAAATGTCCAAGAATCGTCTTAATATATTACCTGTGTTGAATTAAGAGGTTTGATGACAGCGTTGTTAATATTACGGTTTTGTGTCACCGAGGTCGAAGAATTTATGAATTTTTCGTTTCATTTTTCCTGTTTCCTGTATGTTACTTTCGTTTTAGCACTGGGACACCTTGAAACTGATCGAATGGAAAATTAAATATTCTCCCATTGTGTCAATGTGACCAGTTATGTATATTTTTAATGATATCTTTGTCCTTGGTATGATAAAAGACGATTCACTTAACTGATCTTATATTGGGATTTGAAATAGAGCATTGGTTTATTTGTTTCACAATATATGAGAATAGTCATTAGACATAAACATGTGTGAGAATAGTCTACCATTGAGGGTTGCATACTTCGCACTATTGATTAGTGCTTACAAAGCATTGCTTTCATACCTCCACGACGAACAAACAATTTCCGTTCCCAAATGACGATTAAAATTTAAAATCGCGCACGACATTTGCTTCTCCGATATTGATAAATCTCCATGAAATATAGATTCGATCCATATGTGTTCTCCAGTTACATATCACCTCAGTTGTTATTACAATGTCCTAGTAATGTTAGAAAATATTTTGAATAATATGTAAGTACAATTATGGAAAATATACCAAATAATGTGATAGTGACATTTTAGCTTTAATTCTTATAGTCGGTTTCCATATGTCTCTGGGAGCAAAAATCACTTTTTTTATATTTTCAACAATATTGGCTTCTTACAAATCATATTTGTACGGAGGTTTTATATTGAACATTGGTATAAGTTATCGATAAATAAAATAACTTTTTTTTTATTTGTTAAGAGATATACTCGTAACAGAAGTCTTAATTCATAGAAAATCATTTAATCAATTTCAACTAATGGCAAAAGTGATTTGAAAATTGTTCAAAATAAGACAAAAATTATTAGAAAGTTGTCTTTTGACTTTCTTCTGTTGTATTAATAGTTCTTCAATAAAGAGTATTACACACAATAATACACATAAGTTGACTTTCAGGGATTTTTGTTCAGTCCCTTTTGATATAGTGATTTATATATAAGTAATATAGTCAAATATATAAATGAAGATTTGTAAAACTTAAGGAACCGAGCGTCTCGTAGACATTAAACTATGTCTACAGAAATTATGTTTAAAGAAACGTGTTTGTGTTTTAATATCTTCTATAAAAACCAATTTCTAAACCAGTTATTTCTTCTAATCAGAACACAATTTTCTAATTTTTGTATTATTTTGTTGAATTTAAACTATATTTCGTAGAAACATAATTAAATGTAAATATAAATTTTATAGAATCTTTCATGTTAAGATGCAGATTATGATGATACTTATTGAAATTTGATATCTTGAGATTTGATAGTTTTTATTTATTTATCGGATTTCTTGACATTGACCAAAAATGATATACTGTTTGGAAAATTGTCACTTGCAACCAACATGGTAGTGATAAAAACAGAAACAATTATTGTGAGTTCCCAAATATCAATAGAAAAAAGTATACGAAAGTAAAAGTTAACATATGTAAAATATAAAAAAGTCATAAATCCTTAGTATCGCGAAAAATGTTTCACAACACACAATGTAATTAAGACATGTCTGACAGTCTCCTTTATAATTAAAACTGTTACAAGCTAAACTGACAAACAAGAATAAACAAGTGAAACATAAAAATGTCGTGACATTTTTATTCGCCATTGATTTTCTTTAAACCTAAAACACGTTTGTGAACAAATTATCTAGAAATCTTTTTAGGGCTTCACAGTGGATGTAAGAGATCTCTTTCATAGCGAAGTGAACAGTACGCAGCATCTCATTCCAAGTACTCTCCGGATTTCTCGCGATGATGAATCCCTCTTAGGGGAAATCTGTGCGAACGTCGACTCACTACAGGACTGTGGCTCCGAAGCACATTTTATTAAGTAAAAGCGTGTTATCCTTTAGCTGTAGCCATTGCACTCATTTAGAATTCACCCGCGCCCACATATATTTGCTGGAAAAGCAGATACAGTGGCTACGTTCAGAAGCCAGGGTCTTGTTCCTGGCTGTGCAGAAGATGGATCACCTCTGTGGTAAACTAAGTTGTGTTACGAGAGGAAATTAAATACAGAAAACAATGGATAATTGGTTGCTACGGAGACGAGTGGGTATACAAATTAGTTCCCTACGCCTAAGACGTTTGCAGTAACAATTCATACCTTTCAGCTACAATACAACCTACAAGTAGCAATTTTCTTGCATTAGTTTTCATGATCAAGTCGTTATATTATAGATCCGCACAGCAGTTCATATGTTTACAAAATATTCTACTTGTATGTATAATATGTGTGATACCTCGACCATTTTTACCAATTCTTTTGTGTTATACTTTAGTTGTAGTAAATTAAAAAGATATACATATATTTTAGAGTCAAATAATTTAAATTAAGTAGTTTCAATTACCTATTTATGTAAAACTATATGAGAAAAAATCATATAATTTGAGCAATAATTCGATATATCTTAATTTACTCTGTCAAATTAAGTTTGATTTTTAAACATGCTGACGAGATTTATAGTGCATGGAAAATGCATCAATTCCGAAAAATTAAAACATTTGAGATTTACGGATTGATTGTTGACGTAATAATATTTTCGACCAATACTCAGGTATGACATAAGTTGTGGAAAGAATGAGAGGGAGGCGAATCCAAAATTGTGGTTTTGAACGTAATTTATGTGGAAATATTTACATGTACAATATATCATATACCGTTTTGATAGGTATAGATCACATGAGGTACATAATACGCATGGGTACACACCACGTTCAAATATAGTACATAAATTTTTTTTCTTTGTAGTTCATATTTGACGTAATTGAAAGACACGTTTTACCTCTATAAAAGAGCAGTCATGGAGCCATCTCCTCATACGAGTCGATTGCAATTCTTTTGTCAAGTGACTAGATACAATAAGCTTTTGCGCTCTATTCAATCATCACTGTGAAATATTAATGTTAAAGGAGTATGTTTGCACTATTTCGTGAACTGACATGGTCTTAGAAGACTTAAAGCTTTAGTTGAAATGCGTGTTTCTGGTTGACCTGGAAGAACAGTATGGAACTCAAGGAATTTGCATTCACTAGAAAGAGATCTAAATGTGGACAAAAGCTGTATAGTAAACTTTTAATACAAATAATGTCAATTTCATTTCTTAAATAAGCATAATTACTTACTTTCATATTGTTTCAATCTCTGTACATGTAAATTTTTAAGGAATCCCAGAGCTCAATTGTTCATATACCTCACTTTTCTTAAAATCAGATATAATAATGTAAAGGAAATATTCCCGGCGGTGCCCGGGAATGATCAAACTTATTTTACTCAGAAAAAAAAAATCCTCTATATTCCTAGATCAAAATAATTTTACTGTCCCTTTCAATTTACTGCATCCTAATTTTACAAAGTCATAATAATACAAATTTAATATAAAACCATTTTGAGTTTGCCCTCCAGCAGTAATAATATATGAATCCCCGGATGAAACCACCACTTAGACAAGCTACGTTGTTGTCCTTGAGAGAAATCAAATAATCGAAACATCACCAATCGGCCAAGAAAATCACTTAAAGAGAGTTACGGGTATTTAACCTCCACATATGCTGAAACTGTACTCGTCACTATTTAACTGAATGGCCCCAACATCTACAGAGAAAACGTTATTTATGGATGCAAATTTTTTACGTCTCACCCTTCACATACCCAACTCTAAGGGTACCCTGCTCGATGTGATATGAACTTTAATTTAACGGTATTACTATATTGTCATGCATCTCAGACACCATGAAAACTATTGATCCGATGCAAATCCGTTCTTTTCAATTATTTTTTCCCTCATTCCCTTTCGATCCTTCCTACAGAGGGGCAGGAAGTGTCTTTTTTCCATGGGGGCTGTTTAAGAATTACAAGATATCAGTAAGAATCTATTCTATAACTTTCCCTATTCTATAACACTACCAATCAGAGAGAGCGATCCCTGACCGCTGTTGCGCGTTGTAGAATGAACTCATTCTCCGAGAGCTGCACCGCTCGAATTTTTGCGTCCATGGCAAGTACACAATGGTGGTGGCAGGTACACAAAGACAATGGCGTTAACGAGGCTGCGCGATTTCAATAATACGCTTGTAAATTCTATTTTATTCGTCCTAATTTCACGTTATTAAGATTTTTTTAAACTTCGTTACATGAATATAACAATACTTCCTCGAATTCGATGATGATTGATTTTTCCACTTAAATTACTCCATTAAATGGTATAGGAAAACATTCCTACATATATAGCGAAACACATACCTCAATACGCATGATGAACTCCTTCATGTAATCGACACACGAAAACGTTACATGTAGCCACATGGACCGAGCGCCATGTTGTTTACTGGTTGTCAGGACGATATCACTCTTTGCACAAGAGTGTCTCAACATACGACGCCAGAGAATCCTCCACATTGTAAACATTATAAGGATCCATGCATCAAAGAGACGCCTCAAATGCGATTCCATGCAACGAAGTGACGCCTCAATTGCCTATCGAAATGCTTCGAAATCCTCGAGAAACTTCCGTAATACTCGAGAATATTCGAGAACTCGGCCCAGTTTGTTAAGAACCTTCGAGAGAATCTTAATAGACGAACCTCGACATAGTGTTACGTCATCCCCGCAGTCTACTGTTAAAGTTTAGCTTATACCTGCGGTAGCAACGGAGCTTATTACGACGGGAATTCTTCTTGAGAGCACATCGCCATCCGATAACCTCAAACAAGAACCCCAGCTCTGAGTAATAATTCTATGTCCGAAGACTTCTGAATCAGCTCCAACGCACGAGCGCCGACGAAATAACTAAGTTCAACTTGCGATTAAAGCATCAACACGCAGAAATATTTCTATGTCCGAGATCCGTGATTCAATCATTTCCAGTCTACGAGCGTCGAAGGATTTCAACTTCGAAGTATCAGACGTCCCCATCTAGTGAGCCGAAAGAATAACTCTTCATCCAGCGAACTTCAACTTCGAAGTATCACACGTCTGCGACGCCCTCACGCCGTCAGTCCAGGAACTAAGTCCGAGACACGAAAATACGACACGCCATCCTGTGAGAACGAAGATAACTTCGACCAGAGGCGCCGTCACGCACCGGAATATTGTACTCCGTCGACTAGCTACAACTGGACATCATCAGCGGCGCCATCTAGCGACAAAGAAGGAGACCTCTTGAACTTCAACAACCTACTTGCCTAAAGTCGTGAGTTAAACAAACGAGGTATCATTTCACACAGAGCTTTCAACACCTGTCGTTCGTCGTCTGGTTCGTCGTCGTCAGTGCTGAGACTTGCGAAGCAATAAAAATCTTCCCCGACAAAATAAATAAGCTGTTGACTCCCGACGTGATTCGGATTTTAAAAAAACAACCTTCTGATCTAACTTTGCTAAACACTAGCACAAAATAGATAATTCTCTGATTCAATATAATCAGTTTTCTAACGGTGACCCCATCTTACTTAACGTAATAAATTTTGCCATAATTCACTCACTAAACGTGCAATCGAATTGTACAACCGAAGTCGTGATTTCGCGAAAAAATTTGCTCCATTGGAATAGAATTCCTAGTCAAAAATTTTTCGCGCTCACTAGATACATATATTACATGTTTTGCCTTTTAATCAATGTTAATGTAATTCTTATTTTCAGTTAATTTCTATTGTGTAACATAGCTTTGCTTCGCTTTGTAGTTTGTTACTAGTTATTTTCAATTCAGACAATAAAAATCTTCCCCGACAATAGGAATATTTTAACACTTCCATTTTTAATAACTTTTTCGATAATTTAGGTTAATGTTTGTGGATATGCTGTAACGGACTTTTTTGTAGAAATCTTTGAAACGAACAATATTGCTCCACATAGATGTCACCTATCTCTAATCGTTTAGGCAGCATAAGCAAATATCTCTCTCCAAAGATGGAATTATTTCTTGGTTTCATCGACATGTATCCTCAATAACCATTTTCTATCTTTTTTTACAAACTTTTCAAAAAATAGTTCCTCTACGTTCTCCGTGGAAATGTAAACTGTCTGCTTGCCGAATGTAAACACGATCGGTTTAGTGTGAAAAGATAGCAAAAAGACAGGTTTTCACATTTATATCTTAGTAGGGATTTCTTTTACACTATTACGTTTGGGTATATTAATTGTCTCAAAACTTGGAACAGATCCAATAAGAAAATTCACTCCTTCAATTATATGAAAAGCACATTGCCCCACTTATATCACCTAAAACTCCCAAAACTGTGGACAAGGGATTCTTACAATAAACTTTGCTACCTTGCTTATTACTTATTCGCTCAGATTGTAGTTATTCTTTTTTAATAGAAATACACAAAATCAAAGGAAATTTGAAAAAATGCTTTATATTTACTCATTTCCATTAATCAAACAATAAATTTACAAACAAGAATTAACATTTTAAAATGATTCAAATTATATATTATGTTCTTTTTAAGAACAGTCATTTACTTGAATATTCAATTTCGTTCCAAATTTCCTGAGACGTTTTAGTTGGAAATGTCTGTACTCAATGTTGGTTTCATAAAGCGAAATGTATTTGAAACGAAAATAAAAATTATCTACAGATGTGTAAATGAAATTTTACATGTATTTCTATCCATTCTTTTGGTAGTTCCGCGCTCTCTCTTTGGTCTCTCTCTCTCTCGTCTGTCGATAGGTATGTCTCCTCCCGCCTCTCTTCCCCCTTTCCTCCTCCTTGTCGCCCTCAACCGCACATTCCCTCGCAACGGAGGTGTCGTGGGTGTCATGGTGTCTACACGCCTTCATTAAGGCGCGTATTAATTCGCAGCAATAGGGCACCGAGGGGGCGGAGCAGACTAGAATTCAAGGGGTGAGATTGTAGGGGTGTCGAAAGTGAGAAGCGACTACCCCTCTGTTTCATATGGCTTGTAACTATAGTGTAGAGCTTCAATTTCATTGGTATCAAGCTACTCTCTCAAATTATAGGAAAGTTGTTACAGTAAGTGTGGGACTGGGAAAAGTCTAGAGTCTAATTCCTGTTCATGGTATTAAATGTTTAATCAAAATTTTTGATACATTGCATTCTGTCTTGGAGACGTGAAGTGAAGGAATAACTTAATGATTTGATTTGACCTCTGTGCATTAGATAAGTGTCCTGGCCCATGCAATTTGTAACTCTCCAACTGAATCCCAAATTTTCACTCTGTTCCAGTCTCTCTGAATTTCACATTTTACTAAAACATCTCGATGCAAGAGAGATCAAACAAAATTCATAATTCATTTAAATGAAAAGTAAATTCACTTACATGTTGCAGTTACTATACGGGCAATATGTAGCAATAATTGGAGAAATGTTGCCAATTATAGATATTGTTGAACCTATTTCATTTATTGCTGTTAATAATACTTCGTTAATCACATTTTCAGTCTCCATATTGCATAAGAAATGATATTTTGCATTTATGCTTAGTAAAACAATTTCTTTTGTTATGTCAACGTACCGATATATTTTATATCTTCTGCACACATCGTTCCAACCAGCAAGTAATACTTACTTGGTATTTGTGGAGTATTGGCAACATTATCAAAGAATGACAAATTGTTGCTGATAGTTTTATGAGCGTTGTCTTGTTGCTCATAGTTTTATGGCTAGAAAGCTTTATCGGCTGCATAGCATCGTCAATAGCATACACTGAGTTGGTTGCTATGCAACCGAAAAAAGCTTTCTAGCAATAATGCTATGAGCAACAATCCAACCACATTAAAATATCATTATCAAGCAATACAGTCTTATTTTCATTATCATGCAATGCTCAAAATCGCTACCACCGTTTTCTTTCCAATATAAGATGTAGACCTTTCACGTTTTTATACCGTAAAAATGTAGGTGAGTTTTAAAATCGACGAGATCAAGTATGATTACTATGTCTGATTTTTTTTTATTTCGTATTTCCAATTCTTTGAATTTTGTATTTTTCACCCACTCTCAAGAATTGAAATTGGCGTGTTCATTTTCTTATGGTATTTGTGGTTATAGGTGAATTGTCTGTGAGAGTTATCCCTCTGAGTTCAAATCCGGTTCGATCCAAGTAGAATCCCAGGTGGTGGACGGAGCGGTGTTCGCGGCAGGTTTTCTTGGGGTGTCTCCCGTTTCCCCTACCTATCATTCCACCACAACATTCACTCATAATCATTCACCTCCATTTCATATTCCCAAGCCGACTTGAAAACTCGTGGGAATTATCTTCAACCCTCCTAAATTCCTAATTAGAAGCGGTCCTTGCTCCGGGTGGACATTCTACGGGCTGATGATAAATGAATAAATAACATTAGTTGTATAAAGAAACTATGATAATACACCTCAGTCAGTTGTGATAGGTTTCACACAAATGTCATTTTCAACAGTTTACAGAAAACACGAATACTTGTAAAAATAATCAAAACTTTGATTTTACTAAAACCCTGAATTAGACGATGTCGCCTTTAAAGCGTTCATCTTGATAAGTTCTAATCACTGTCTTTTTATACGTGTCGTCATATTTAGCAAAATTCAGGGCTGTGTTTTACACTCGAGGGCGTCCTAGTGGATGTGATACGGTATTATATGTTTCTTAAAATCCAAGGTTTGACACGTCGTCGAAGCAAACATTCTCTTAAAAATACATAATTTAGACTGGAGAACTTTATTTTGGCGTTGTCTATTTGATTCATTTTACATTTTAAAACAATATCAGTGATTTGAAAATGATATGTTTCACAAATTGTGTTAAGTAAATTAGTAATGTAAAATATTACAATCAAGCAGTATTTGATGATAAAATTTAGCCATCCACCATATGGTGACGAAACATTCCACAAAATAGGGTTTTATTCTTCAATAGAAAGCTGTTGAAAGTTTGGGTTGAAAATATATAGTTATTTCCATAAGGATAAATCAATTTTAGTAAAGAAATTAAACTTAAAATAAAATTATTTTGCAATTGAACTACTATTACTATTACTGTTGGTGATTGGTTTATTCAAAATAATTTTTCCTCAGTTGTACAGCTCGACGTGGGATACTCTTCTATTCTTACCGCATATACTAGACTACTTTCTGTCTACCAGTAAATTTTAGATCTCCTTTTACATCATGAAATGAAGTTGTTTATTTTTAAAACCTCCATAATTGTGTAAAAATTACATTATTGCTATATTTATGTATTTTCTTTCAATTATAAGTAGGTTTTTAGTTCTGTTCACGGGTAGATATAATATTTATATTCAATATTGGCAAACAAACTCTTTGACATTATTTCAATGAAACGTTCACTGAAGAACACGTCCTGTTAAGACATAACTGGAAACGGATTGAGTCTATAGAAGAGTTAAAATACTTAAGAAGACTCGCGATACCAACATTTTTTTTCTTCTGAAACGCGTCCTTTTCAGCGTGCTTGCTTTTAGTGAAGAAAGTGATTGAGTTCAAAAGAAGGCTTAAGAATATTCTTTCGCGCTCCGCTTTTTATGCCAACGCATAGAACTTTTTCTATTCGTTTTTCCCTCTACCGCATACGCTTCATTCACTTTTCCAACTTCAGTTCTGTGTTTGTGATTGAGCCTTTTTTTTATCTCTTTCTTATTATTTTGTACATCTCGCCGTAAATGATATATTTTTGTTCTCCGGCATCAATTTTGGAAATAATTCCTTGTAGTTTATAGATTAGGGACATATTTAATTTTGAATTTTTGACTCTAGCCTAGTTTTTAATACATTTTAACTAATCGGATAATCAGCTCAAATGATATCCAGTTAATATGAATTTCTTTTAAAATAATATAAACATTGTCTCTTGTTATGTAGTCATCATCGTATTTATTATTAAAGATTTACCTGAAAATTAATGTTTATATGAACTGTTTATTGGGTTTTAATTTTTCATTTGTAGCATTTCTCCAATGAGCTTAATGAACATTATAATCCTGTTCAATCTGTCGAAGACGTCAACAAACTACAATGAAAGAATGTTAGTGCAGTTTTATGCGTTAATCGGACAACATAATATGCCATATATCATTGTAGTGCGGATACTGACATTTCTGTGGTCATCTTACCTGATTAAATAACTTGCATATTTTAGACACTAAAATACTTATATACTACTACACATTCAACCCTAGCCCGTTTATAACATTTGATTAATTGTTTTACTCGCAAGCAGTTAGTAGTTTGCAGTATTATAATTAGAGTGTTTTTGTATTTATTAACGACAATGGGATCTACACCATACAATCCAATTTATGCTTCTCATTGTGCGAAAGAATTTGACTTCGTAAATCTACAATATAAATAGAAAAACGAAACTATTGACTACTACCTCTGTTATATCAGCATCATTACATTTGAATATGCCTTTGTTATTTGAATCACACTAAGAAACCTAATTTCTCACGGATATCTATTGTTTGAGAATTAAATTGTTAGGGTGTGAGAGGAATCGCTAGTTCTCAATGGATTGAGCGCTTGCCTCCTTCCTCTGTGCTTATAGCTATGAGTCGTGAGCCGTCATCAAGGCGCTTGTCTGTCGAGTGCCCATGTCTGAATTAATTGCGCTCTTGAGGGGAAACGAGAGAAAGGAGGGATGGGGTTGACGCGACGGCGGCTCCGCGTCGTGGCGGATGCGTGCATGTCGGTGGCAGCCACGCTCTCTGGAGGCGAGATTCCGAAGGGCGAAGGCTGCGTTCTCTGTATCTGCGTTCTCAACCACGCACTCCGGATACCCACCAATGCTCAATGAATCTACGGCCTATTCTCTCTCCCTATTTTTTCCTCTTTCTCCGTTCAATATAAATTACATATATCTCTATTATTTAATTCGTTCTCAATCACTTATAATATCACTCGCATAAAACTATTGATTTTTTCCCTAATCATTGTTGTTGATTCCAACTGAACTAAACACAATTTTGAACATTAGGTCTCTATTAGTAGTTGATTTCTTCCTCGTTCTCCATCCACTTCTATCACTCTCGTAATAGTCCCTCTCTGTAATAGCAGTCGGCTATTATCGCATCAGTGCTTTATGGCAATGCCTCCTCTTTGAATTATTACAAAATGTTACTAATTGAAAATACATCATGCAACCAGAAAACTTCTTGAATTTTTTGGAGTGAATTATTTTGTAGTGATATCGAAAACATAAGCATAACTTATGGCACCAGAAAATTAAAATCTTCAGATTCCGTATTATGGAATAAACAAATCACAGAGTTGGTGTTGTTTTTTGATGGTTTTGATTAACATTATTTATCAGAACTTATTTTTAAAAATTAATATCATTGTTTTATTACAATTGTAAAAATCAAAATTTTTTATTTTATATAACTTTGTTTTTCGTGATTATTGACATTTCAAAACTATTCTCCCTAATTTATTCATGTTCTCCACATACATCGAGTGGTCATACCTCTCTTTTTCTCTAATGATGACTGCCAACGATTACACAGCGTCTCTTGCTATTGCATGGGAATAACTTGTGTCTGTTCTCCGGATATCATTCACCTTACCCCTCCCACGCTCGGAGGCTCCTCTCACTCTGCAGCTGTCCCTGAGGGTGCTCGATGTTCATTGAGGGTTGGGCGGGTGGTGTGAATACAGGCGCCCGCCACTATTCAATGCCTCCCTGTAGACGTCGTGTGGTCGCCGCCTCGACCGCCACGAAGGAGATACACCACCCTCCGGACGCGATGTCAAATACAAACTCGAAAATGAATATATACGAGAGACCGTCAAGCTATTAATACCATATAAATTATGCAAAATGGCTTTTCTAAGTTAATTATAGGTAAATAATGGAACTCTATTTTACAACAATTCATTTCTCTTTCTTAAGGACTGGGACCAAATATTTATCACTGCTCTTGGCAATCCGATTACACTAAGTCATCCTTGCAGTACTTTATCTTTAATTAACTTACCTCAAATCATCGGATTTTATGAAACGGTAACCTGTGGATGTTATTTACTCACATATTGACCAAAATATTGAAAAATATTTAATTGTACATTTCTCATTAAAACTAATTAACAATGCAAAATTTTGAGTAGTATTTAACAAAAATGGCCACATATCTACCATAGTAAACCAATACTTCTCCGTAAGTCTGAAGACTGGTATAAATTTCTTCCCAAATGTATTGAAAACCAAGTTCTCAAACATTTAGGAAATATCTAATACTTACTGCAGTTGTGATCCAATGAAATGATAACGAAATCATACACGATGGATCAATTCATGATAAGGTACAGCTTTTTTACTAAAATTAGAACTTAATTTCTTACGCAAACGCTACTATTACTCAAAAAAGTTCCTACTACAAGAGGAATCCTCTCACATTGATGCAAGTTTTCATCTAACGTATCATCAAGACGAACCCAATCACTGTGAGAGTATTTTTATCTCGTAGTAGTTGTTGAGAAGAGTTAGTTGGGCAAAAATGAGGAAATGGCGTGATTCCATCCGGGGAGCTTGCCGATTTAGAGTCTGTATTCTAACCATTGCGCAACGTGGATGTACATGAAAGAAATATGGGAATATAAACCTTTCCTTATCTTTATCGTGTAAAACTTTTATTTGAAATTAAACTTTCATTTATTTAAGTGAGTATAATTAAAATTCGTCGTACATTTTATGAAATTTGCGATGAACTATAGCTACAAACGCTTGAGATAGAAAATCGTCCGGGCTGTGATTAACACTTAACAGGAAGTTACACAGCTATTCGTGTGCACTAATCTTCATGGACACAATGTTCTCATCCAATTCAATGAATATTAAGGAAAATAAGTTAATATTATTATATTGTAATCTTAAAAATTTACCTAAACCCATGATTTCGTTATCATTGGTAAATCTTGGTCTACACTTCAACGGTGCTTTACTATCTTGTTTAGAATGGGCATCCGCCTACCAGCATGACTATTCACTGGAAGCAGGAGACGTATCTACCCGCAGACTACTCAATCGTCACAATGAAGTAATTTTTTTAATTTAACGCGTTTTAGTGAATTCAATTTAAGGGTTTCATCGAGTTTNTATATATATATATATATATATATATATATTAGTCTTCATACAGTTTTTGGTTGAACTTCTATGAATGTATCAATATCGAGTGCTAATGAATTTTTTTTGGTTTCTTTAGCTCAGAAATTATATACACATATATACACCAACTGGTTTCAAGAAATAGAAGAACTGACTCACAAGCAGAAATTAATAGAGAAATGATAAAATCAAGAGATGAATTCAGAAGCAAAATTAAGAAAACAAAATTCGAAGTAAAGAAAAAAATACAGGGAAAGTTTGGACAGAACAAAGGAAACAGGAACATAGCCAAAGAATGAAGATATTTTAGGAAGAAAAGAAGAAGGAAAAAGAAATAATCAGAAGATGTGTTCAAGTTAAACACTCTTCAATGGGCAATAATGTATAATGTGCAATTATATGTATATATGTTTGGACACGAGAATATATGTATGTCCCCTAACGCACATAGTAACTACCATGAACGGAAGAATGTGTGATGGCAGTGTCGACGATTAGCTTTGACGTACCCTTTCCTTGACCATATATTCTTGCATACCAAGGTACTTCGTCGCTCAACCATGCCAGAATGCCTTTCACACCTCGTTAGACGTCACGTTCTCCGAATACGCGTCACCCAAACTCTCACATGTTCCGCTTTACTCTTCATCGCTCATCTCTGCATTCCAAAACGATCCTAGTTCCTTTCGTACAGTTAGTTTGAAACGTTTTGCCTCAAAACACGTATGCGATATTCTCTTCACTATTATAGAAATGTTTACAAATAAATCATACGTTGTCTTCCAATTTGAAGTTATACATAACTTCACATCTTCCATGCGTAATGCGTCAAGGCAACTGAAATTCGTATGAGGTTAGTTACACAAATATGGAATAAGTGTTTTCCGTATTTAAATAATAAATTTTTATAAATTAATTTCATTTTATCAATTAATTTTATTTTGCCATTACTAACTATTTATTTCTCAAAGACATTAAATATATCCCTTCCCATACTTACCCACTCGCCAAAAATTAGATGGTAAAAAAATAATTTTCTGGTCTTTGGTTGAATCGTAATCTTACATTTTAACACTGTACTGTTTTATTAAAATATGAGTTCTCGTGATTCAAAGAAGTGTGGAGAATTGCTTGTTTATCGTCAGAGATGATATTCTACATCAGTTTGCTCGAATTTTATGTGAATGAGTGGTCTTAACTTTCACTGAAATATTGAGTCTATAAATTTTACTCGACATAGTGGACTTTATCTTCATCGTAGAGTATATTCCATTCGACTGTTAATGAGAAAAAGAATAATATAGTTTGTGATAATATAGTCAACATAAACTGACCCACAAAACACACAAAGGTGCACCCATTAGATTCGCAGAGGATATAACACAATTACTAAGACTAGGCACCAGGAAGAGGAGATTTTCTCAGCGCATCGTTCTGGTAGGTTTGATCCCCTGGGATAGGCTTCGTGGTATTCATTTTATAGTGGGCTGAATACTCAGCTAGGCTGATCTAGGAATCATCTCGATCGTTGAGGAATGTTTTTTAAGGTGATTTTAACTGCCGTCGTAGCTTTGAAAAACTCTGAAAAAATATGTAAATTATTTCTATGTTGTGTACAAATAACGTTTGTTACTTAAAGTTGAGATACAGTTTGGTTTTCCGCAAAAAAATCGTTATTAAAGGCATGTAAAAAACATCATTTTAGAGACTGTGTCTCAGTTTGGCGAATTGGCGACCCAAAACCCAAGCCAAACATGTTTTTTTTTACTCATAGAGTAAAAATTGGTTTAGTCGGCATGGTTACATTGGTTTAGTCGGCACCCATGGAGGTCGCCACACCTACTTTAACCCGCTACCCCGTTTCGACGTTTATTTCAAGGAAACCAGTTGACAAGTTGACTCTACATGTAATACTCTACACTTGATTCTGACAGTATGAGTGACCACACCTGATTTTATCACATACCCGACTACACAGGGGCTTAACCGCTGAGAGAATATAAAATAATGCTTTGTGGTCTCTTGATCTTTCTCCATGCTTTTTATAGGGCTTAAGCAAGAAATGGAGACGTGCAGAAAAATATTTGATTTAGTTATACGTATATACAATTGCAGAAGATATGGGACCTTCTTTTCTTATATTACGCTTTTCATAATGTATCCTCACTCTATCACAAGTTGTAATTACGTTAACACGAAAGTATATCATTTCATAGAAATGTAATTTGCTCATTCTTCCATTTAACATTTAAAATATCCAATGAATAGCAGCAGAGAAATAAAGTATCATACGCTCTGCAGAGATTAAAAACCTGTTTGATTTTATTTTTAGTAAAAAGAGAATATCTGTTCGAATTTGATCCCTGGAGTATACATTTTATTGTAATTGGTATGGAGCCAAACTCACCTCAATAAATGGGATTATAAAAGCGATTTATTTATTATCCGAATCATTCCTGTTTATAAAATAAAGCCATACTAACATTACATTGCAAAATGATACATTTCAATGGTGGTGATTGAAACGTTGATTTATATTCTTACGATTCAACCTTCAAAACAAATACTCGCAAATTTTGTTCTTCTTTTGAAGAGAAATCTTTCTGACTAATCATAACGATAATTTCACGATAAACATCAAACGATTATTTAAAATTAAAAAATAACTTCTATTTAATATTACTGAATTAAGTTTCCTATTTATATCACCTTCAATATAATTGATGAAAATTTAAACTCCATTCATTTTCTTATGTAAATTACGAAGTGAACATGTCAGTTCTGAATTCCCTATGTCAGTTTCTGCAGCACTCATTCATTCATTTACTTTTCGTGACTCACTCATTGATATTTTATCCTTGATATTTCTCGAATTAAGCTGACGTTGACTCACATTCTGTCTGCTTTCTGTTTTCTCTCTATCGTCCGTCATTCTGAGATGTCCGTCTGGGGAGGTAGTATGACTGACATGGCGAGTGTTATTGATGTGCTGAATAACTTTTAAACTAAAGAATCCATCAATTTGTCTAATAAAATGTGTATCTTGTGGAGAAAATATTTCATAAAACTATCTTGACATTTTATGGGTTCTAATGGAAATTGCCTCTGAAGAGTTGTTTTTTTAAAATTCAATTGTTATTTCTAATGGAAGTGATGTATAAATACTACCACACGTATATAAAAAAAATCAAGATAGAAGTATAATAATGAAATTTGCATTGATTTTCCAAACGATCAAGCAAGGTATTCAAATAAAACTGTTGCATAATTAGAGATCTCTAGTCAAACTAGAGACCATTCTTCAACTGCATTGTTTCAATTTAAAAGGAATAATTAATTATTTGCAGATTTAATGCACTATAATCCATGAATTACTGTTGTAATGTCAACTTTTAATATAAACAGTACAGATGATATTAAAATTTGCATGTGTGGTTATGTGCTTGACTACTACCTTAAGCTGATGTTTGATGATCAGAGTCACTATTCATCAGCTCTCTTAATTCATTCTTTCGCCCCAGATTCTGGTTTGTTCGTTTGCCTTAAGAAAAACGAATCTGTCGTGTTCTCGTCCCCATGGTCGTTTGGGTGGTGGCAGCGGCGGGTAGAGGTTTCGCCCGCCAATTTCCGGGAGACGCCCATGCGGTCAGCCAGCGCTGACGGCTGCGACCGCTATATCCGCATTCGGCAGCCGCCAGCACATCTTCTGCCGATGCCGGAGAAACCGTGCCTGTGGCGTACTTCGTCCATGCATAAAGGATTGCTGGAGGATCGACGTTTAACATCGAAGCTAGGAGTGGGTTCACTGCAGGAGAATAGAGTGGCGATGACGGCACTCATGTAACACGGGGGTTTCTTTATACTACTTCACATGAAATTGAATTGAGGCTGGTAATACTAAAAATGTGAGCCTTTGAGCGCATTTATTATTCGATTTTCTCTACCTTTGATCACAATGAAGTAAATCTGTGATATAAAGGAAATATTACTGGTTCATTAAATGGGTAGATAAGAGTATAAATATATCAATACTAATGGGTTTACCCGGATTTTTGTTCGAGTAATTTAAAATTTTGTCAGAAACCCCCCCCCCCCAAAAAAAACCAATAAACAAACAAGATAAAAAGTTAGCTGCGAGTTATAATACTAATAGAATGCAAATATGTTTGTAATTCAATGCAAAAATTTACATGTACAAATTATTATCGAACTATAGATTATTCTGAGTATAGAGTTTAAAATGCATAAGAACTGAAATAACACTAAATTCACAATTTATTATTACAAGTAACATGCCTCTAGAGAACCTGTATACCCTGCAGGAGGCTCAGTTTCTACTGAGTAAGGGTTTAGCGATACCACGGTCCCGAGCTGGCGACTGGTACTGCGCCACGAGTCCTTGGACACCGTAAGATTTGGGCATGCTTCAGCGATAGGCGCGATGGTGGAAAGTTGCGTGTTGTAAATGGCGGATATCTTGCTTTTCTTTGGCCGGGTCGCGAGAAAGGATTAAACCTCTATACAAGAAACCTCAACCTCAAGGTGTGTTACGCGCCGATGAGGTGAATGGGTGTTGAGGATAAACACTCGCTAGCGGACAACCTCTGGGGCAACTGCCGCACCTCAGTTGAGCAAGGCTTAGTGACGTGATGCGGGGGCTCCACGTCACCCGACATTTATTTCCTCCGAACTCGTGGGACAATATAACAGATGCTTCGATTCTCCCGCCTTGCGGAGTGGTTGTCCCGCAAAGTGAGTATTCAACCCGAACGTCTTCGAAGCGACCGAGGGTTAACAACCCTCCCGCTCCACAAGATAATAGGGAAAAGTTACAGAGCATTCCACACGCGAATGCTTATATGTTACTGTTACGAATCAACGGAAGCATCGAAAAGGTATCATCTTTTTATATATTCAAAGATCTAGAAGGTCTCGTATGTTCGTTGAAAAGTATAAAAATTTTAAGAAACGGAACGATACTGCTTGAAACAAAGACAAGCAAGCATGCATTGAAATTACTTGATTGTAATAAGCTGGGAGAGTTTTCTGTAAGATGTGATGTCCATACGGCACTTAATCGCAGCAAAGGAGTCGTATCTTGCAGGGACATGATGGATATGTCAACTGAAGAGCTTGTTTTAGAATGGAAGGCTGACAACGTAGTTGAGGTCAGTCAAATTATGAAGAAGGTTAATGGTGTTCCGCAGAAGACCAGTTCCTTCATCGAGACATTTGACTGACCTAAGTTACCCAAAGACCTCAAGGTTGAATGGCTTAACCTGCCGGTGCGTCCCTTCATTCCAAATCCTCTGCGCTGTCTTAAGTGTCAGAGGTTTGGACATACCACAAAATCCTGTAAGGGACGGGATACATACGGGAAGTGCGGGAAGGACGCACACGAACCCGGCGTCTGCTACCCGGGGCCTGCAAAGTGCATTCATTGCACAGGCTGCCACCCGGTGTGGAGCAGGTAGTGCGTAGCCTTTCTGGAAGAATAGGAAGTACAGGCGATCAAGACAACGGTAAATATCCCGTACGGTGAAACACGGAAGAAATAAAGGACTTTACATCCTGTATTTTCTACCAGTTACTACACCGCAGAGAAGACTCCAAAAATAATGAAGACTGTATCCATACAAACCGATTTCACTGATGTGTCTACGACAACGTCGCGCTCATGCCAGTGCAAATGCGGAAAGAAAGATGCTTCAGTCGTTCCCGTTAATACTGAAACACCACAAACAACGCGTCCATCTACTACAAAGAAACAGTCAGGTATTGCGAAACCTACCACCGTAACAACGAAGACAGAGACAAAGACAAAGCAGGGTTCTAGGGCTAAACCCCCGAACCTTGTTGAATTTTTTAAAACATCCAAAACAACATCGTCCAAATAGTGATGCGGAAATGCACATTCACGAACCTGACCCCGGAGGTTCCAAAAAGTAAAAACATTCATACTTTAATGGAACCTTCTTGTCTATAGAACTCAACGTGAAGAATTACAACTCGTAGCGCGTCGTATTTGCCTGCAAGAGACGCACCTTTTTTCAGAACATTCACCACCTCTGCGAGAATACAGCATCTTTAGATATGACGACACACCAGGAGATCGAGCAAGAGAGGGTGTTGCCGTGTTTGTTAGAAACACAATCCTCTGCTCAGCTGTTCTCCTACAAACGCAAATCCAGGCTATAGCAGTCAAAATTCAGAGCGTACCAACTATGACCGTGTGTTCTGTATATCTTCCTCCGACACGAGATTTATCGGAGACATTCCTCAGGGATTTAATACACGTTCCCTCGACCATTCCTCCTCCTTGGAAATTTCAACCCCCACAGAGCACTGTGGCTCTCGTCAAGCGATTCCCTCAGGGACCGACTGCTGAATTATCTCTTTGAGCGAGAAGATTTATGCTTAATGAACACCGGGGAGATGACCCACTTTGCCTTTATCACGGGTTCATGTACTGCTATAGACCTGTCCATTTGCTCTCCTGAAGTTGCTGATATATTTCAATGGAAGGTAGTAGATTAACTGCGTGGTAGCGACCATCAACCTTTCTGGTTGTCCTTGCAGGACCGTGTGACAGTTCCCGAATGCAGGCCACAGAAATGGATTCTCAGAAAGGCCAATTGTACACTGTAGCGTTCTCTGTCTGTCTTCAGAGAAACGGGTAGTGTCCAAGAGAGGCTCGACCATCTGACCCAGGTGATTCATCATGCCGCATAGGAATAAATTCCGGACACATATGTTTCCGCAAAAAATATCATTTCCCCTGGTGGAACGACGCATGTCGGACCGCAATTCGGGCAAGGCCAAGAGCATTGCGGAAATTCAAGGCTAGTCCATCTCCGGAATACCTCGCCGCATATAGGATTGCAAGAGCAAAAGCGCGCAGAACTTTCAAAGAATCCAGATACACCTCCTGGAAAGATTTTCTAAGTACCATTAAGAGAACAACATCGTCCACTAAAGTATGGGAGTGAATTCGAAAGATATCTGGAAGGTATTCTCGAGACCCAATATCTGGACTGAATTATCAGGGTCAGGTTCTCGCTAACAACAGAGAAATAGCAACAATGATAGCTGAATACTTTGCTGATCTAACATCTACAGCACATTGCGATCCTGATTTCGCGAGAAAAAGGGAAATAGCAGAGAGCACATCTTTTGACATTCGATCCATCAACTGAGTAATCTAAAACTCTTTCTTCTCTATGTGGGAACTTGAGTCAGCTCTAGCGACAGTCCACGACACTGCGCCTCGCGCTGATTAAATTCATTATGAAATGCTGAGACAACTCAGTATGAATACATTCTGGATATCTTCAATCTTTCCTAGTCTGAGGAAGTATTCCCTAATTCGTGGACGGAAGCAACGCTTATCACTTTACTAAAACCAGGTAAGGACAAAACGAACATTAGTAGTTATCGAAGCATTGCCTTGACGAGTTGCGTCGGTAAAACTCTGGAGAGAATTATTAACCGACGTCTCGTCTGCTATCTTCAGAGGCATAATTTGCTGAGTTGATCTCAGTGTGGTTTCAGGAAGTTCCATTCCACCCTTGACAACTTACTTCTGGAAACAGCAATTCAAGATGCTTTAGTCCAAAGGCAAAACGTCGTCAGAATATTCTTTGACATCGAGAAGGCTTATGATACTACTTGGCGTCAAGGTATTTGAAAACAACTCTATTCCTGGGGAGGTAGAGGACGTGTTACTCTGATGCTACAGTCCTTTTTGGATCAGCGTTCCTTCCGCTACAGAATTGGAAGAGACACCTCGGATCTCTTTCTTCAAGAGAACCGTTTTCCTCGGGACACAGTCCTGAGTGTGACCTTTTTTCCAGTGGTCATAAACAGCATAACATGGTGTAAAGAATCCTGTTTTAAACTTTTTTGTCGACGACTTTGCTATCTTTTGTACATCACAGAGTGCCACAGGTGCGGAGTGCCAAATCCAACACGTCCTTAATAGATTAAAGCACTGGTCGAAGAGGACTGGCATTCGTTTCTCTATTGAAAAAACGCGGTGTGTTCCATTCAGTAAGAGACCAAACCTGCTGACAGAACCTCACTTCTCCATGAGGAACAACGTTTTAAAATTCTTTTCTTCTGTAAAATTCTCAGGTCTAATATTTGATCATAGACTTAATTGGATTGAACAACTTACAGACCTAAGAGCAAAAACATTAAAGTCTCTGAATTTATTGAAGTGCCTGAGTAGCGTGGAATGTTGCGCTGAGCACAGTTTTATCCAGCATTCATAAGATCTAGGCTCGATTATGGTTTTGTTCTATATAGTTCTGCTCGTGCAAGCTATTTAAAAAAGTTGGATAGTGTCAATCATGCTGGAATTCGATTAGTTACGGGAGTCTACCGAACCAGTCCCATTCCGAGTTTGTATGCGGATAGTGGCGAACAATCTCTTATCTCCTGCGGCAACTCCTCATGCTACGACACTTTTGCCACGTGCTAACTTTACCTGAGAATCTGGTACACAACGCAGTCTTTCATCCTTCCTCTTCTTCCATCCGTTTGCAACAAGAGACTGAGATCAACCAAACCTTTTGGATAGCTCTGTGAACAAATTAAGGAAACCTTGAATATACGCACACCTAATGTCTTAAATCAAGGTTTCAGTAAGACTCTTCCTTGGGGTTTGTACAAGCCGAAGATTATTTTCGATCTTCTGCATCAGGACAAGAAGGACACTTCAGCTTCGATGTTGAGGGTATACTTTCACCTAATCCTCGACAAACACCGGGTGAATATCCCTGTATTTACCGACGTGTCGATGCAGGCTGATGGTGTCGGCTGCTCCGTGGTATTTCCCCGTGAGACCTGTGGCTACCGTCTTGGCGACCTGTGCAGTGTTTACACTGCTGAGTGCTACGCCATATTGGAGCATTACGATCAACAAAGTGCTGCCACGGATCACATTTTTTAATTGTTCAGTTTTCTAAGTGCCCTTCAAGGAATCCAAACTATGTATCCAGCTGATAAGCTGATCCAGAACATCCAGGATGTGCTTTTCTCGCTCCAAAGTGATGCAAAGAACATAATGTTTTGCTGGATTTCCGGACACGTGAGAATCAGAGGAAATGAGGAAGCAGACGTTTCCGTAAAGACGGCATGTCTCAAGAATCGCGTGGATTTCTTCACGATTGCAAAACGAGATCTCTTAAATTCCATCATGATTAGAGTTCTGAGTGAATGGAACTGAGTGGTTTGCTGTTGAAAGAAATAAGCTCCGACTTATCAAATCGTCTTTTAAGTCTTGGAGCAGTTCCTGTAGGCCAGCTTGGCGAGACGAGGTCCTGCTTACCCGCCTGCGCATATGACATTGTTCTCTCACTCATATTAATAATTCATCGGTATCTCTTAGTTCTTGATGATGAACCCGTTTTTGAGGAGTGTAGCTCTTTTCTGACAGTTCGTCACCTACTAACTTGCAGAAGATACTCGAGTATACGGAGACAAATTGGTCTGGCTGCAGATTTACCAACAATTCTCGAAAATGAAACGATTAATGTTAATAAACTATTGATTTTTATTAGTAGATTGGCGCTCCTCCCACAAGTTCTCGGGAGGGTTTAAATTCGCATTCTTTTTTCTCTTTCCTGTCTTCTTTTCTTTCATCCTTCGTTTCAGTAGTTAAAAAATTTAATTTTTAAATTTGTTTTTTATGGTATAATGTATTGGGCAACTGTTTTCTTTTCTTTCGTCTTTGTATTTAGATATTTGTTGAATTGAGGAGGGCTTTTTAGTGGGTATGGTTGAGATCTTCGGCGAGTCCCACACACGGGGATGAGTCAATACAGCTCTTCTCTATGGTGCGAAACTGTATTTTCCCTTTACCTGCATGGGCTCTAATGTCATTGCTGTTGACGAGCCCTTAAAGTCCCACACAAAAAACCTATATAAGAAATCCGCCTCTACCCGAAGGAAAACCGGAGGAAAACCCGGGCCAGGATGGGGCTACAGAAATAATGTACACAACCGTGCCAAAGATGAGTAGACATAAAACTAAATTAAAATGAGCCATAAGACAACACATTCATAAATGGAAGTAGTTTTTGAATTTGTTAGAAGTTATTTAAAAAGTACTATAAGATATCACAATATAACATTTTCAAGATTTTACGCACTTTGTGCTAATGAGTCTCTAATCCATAGTCATAAATAGTGAGAAGGGAGTGTGATATTAGGTTTATACTTAGCAATAGAAGAGAAACTATTGCTTCTATCGTACTGCAGACTCTAGACTAGGTATGACCAACTACGGATCCTTCCAGTGTAATGAATTCACGCGTCCCGCGATTAAATTATTAATATTCTCGCACGACGCATTGTGGAAATGAAATAAGAGTTTAAATCGTTATACGTAAACTACGATATCGGACCATTGTATAACAATGAAAGTTAAAATCAGCTACTCAGAAGCGGAAGAGTCTTTGATTATTGGAAATCGAGATATTTCAGAAAATAATGATAAGTAATCTAGGGTTAACATCCATTAATTTGTCAAATGGATTTGCAATATTCAAAGACAAATTCCATTATAAGGATTTACAATTTTTGTTCTCGTCAGTAATGGACATGAACGTTTTGACGCTTAGCAGCGATGTGAAACCCACATAATTTTAGGCGGAGTTTGTCAGTGCGCACCCGCGGTCAAACTATTCGTTATTTTTGTGGTCAAGTGTGCTAAATCACAGTTACAAAATTACTTTGAATCGGACCATTTTTATGCAATAGCTCTTTACAAAAGTTGTGATATGAAGGACACTGCTAAATTACTAATTTTTATCACAGATATCACTGAAGATTTTCAAATTTCGGAAGAATATTTGTCAAGTGTTCCTATGAAAGACGCAATAAAGGGAGAAGATCTTTCCCGATTGAAAAATGTTTTTATACAATATTGACTGGAAAAAATTGGTGAATGTAACAACAGATGGATCACCAAATAAGATTATATACTGGTCTCATGAGACGAATTTAAGACCTAATTTCTGAAATTGATACAAACCATGAAATTATACTCATTCACTGCATTATTCAACACGCATTGTGCAAAAATATTTTAAAAGTCGATCAAGTTACAATCGCAGTTATTGGACTCCTTGAAAAACTAAATACTTATGTAGATGTAGATATATTAACACTTAAAGAAAATGAGGATTTTCCTGAATTATCAGAAACAAATTGGATTTGTGATTTAGAATTTTCTTCGGATATTACCACACATTTCAACGAATTTAACGTATGTGTGCTGGGTAAGAATATATGCCCAGGATTTAATACAAAGGTTAAAATCTTTTGAAATGAAACTGTCTTTGTTCTAGAAATATTGGTGAATGCAAATTTGATCATTTTCCAACGTTAGAGACCGTATCTACAAAACTTCAAGAGAAAATGTTCAAGAATTTAATAACAATATCCTTGCACTAATTACAGGTTTTGAGCAGCGATCCCATTGCTTTAAGATAATTGATAAAATTTTATCTACTATCTGAAATCCATTTTCTGTATATGTAGACGATCCTGTTTATGTACAATTAGGAAAATTAATTTACATTCTGATGAATTATTACGTAAGAAATATCGTGAAAAGTAAGAAAATGTGTGCAATTTTTATGAGCAACAAATGATGGAAAATGTGGAAATTTAAAGAAACTAGCCAGTTAATATTTAGTTATCATCAGCTAACAATATTTGTGAACAAACTTTCCTTTAATAAATCTAAATAAAAGTACAAGATCAAGAAGGAATGATTTACATTTGGAGGCTGTGTTAAGAATAGCTACTACGAGTATAGAACCATATATTAAAAAGAAATAATAGGCGATGGACAGCGCTTCATTGTTGTAGTTTTTGTTTATATGGTGTTCTAAATTACACTTATTTATTCATAAAAATTTCATGAGAAAATTTTTTCTTGAACGAATCGTTTTTCTATTAAATTTTTTTTTAATTTTAATGTTTTGAGTGAAAAAAACATGCAAATAGATTTTCTACGTGACTCATGATGGCGACAAACGAAACGTCTCATCCAATTTGTGAGTCAACTTAACCTACTTTTCTTCTCTCCCTTAAAAAGATGATGATTTTGTCATTTATTTGCTTGCTGAATTTCAATACCCAACAAGACTACAATTGGGTAATCATTTTGAATGGTAATATATTCCAGATATACGCAAGTCAAACAAGGTCTCTGGATATGACAACGTAGGTTATTGTAAATCTCTTTCTGATTATAAAAACTTGTTCAGTTTTGTAAATATTTTTATTTCAAACCCAGTAAAGTGTGAGCATATAATTACAGAGACAGTGATTTATTGATTCGATCGTATCGAAAATTTCCGTACCTCTTCTTATACAATGTTTAATATAAAATTGTACCGTCTTGGATATTTTGTTTGTCATTTTCAGTAATTAACGGAACATGTTAATATGAAAAAAGTTATAAGGGAGTCCATAATGTTGCAATTTAATTTTTTATCTTTTTCTCTGATCTTAAATTTTGAAAACCCATGTTAATGTAAACGGAGTATGCTATTTCAGAAATCGTTAAAATAGCAAACTCTCTTGTATATTAATCATTACATTAAACTTTGTGTTAGATGATAAAAAAGTGCTGATAACTGAAATAAAATCAATATCACCGAATGTTACATGAAGGATGCTTTGGAGAGAATAAAAAGTTTGATCCGCAAAGAATAAAATTTCCGAAACCTTCAAACCAAAATATTTTGAATATTCGAGATTTCTGAAAATGGCAATGCAACAATTCAATAATCTAAGTAGGATATGAAAACTATATACAAAAATAAAAATTTCTAACATATTAAGTGGGACATACTCATAATGTAAATAGTAAAAGCTATACTTTAAAGTTTAAAATAGAAATCGTGAAAAATTACAACAAAAAAAACAAGCGCATATTATCCACTTAGTGTATCATAAATACGGAAACCATTTTAGATTTCGATAATTAATTAATCTTTATAAATACGGATAAATGAAGTAATGTCAGTGGAAATTCCCTCTTTAAATAGATATGGTCAAGGTGGAGAAACATCGGTTACGTTTACGCAAATTTAATAAATAAATTATTTTATACATTATGGAAATAGTGTTTTCCACGATAAATTATGCTGAATGTTTTGAGGTATTGCGAAGAACTTGAAATGTCATGTATTCGTTTGATTAATGTCATTGGATATTATTTTTATTGTATGTGAGGGTAGAAGCTCACAGGCATTTTATGCTCCTGTTGCAGGTTGTGCTCTTTCCGCGTGAGCTGCATCTGAGCCGTCGCTGCCCTCAGCTGAGCCGGAAGGAAGAGAGCCACCGGAAGGGGCGTGGGGCGTTGCGATGGTGACCGCTCGCCCTCGCGCCCGCCCACGCCTCCGTTGACGCCGTCGCTTGTGGCCCACGGGCGCGGTGCTGCCATGCCAGACAACGGACGTCTGTCCACCATTGACCAGTCACTGTCACTCACTCACCTGCAACGCGCAGTGCAACTCGATCCTCCAGAGCATTGAGGAGGTGCAGGAGGATACAGCTGTGGAATCAGTGGAACAGAGAATAATATGGCTACCGTGTTTTTTTTGTGACAAAACGAGCAAGATGGCAAGTTCACCAATTGCGTTGCTTTGGGGGAGGAAAAATTTCCAATATACAATCGGGTTAGTTTGTGCGATATTTCAATCCAGTGCGTGACCAGGTACACGAGAATAATTTATGAAGAAATAGTTACCTCGTATGATTAGAGTTTTTAATGAAATATTCATTTCCAAATCAAGCTAGAAGTCTTCCTAGAGTGCGATCCAGTGTCAGCGTCTTCCATTCGGGGAGATTCCCTTCCAAACCCGCGAGTGACCATGGTCCGGCCGACTAGCCCCGGCGTTTTTCCATTGCCGGCCAGCTCTCAGCCGCCGCGCATTCTCGCCTCCTCCTCCTCCTCGAGTGCGTCGCCAGCTACACCCCGACCCGCGGTGGGCACCAATCCCGCTGCCGCCGCCACTGCCGCCGTCGCCGCCGCCGCCTTGCTCGTCCTCATGTGCTCGTTGGTTTGTTGACGCCACCTGTCGCATGGCGGGAGGCCCGCCTCGGCCGCGGCCGCCGAGCCCCCCGCGCCACCCACTGAGCCCAGGTTGAGTTCCCGACGCTGTCCACGCTGCTCCGCGGTCACCGCCTCCAGCACCGCCGTCGCCGTCGCAGCCGCCGCCGCCGCTGCGGCCATGCGCCGTTGCACTTGCAGCTGTCTCTGCTGCTGCCGTCGTCGCCATTACTACGCCACCACCGCCTCGTACTACACCCCCACGCAATCCCTTTCGTGTGCGGAGAGCTCCTCCGAGAGCGCTTCTTCCTCCGATTCTTCGCACAAACTGAACAGTGCATCTTGCGACAGTTCTTCGTCGACGTCGCATCGCTCCTCCACTTCGTCCACGTCGGTGGAAGCGCCACCCCCGCAGCCACCGCCATCGCCGCCTCCCAAGTCTCCACTCGCCGCCACCGCGCCGTCGACGCTACTGCTCGTCTTGTGTCTTGTGCTGGCGTTGCTGTCTCTGGCGGCAGCGACGGCCGAGGACGGCGACGGTGGAGACCCGTTACCCATCGCCACGGGAGCGCTGCCCGTGCATAAGTACAGCACGCGCGTGGTACGCACCAAGTACGGCCCGCTACGTGGCGTGGTGCTGCGCGCGCACCCGCCCGTTGAGGCGTTCCTGGGCGTGCCGTACGCGTCGCCGCCGCTGGGCGCGCTGCGTTACATGCCACCGGTGACGCCGTCCATGTGGCGCACGACGCGCCTCGCTGACGCCTTCGCGCCTGTGTGTCCGCAACGCGCGCCAGACATCGGCAACCGCACGGAAGCGCTGCTGGAATTCCCTCGAGGACGGTTACTGTATCTGGAGAAGCTGCTACCTCTCCTCGCCAACCAGAGCGAAGATTGTCTCTACCTCAACGTCTATGTGCCCAGAGGTGGTGAGTTCATGTTTCATTTTCTGTACATTCTGTCATTTACATTATGGAAATTTTTAGAATTCTAACAATTAGAAACGTTCAACTAATTCAAGCGCAATTAGAGAGAGCTAGTATCTTTGTTACTTTTGTATTCCAACTTTAATTTATTTGGAAGTTCTATATAGAATAATTAATTATACCGTATATAGTATACTTAACTATACCGTATTAACTATGCCGTATTATATAGTATAATTAACTACACTGTAAATAATATTTAATTTAATTTAATTTTACAATAAAAGTATTGAAGAAAAATTAAGTAGTCAATAAACATACATGCGTAATACGACCATTACCATTCGAAATATTAAGTCTGTACTTTCTTGTGTTCTTCTCACTCTGTGCAAACAATACACAATTGAGAGGTCACCCACTCGAGATCGGCTGGATAGTGACCGTGCGAACAAAATCTTCCCATTGATTGATTTTTTCTTATATTGTGCCACGAATACACGAAGTTTTTGCTTAACAATCCCATGAAACTTGGTAGATATTAAAGCTGTTTTGAAAATAAAATATTGTTATATTTTTCTTCCGCAGCACAAAACAGGATGATGAACAACTGTTAACTGGCACTACACGCTTCCACATTAGTTTACACCATCAGATAATTTTTTGACACCCCATCTGTTAGATGCAGGTCATGTTCTTCCGGTTTGAACTGAAACCTAGCATAACGTTTACAATAAACGGCACTTCGATTTGTAGGAACTGATGATTCCAAATACTACCAATTATCTTAAAATTTGCAAACGTAAATATCCGGTATTGAAAATGAAATCAACTCTTTAAGTGTAAAAGAAAAAAAGTCTACGTTTTTATCTAGGTTGTTTACACTTTGTCATATTTTTCCTCGGAAAAGTGAATTATATGTCCCCATTCGTGTAAACTTACAAGTGTATCTGATTAAATACATATCCGTGTAACAACCCGTGCAATTCTCTTGTAGTACGAACTTATGAAGAGAAATCATAAACACTGATAAATAGAGTCAGTGCCGTGTCCACTTCATTCCAATTTATACACAACATTCTTCCTTGTACCGCCGCATTCAGGCTCCACTGCTCGTGTCGCGCGGCTGACCAAAAATGTAATAAATGTCTAGGATTCACTGCCGTTATTTATCACTCTGCAAAAGGACTTCATTTATTATATCTTCGGGGCGTTTCTCCCCTCTAAATCCTTATAATCTAAACTGGGTCAACAGCAGATGTGGATAAAGAAGGACAAAATGCAGCATCTCTAAAGAGGATTTCAGGTGATTTCTTCTATTTCTCAGAAAAATGACTTGCTTCTACAACACTTCATTTTCTTTTCTGAATATCCTTCGTAAATTAAGAAAAATTGGTTGAAGAAAGTAACAGAACTTACCTCTATTACACGAGTGAAAGAAGTGAGTAAATATATTTTATACCTTGATAATACTGCTTCTTAAACAAATATTTTTAAAACTTCAAAAATATCATCATTTTTACAATAATTGAATGTCACACAAAAAATATTAGATTATTTATTTCCTTTATGAATTACAAAGGAACTATCAGGCATACATACTAACCCAAAGGATTTTAAACTATAATTTTCTAATTTTCAAAGAAAATAATTAAAATGAAAAATTACGGTAAATATTTTTTCACGTTAATTGCTGGAATGTAATATAAATAATTCTAGTAATATCAGTGTTTCAGTAGTGTATCTTAAAATATCGGAGTAATATAAATACGAATACGAATACTGTTACGAATACACTACATTATTTTGCAGAAAAGTTTTCAAAATTAAAGATTTTCAGATAGTGTTTTGTTTATTCTAAGAGTAATAAGGTTCATCAAAACTATATACGCCATGCATATCCCGAACTCGTTCATCCGTTTCCTTACGTACTCGCAAAGACGAAACACGTCGACAAAATAGAAAATAACTCACCAAATGTTTTCATAATTTGCTCGCCGATGTCATCTATGTTGTTTTTGTTTCAAACACTCTCCTGTCACCTCCCTTATTCCTCTCGTTCTTTCCACCCGGCTCTGATCGTCCAGATGGAAATGGAGTTTTACGACGAGAATAACATTTACATACTTCCAACCACCTCAGCGAACATCGGTCTTAGCGATCAAACGAAAAATTAAATTCCTTGCCCCGCAAATATGTTCTTGGTTTTATTAACATACTGCACGGAGAGAACTCAATGTAAATTTCGACCTTCGACTACCGGGTTATCGGATCGAACGCCGACAAATTACGGGACTATATCCTCAATGCATAGTGAAACCTTAGGCTCTGCGATGCGAAGGGGCAAGAGTGGGCTGTGGAAATATTTGCATATCGACTGACTGTTAATTGTGAGTAGGGAACACGCGATCTGGGGACGCCCGGGTCTTTGGAACGAGAGATGTGGTTTCCGGAAGCGAGGTCGATGAAAATTTCAGTGGTTGCCATCATCCGCTGGCCTTGAACAAGAGGCAACAACTTTCTGGGTCACGAGCTGCGGATAGTTTGCACGGAATCTTCGCATTTCAGACGCAGAAGCATTTCTGTCATTAGTTTGGAATTATGTTTCGCTGCCGTGCCGCAGAGAATGACGTAGGGCAGTACAAGCGATGAATCGTAAGTATCAACAGAGTAAGAGCAAAAGTTAACTTGAACTCCTCGTGTAAATGTAAAGAATTAGTTTCTATTGTTTTTCATATGTTGTTTTACGAACGTATTTCTCTTTAATTGGTGAGAACATTTTCATCTTGATTTCGTAACAGAGAGTAAAAAAGAGAAATATATTAGGTGAAATTTTTTCTCATATTCGTAAAAACCCGATGCATTAGTAGCGCTATTTTCTGACAAAATTGAGAATTGAGAGAATGCAAATATACTCAAATCTACGCCCAATCTATTCACATAGATTGTTGCCAAAAATCTGCCCCCCTTCAAGGTTTATGACCAGGGGTTGGGATTTAAATATTTTATAACATAACTTGTGATGATCAAGCGGCCACGAATGTTCTATTGAAGAAATTTTGCAGCCTTCTGATGAACTGTGATTCTTATTCCCATGCCAAAATTACTATCAATCTAATCATTACTATTCCTACTCCCTCGTTTAGTTATTTAGGTTAACATTTGAATTTTTTATGAACTATTTTAATTTTTCAGATTCTGTATCCGATTTTGTTTCAGAAATATTTATCCAAGAAAATATCCGTAACTTTAACAACCAGTTAGCTAGAATTTAATTATTTATTGTTGTTACGAACTCAATTTTCTAACACTAATTTATTTTAATTTTTTTTTTGTATATTAGTTATTTAGTATGTCTCAAATACAATTCTAGAAATTGAACGAAAGTTCTAAAAAAGAGAGAACGTGAGAGGAAATTCTCAACCCTTTTAAGAGAATAATGATCGTAACTCTAACATGGTATGAATTTCCGAAGGAATAGTCGTAGAATTGTTTTCTTGTGAAAGATGAATTTCCTGCCAGTACATCTCGTGAATTTTCATGCTGTAAAAAAAGAATTAAGTTATTTGTGACATGCTGCAACCTGAAGTTTATCATTCAATATTAAATGAGAGAAATAACAATATTTTTCTCGGACAAAAATTCGTTTATTTCATAAATAAGGAATTTAGAAAGAAATAATTTTGATTATTCAATCAGTAGATATTTTTTATAAATATTGAAGATCTGATTAATAAAAAAGAATAATTGAAACTCATTTTTTGTCATAAACAAACTTAAGTTCACATTATTTCTCTTTCATCGATCTAATTTCACAGTCCATCTTGTAATACATATTAAGTAAAGAAGTGATGCGTGCTTATTAAGGGTATACCACCAATGTTTTACCTACTATGTAAATAAAGGACATTTGAACGATAAACTGATAACCCTCATCAAAAAATTTTCTTTCTTGAAATCATTCTTTGAGCTAATCATGTTGTGAATTTAAAACAAAAAATATCTTCATTTCATCTTGTTAAATAGAAGCATATTAGAAACACGTTAATGAAAACGAAAAGTCATTTCTCTAAACGGATTGAATAGCAAAGTCATACACAGCTGGACGCACATAAATGTCCGAAACAAAGATAAAATCAGTTTATTTACTTCATGGACCTGAAATTGGATATCAACGTTAAAAAGTTCGTCTAAAACCAGAAGAAACACACTAAACGCAACGTAAGATAAATTCAAGAATACAAGTGAACTACACAACATGACTTACAAATCTCAAATACGGAGATATTAATTGGATGTTAAATTATGGTTGTATATTTGTCATTAAATGTGATTGTATCTTTCAATATTAATTTATTAAGCTGAAAATGTTATTAAGAAATTCTCCATTCAATACTTCTGGATATTAAAAACAACTGTGTTAGATTGAGAAAGAATTAGATATTTGCCATGTTGAGAATATGAAAATAATTGGATCAATCGTAACTGCTAGCTGAAACAAGTATCATATTTTATGTTCACACTCTAAGTTAAAAACTGCTTTATTTATGTTTCTGTGCTTGTAAAAATTGAAAATAACTATTTATTTGAAGTTAATTATAACCATTTGTTCGAGTCGTGTTTATTCTGTCATTTTGTGGAAAATTGTGTCACCCCGAATACCAACACACAATACAGTGTTTTATTATTTACATTATATTGACTTATATTCTAATATTATGAACTATAGCCATCATAATAATATTTTATATTGTATTGGTTTACTAATACAATATAAGAACTTTGTGATTGTTTAAGATTGTTGAAGAACTTTGTGAAGAATTTCAGGGCTAATAAATCTGAAAATATATCTCCGCTCTAAAATGACATGCACCATTTTTCACCATGATATGCTGAAACGTTGTCTAATTTTTCGCTTGAAACAGTAGCGTTACGCCAAACTTCGGAAAGGAAAAGGGAGGGATATTAAATTCTGCCAAACGACCACGAACGAGATTGGATGACAGACGGGGTGTTTGGGGTGAAGACTCCCAGCTACTTCCAAACGAAGGTTAGATACGATAAAGAACGAGAAAACAAAAAGAAGGTAGAAAACGTACGAGAGCGGGGTGGTTATGGTTTCAGGAGGAACCAGAAGAAGAAGTTTTTTGTCTGCTGTTTCCGCAGATCTTTGTAAGTGAAAAATGAAAATCCTTTGTTTTCATGCGGAAACTCTTGAAGAGTGAAACAATACATCCAAGGAAATATGAAGAGTTGTGAAACTGATTCAGAAAATACTATGAGACAAAAATTCTCCTGTGTTTTCTTTTCACATAAATTACCATTGACAGGTTACAAAAATCATCCATTCTGGCCCAATATCATCGACAGATTTATCATGATTATATCATTATAAACATATGTTTGTTTAATGACAAACACTCTACTCTTCTCACTACTCATTTACTTCAGAGTAGATATATTTTAATGCGATTTACGTTGTTGTCCATAGGCAAATTGACTCAAGTGTCTCGATAATCTCATCTTTGCTACCACATCTTTCTGTACGATACATTGTTCATTATGTTTTGAAGCAGCGCAATTTATTATAAAATATATAAGGATCATTATTAAATGATTAATAAACATATATAATGGCGCTTCTCTTTCTGCTTCAAATGAATACGTTTTCATTGAGGTTTTGATACAATGTGGCATTTTATCTAAATCCATTTATCATCTAATAAATAATACCCTGTGACAGTATAATTTTTGTACTTCGTAATGTTTCAATACCCATTTTCTTTAGTACAAATTCTACACAAACATTAATAGTGGTTGCATTTCTTCGCTATATCAAAACAATTAAAATGTTTTGTATGGAAGTCACTGCACGCTGAAACCACGATTTGAACAAAATTTGTTACTGCTAGATAAATTGCTTTACTAAGAGATTTCTCCAGAAATAAATTACAGATTTAAGAATGAATACTTATCTTTGCTGTTGTGGTATACTATTATGAGAATATGCCCGCAAAAAATATTTCACAACAAAGCTACACAATGCCGTACTACGGAGTTAAATAATAATTGTTTAATTACATTTTTGGATTCTTGAAAGACAGTGTTCCACCTGTATTGACAAATTCCCAAATACAATGCACTGCTCATAACGTTTTGACATGTAAGTTGAACAAATTATATCCACATATGTGGGTATTTTCTTAACCCAGAAATATTATAAAGATATAGGTACATACGAAACCAAATAAATACTTCTACTATTCATTTTTTCCGCTTCATGTGTTTCTACAACAGCAATGATTTCGCTTCCGAGAGACGCAAGCTGGTTTTGATGTGACAGTAAAGAAAATATTTACAGTTCCGTAACTGTGTAATTAATATCTCGGTATTTAATTACGTATTTATGTATTTATAAACCACCACGAACGTGTTGTTGTTCCAGCACCTTGAAAAGTGTGAAGACGCATAACTACACCAATTTATTTTATTATGTGCCTTCGATGAAAAGAATCGTATTGAAGACGATACCCTGAGGACAGCGAACCGGTTCATTTTAATTGAAATACATGGAAGAGATCGTGATGATATTGATCCGCACTTTCTTTTTGAATTATTGCAGCTCCCTTCTGTAACTAAATTGAAAGTTATTCTTAAACTGTCTCTGCAAATATCGTATTTTTAATTTTGAAGTCCTCCTGATAACCAGTTTAGCAATTAGTAAGAAGTGTAAAAAAGAACGGGTCAATTTTTAACTTCAATTCAAAAATTGTGAAAAATATATTTTCGTTTTGCAAAACATTTTTCTATAGGATGTAATTTTTCTAATTGATTTAGATATTTTTTAATTCAAAAATCTCTTGCATTAGAATTTTTTGATGACGCATACTTTTCATGTAAGAGTGGCATGGGTCCGAAGGAAGAAATTCAAAAATTGTTTGCCAAGGAGAGAGTAGGATGTCTATACCGTGACTTGTTACAATCTTTGGACTACTGACACCCAGTGTTCAAAATACTCAAAGAAACAAACCAGACGAATATTTTTTTGTAAAAATTCAAAATTAACAACATTAATCACACTCCAAGCGGTCAAGAGTAGAAGGTGACACTTTAAAATACATCGTATACATATAAAAAATATCATAGCTTTTTGAGCATTAGAGAGCATGGTGGGTATTTTAATTTTGACAGAAAACTTTTCACTAAATATTTATTGAATAATAACGGAAAAATTCGTGAAAGAACAAAACAAGGGAACAAGACATTTTGATATTACTTCACCAAATCTTTTACAATCTAGGTCAAATTTTATGTTGTAAAATCATCGGAGTAAAATAAAATTAAAATACATCTATGTCATTTTTCAATCCGCAAAAAAAAAAAAAATGTGTTCACTATTGTTTTTAGTCAATTATGTTTGAAAATGAATATTTTGTGGATCAGACCATTTAAAAACTATTTAATGTGCAAAAATACAAATTAGAATATGATATGTTTTCACGTATGTTTAGTTCCCTCATGCATCATCCTTTTTACTAGAAACTCTTATTTCACAATCCTTTACATATTTGTAGAAATTATTTTTGATGAATTAAATTTTTATTAAACGTTCTCCTATATTTCAAATCACTTTCTTTCATGGATGTTTATGTGAGGTAGATACTTAACTACATTTATAGATACATTTCTAATACCCAAGAATTGTGAAGTTTTAGTATTCTTCCGTGGAATAAGTCTTTGATTAATGGTAAAACTCTATAATGTGTAATAGTCGCAACATCCTTCTGCACGTCGTAATTTAGAAATATTCTTCTTCGATTATAAACATTCCATCAAGCGTATGTTTGAGCATTTTGTGCAAACACTTTTCTTAATCGTTCTTTTACAGCACTCATATGTATCAAAAGAACCTTGAGGAATTTCATACGAAGCATTTCATGCAGAAAGGCCAGCGCGTGAATGTCAGCCGCATATCAGTTTCGGACCACGGAGAATTTCCCGAGAGTGCCTTTCCGACTGCCTTCCTCAAGCCTCCTCCAGCCTCTTCCGCCCCCACCACCCCTTAGCTCCTTCCAGTCCTCTACTCCCTCTCCATCCATTCAGGTCACATCAACCCCTGAAAACTCTGGCGATCCCGCAGCACACACACCCCAGCGTTTCTCGTTCTGAGCCAATCCTTGCTTGGTGAACGGCAAGAGATGGAAATGGAGACCGTGCCAGTATCATTACATTTACATACTTTGGCCGTCCTCGTTCCTTACTGCCAGTTCTACTGCAGGCTGCATGAAATCCAAGTTCGATAAATGTGTCCGTTGCGATATTAGGAATTTCCTTTAGAGTTATACAGCAAGGGTGGACGCAGTGTGGCCATATGAATGTCGACCGAATTCATTCTATCACTTACGTATATGCTTACTATGCGGTTTTCTGTTCTCATGACAAATTCTCTATCGTGATACCTTCTATTAACTCCTAACTCATGACAAAGGATATAAACGTTTAAAGAATATATTATATATTTATATCTGTTGTTACAACTTCATTCATGACATGGTACTACTTGAATCACCTGATGAAGCACAAGATTGTGAGTAAAATATTGTTATTTGTCAAAAAATGGTCGTACAAGTTGATAAATTGTAAATGTGGCATTATTTGACTGACCCAACTTCCAGAGTTGGATGCCTTAGAGTCATATCTCACATGAATGATATGAAGGGAAAGAAATTTGTTAGACATTATTTCAAGTATTTATTAACTTCCATCTTTGAGAACAATGAGATGTACTTTATTTCGGTACAGTAACACAGAAGGTGTTTATTGAAGATATAATTGGACTATTTGTTATGGTTAAAATTTAAATTTTGAATTATTTCTATTGAACTTCTAAATTAATCGTTTCGCGAGATTTCTGTAAAGAAAACACATAGTCTGATATTTTATTTAAATTCATAAAAATAATGAAATATAGTATATGTGATACAAATTCATAATAAATATTTAATTTTTTTACCAATTAACCGAACACTTTCTCTCTTGCGTTATTATACCTTTAGAAGAAAAGATAATTGTTTTTCATGAGTGTAAGATTCACTGATCAATACATATGACAAATTTTTATCATATATTGAAATATATTGAAAATGTACTCTGAAATATTAATTTATCGTAGGAATAATGAGTGAGTGAATTATAAATTGCACTGATTTGCTTTACCCTTGTCCCTCCATTGATTTCCGAATTTAACGTCATTCAAAATAGTGATTTTTTTATATTTTTTATATTAATAAAATTTCACGATATAACATCATTATATTTTAATATATATTTAATAAACGTTTTCCTATTCATAAGTTATTTAAGTGAATCATAAAAATTAATAATTTCTGTAATCGAAGTATGAAAAACTTTTGCGTAACATCGTTCTCAGTGTTCTTAATCTACTGACTAAATTGAGGAGATGCAATTATTTTGGATTTTAGACTATTTCATTTACTTTTGTATCTCTGAAATTACACCTACGCTCCATCACATTTTACGGTATTATTACTGAATTATACGGTCTCCAGTTAACTAATTCGCGTAGTGGGAAATATATACAGAACAAATTATCCAGAGAATGAATATTCATATAACCGCTTTCTCTCACTATTTATGAACATGCTAACAAAAAGCAACAGGAAAGTCTCGAGTACAAAATGAGAAAATAATTGCCAACAAAATTTATTCCAATTGGAATGAAAAAACAGTTAGAAACTGCCAAAACATCATAACTGGGTCAGAAAATTATTAAATGTAACCGTGATGACCTGTTCGACACAAATTCTTAGAAGAAAAATATTTAGGAATAAAGACCCATACTTTGCGTGTATTATCTCTTGATGATTAGGTATGTTAATTTACTAAGACGAATATCTAGAAGTTAATGTAATTGTGATACCAGAAAAATTCTTGGGTTGTTGTTTTCGAGGATATTTGAGGAGATCAAGAGGTGTAATCTAGGTTTAGAAGAAAATATTACAGAGGATATTTGATGTGGATCACTCTAAAATTAATATTATGTATTTTTAAAATTGATTCATCAAACAATAGCGCATCTAATAGTGTATCGATATATTTTCAAAAGTCAATATATCCGATTAATATTGAATCTTGAAACACGGGAGCCGTTTTCAAAATTCAATGTACTTTGCGCAGTGTCATTCTGCAACTCACTTTTTCGTACAGCTAATTGGTGAGATGTGTTGACATATTTATATTTTTAATAAAATTTCTTTGTTCTTTTATAGTTAATGATAAATTGAAATTTATTTCCCCATAACCTACTTAATTCTTAAGTTTCAGCTCAACTTTCTTAACCTAGGTTGCTAGTATATACGATTTAAGTGAAGTGTCCTATCTTTATTGTCTAAGTTTCTTTTCTGACTTTAGTTCTCCAACGTTCTTTAAACGGTTTTTTAAAGAATTGCTTTAAGTAAAAAATTATTTTGTTTTATGTGCTTACTATACAACGCCTACTACACAACTGTTTAATTTAACTGAATTAGCTTCATTTCGTGAAAGTTTCCAACTCTCTTATCGTAATCATAATTATCAGAGTGAATCTAGGAAAAGTGTGGCCAATTACCGAATGCCGCCATTTTTTCGTCAAATTGACATATTAATTAAATATACATGTGCAGACTCTCCTTCGAAAACGATTAATGATACATATGTAGTTTGATTTGGAACGCAAAAATATTTTCACACAATTTTTTACATGTATATTTAGAAATTCACTTTGATTCAGTTATATTCACTCTAACTTGACACTTAAATGGTGGAAAACAGGACATGCATCGGCCACACTACACTCTATTAATTATTAGTTGCTAGTGCTGTCTATGAATAATAGGTTAAACAATAACATTTCAACTTCCAGGACTAATATGCAAATTCCGAGAGACAAAGGGAGTTTGGAATGGTTTAGCGGTATGATTCAGCATAGGTACTACTCGGGATGCAGCAGTGATGGGTAACCACATCTGGGATGCGCATGAAACCGTCCGTTGTGTTCAGTCGCCTTCTTACCTCAGCAATCCGCAGTGTTTACTTTACTGTAAAAACAAACCTGGACCACCACTCAATACAATGCTTTGCGACACGTCTCATTACGTAAGATAGAGTAGCGCACAAGGGAGTAGGCTTCAATGTTCCTTATTGCATAGATGTTGCCGATCTAATGTATGTATTGTAGTAACCCCAAACGCAAAGTTAATGTGTGAATGCAATGCGTTGGCCTCACGTAATAAGAAATCCACCATTCACAAAAATAAAACACAAAAAACAATCAAGTTTCATTTATTATTAGAAATTACTCTGGTTAAAAATGAAATACTGATTCTCTAATGTCATAAAATAAATATGAGGACTAATCTTTTTCTTGAGATAAGTTTCATCAATCTATAGACTACGTGACGCTTGAGTGTACATTGTCTTTACAAAAATATGCAGTAGGCTGTTATGTTCCTCTACTTTTTATCTATTGCTCCATTCAGTTCGAGCCAGAAATAAACTTACAAATTACTTTAAATTATGTAATCAGGAGAAGGTATGATATGCCGTAATGAACCCCAGCAATGGGACGCGTTTAGATAAGCTAACAGCTATCTAACCGTTGAGCAGGAAGCCTTGACGCGGTACTGTATTAAAATTATCCGTGGGGAACGCGTCCCGTCTCCATTAGAATATTTAGCTGAGATGCAAAAACACATGTGTCTAAGTGAGTAAAAATTGACAGTTTACGAGCCAACTCCGTCACGAATATCAGTGTGCATTTTTTCCGAGCAGAACATTGGTGACCCCTAAAACCTCATTGAAAAAAGAACATGCAGTGGATTGTACCGCATTAGGTTTTTTTACTAAGCGAACGAATCAGGTTGACCTCTGAACACTGCCTTCGCGAATTTCTAATACCGAAGTGTTCATACGGGTCTACGTTACCGCGGCCAACCTTAGCATTCGAGGGTCGTAACCATCTCACATCACCTTGCGGGTTTTGAAAACCTCTCTCAAACGAACTCCCATGTAACTGAACTCTCAAGGTCCTCTCAAGACGTCCCACAGTTACTTAAAACACTGCGTGGACTATCTTAAAATGTCTCCGTCTCTCCTCGCATCGTTCTCGGCTCTCAATTCTGTCACCAGTAATAGTCTGATATGTAGCGGATCAGTCGCGAACCAACAAATACCGCGCGAAATATGTCTACCGACAAACCCTCTTTACTGAGTGCTGCTCTGGCTTCCTTCACAACTAAGAAAATAAATAATTACTCAAATTATTTCTTTTAGTCACAAAATATTTGTGTGCGGACAACAGATGTCATACTTAGTAAGTTGTAACTGGATCAGTCGAATATGACTGTTCTTTCATCTCTAACACACTTTAGTGTAGATTATTTAAATTTGAAACAGCAAAACAATACATCATTAATATAATCTCAGATTAAATATTTTGTAACGTGTTTAGTAGTAACCCATGTCAACCTTCTCCGTATCTATAGATGTTCTAGTTAATTCTTAAATAATATTTTGCACCATGTCAAACTTTATTATCTTATCATGTAGTCATGTATGTTTCTTACTCAATTAATAAAAGGGTACTTTTGACATAGCACCAGAAGTTTTTACGTGTATCTTGCAAAAAGCAATTCATTTAAAAATGTTACTAAAACGTAATTATACTGTTTTAACACCTATTAATATATACTCTCATAGAAATATTTAAAAAATATATTTTAACATAAATTAATAAAACTTCATGATTTAGTTTTGTTTTATGAAAAATATTCAAAATTGGATAACGATAATTTTGAAATGAACCACATTTACTTGAAAATATTTGTGTTAGTTTTCAGGATTGGATTGATAATTTGTAATGAATTTTCAGTAGCTTATTTGTTGTTAGTTTCCTTCAAATATTTGTATGGTATTGTATGTATTTTTTTTAATATTTTAAAGAAGTGAGCATATATATTTTTTACTATCTTAAAAAAATATTTTTTATTTAACAACTGTTAAGTTATTGTATAAGCAATACTCTATTATTTTTCTAACCTTCCTCTCTTGTTTTCGCACCACCGTCAACTGTTCGAAAGAACAAAACTTAAAGCGGGAGCACCGATTTCCTGCCAGATGTAAGTTAATCCCGATAATCAGTTTGTTCGCGCAGTGCTGTGTTTGTAAATTGACGCTAGCGCCACGCAATAGCGAAACGGACAATGGAACTGAGAGCTGCGCTTGTAATTATAAAAAGCGTACGCCTTGATATTTGCGGCAAATGATCGGGTTTATCTCGGCGTTTCCATAAAGGGGAACAGCGACTGAGGATGGTTTGAGGCTTTGACTCTGCCATTACCATCAGACCGTTTGTCTACAGACTTCTTTGCCATTCGCTGCAGAGGATTGGAATGCCATATAGGTTGCTTTGTTTTGTCGTATACAAGGATTTTAAACTTGTTTCCTGATATTTTACTATTTTTCTGACTTTAATCAAAGGAACAGATAAAAATATTCATTTATATTACTGTGATTGATGTTACGTCGGTGAGTTTAAGTTAACATCCACTTCGAAAACAAAACAACCAAGTTTTCCAAATTAATTGAAATAAAATTATTCATTTAATTATTAAATTATTAACTTTCTTAAGTCGTAGTCAAAAAATGTTCATTATTGCCCGCTAAAATAGATAGCAAGCATTTTTTATGACTTAAGTTCCACTAAATCAAACAATCTCTCCACCATTTTCTTATAAAAATATAATAACTATAATAAAAGAGTTTATTTTTAGTTCCCAGTAACCTTGCCTGTTTCAGATTTTATATTCTCTTTCTTTCTTTTTTTGTTCATTTTAGTCAACTTATGTTAAAATGATTTGATATAATTCAGTATAAACTTGTGACTATGTGGTTTTAATGTAGTATCGATTTTATCAATAACTCAAACATTTCGGTAGAGGTGATTGATTAGGTTTGGTGATATATTGGAGGAAAAAACTAAGTATTTAAATTGAATAGTATTGAAGATGAACTGTAAGCAAAGAATACCTTAAATACTATCATTTGTAAGGTGAGATATGAACTCTTTAGCGTATAGGTTTAGAGACAGAATTTTTTTAAAATGTTTTGTGAAAGTGTGAGGGAGCGAATGGGAAGTGTAATGGAACGTAACTTACATAATTTGTATTTTTAATCCCATATTTTCACTAACTGAATAGAAAAGAAACTTTTATCATGATTTTTACAAAAATTTTGACCGAACTCTCATCACGCATTGACCAAATTGAAAAAGAACTTTCTCACTCGTATTTTTTTCTTTTTTGAAGAGTAGGAAATAGATTGTAAGATTTTTTTTTGAAAGGCATCAATAAAAATAAGAAAATACAATCTAAAAAGCGAAAGTTATTCTTTTATTGTAAGAATATATTCCGCAGATACATAGGATGAGTTTGCATTACATGAGAGCAGGAATCCACCACTCTGCATAAATCTCACAAACAGTTTTTTTTTTTGAGATATTAGAATAGTTTTTTATATTAGAATTTTCTCGCCTCCATGATGCACTTAATGAATTAAATTTTACCTTAGCAACTACATAGCCTCCACAGAATGCAGTTTCAACGGTACGTATACACTGCGCATCTGTAACCGTTGCGTAGGCGGCGTCGACTCCAAACGCGACTATACGAGCATTAGGGTCAATGGCGGAGTGAGGATGAGTGTACAAACAAATCAATGCACCGCCCTCAGTGTTTTTGGTGATGATGTGCGCGACAATTCATCGGTAGAGGATGCCACCGGCGTGTCAACTTGTTCGACTGTCTTCTCAGGGATGATGCTGTTGGAAACGACGATATATTTAATGACACGATTGTTATTTTGATTAAATGAGATTTCACTGATCGCATTCATAATCAGTCGAAAGTATCATCCACTTTTAGTACTCTGATTGTTACTAATTCCTTCAGGAATGCAATATTAAATAATTTGTAACATTAATTATAATAGATAAAATAATGAAAAATAAACTTCAATGTACTTTATATTCAATCACTGCAAAAATTTATTTACAGAGAAAGAAAATAATGCATGTTGAGGCAATTGAATCTGAAGAATAGATTACTTTGTTTTACATCATACATAATTTGGATTAGATCCAAGAGACACATTTATTACAAAATTATTCATTCTAAAACTAAAAAAAGATCGATTTGACGTAGATATTGATATGATGATGGTTCATTTATTTCATCAACATACTTAGCTTATTAATTAATTAAATGAATTGTTAAGGTAAGGTCAGATATTGAAAAGATATGATATTTACCAACTTTTCGGAAAATTGATTTCCATCCTCTAGTCTGAATACATATAAGAATACATAGATCAAACAAAGTATTCTCATAATATATAGTTCAAATATTTTTTGTTGTTACTAGTTTACTGAAATTGTGTTTAAACACAAAGGTGAAGTTATAAAAATTATTGTTTGAAACATACTTTCTTATGTGTCTACAACCCCGAGTAAAAAATTTTTTTTTCCCAAAATGTTGCCAAATCTGAAATATTTTTACTATCTGATCTTAACTAAACAGTCCATGCTATTTATTTCTTATTTGGGTCCAATTACTCATCAAACGTATTGGAACACAGATTCTAACGAAAATTTACGAGGTAAAGTGTACTCAGACTCTTAAAAATTTTATTTAATATAAATCAAATATATTTCAGCCGTGTGGGGTATAAATCAATTCTTTGGCCAAGATGAGGCGTCATGTTGTCAAAATATTTAACTTAGATAACATTATATTGTTTACTTCTCTTTTCTCTCGTTAAATCTTTGCCGCAATTAACTGGATATGAAATGGGAGATTCAATCTTAATCCATTACGTCCTCTCTCTTCCAACTCTTATTTCTTCTCTACGAAATGTGGCGGAACAGTAAGTACTATCTTCCAAACGCATCCTACATTCACGCCCATCCATTCATACAAAAACGCATTTCGTTTATTCCATTCCATCCTCTTTTCAGTTTCATTGTTCTCCCTTTCTTCTGGCCAACCTGTTTTCTTCACACCCCATAACCTCACGCTCTTTTTCCAAAACCTGGCTGTGTGACTGTGGCGCTTCTCGGCGGGCATTTCTCGTACTACGTCGTTCTGCCATTGTTTTTTTGGAGTCTCAATTCAGCGCGCTAGGTTTCGGAGCTGAGTATAGCGCTTGGTTACGTCAGCTGCCATCGCGTCGCGTAGTGTTCGTTCCTCCACATCCTTCTACGCCTCGCCACATCTCGTTACGCCGCCCGCTCTCGGCCCATGGCTCCAGTGGAATCTCTTCCGTTATTCTCTTTGATCAAGACCTGTTCCTCTTTTTTTCCTTTTATGTGTGTATCCTTTGTTCCTGCTTTCCTTTTCCAACATTTATACACGACATTTTTTTAACCTTTTTTATACTATCCATAACTTTTTCATCTTCGCAGTCCTGAGCAGAGAATATTTGAAAGTATGACGAAGACTCGACAATAACAATTACGAGAATGTGGTGTGATAATAGATTCGTGGATCAATAAAATAAATTTGTTGTCTAAAGAATAATGTGAAAACGTATACATTATTTGAATCAATTAATTGTAATTTTTTAATGATGGAAAGGTACGGAAAGGTTTAAAAATGAATAGAAATCAAAAGGGACAAAATCATCAATCGATAAAAACCAATATCAATAGCATAATTATGCAAAGTTTTACTCTAAACCATTTTTTTACCTTAGAAATTAAAAATAAAAATAAATGACTTATTTGTGGTAAGAATCATTCAAATGTATGAGTAGTAAGACCGACAGTAGTGATCGAGTAGTAGCGTCTTCGCTTCCGCGATCCCGCTGAGCGGTTAGAGCGTGTGTCGACAGAACTATGTGCGGTTTTCAGCTGGGGTTTCCCTCTCCTTCTCCAGACAAATGTCGGTTCACTACCATAACTCTACAACCCAATGTCTCTCCTTCCCAATTCCCTCACCCGAGTCTCGAGTTAGGAGGAAGAGCAGATCTCATGGCCGGAACCTCACCAAAAGACATAAAATAAATAAAAATAAATGTGTCATTCCAAGTGGTAATGTTGCAAAATAATTGGATATTTTCACTCTCTGAAAAACTTACTACCAAATTTTGGTAGAAATTTGGAACGTTGATTAATTACCTCTTACGTCTTATAACGTTGATTAATTACCAATATTTTACTGAGAATATTGGACAGCTTTTGTGTAAAAATATACATAAAAATTTCAAGGTTTTAAGTGCCTGAAAGAAACAGAACATTTCTTGTTAAATTCCATTAAAGTGTCAATAAAAATATAAAGTGTAGTAGAAGCTGCTGTTGTTTCTCTCTTATTCCTTCGTGTCTGCGATAGCCATCATGTCGCTGGCTGGCTCTGCTTCCGGTCTCTGACAGTCTGTCGCGCTCGGTTTGTGACCGTGATACTCCCGTCGAAGGACTCCCTGAGCTTATTATTTCGTTTGGAGGCTGTCGATAAGGCCTCTCTAGAGCGTTTGCCGACGTTCCTAATCCCATGGCACGGCAGCGCTGTTATCGTGCGACGACAGAGTGCTTGCCGTAAGGCCGAACAGGAAGCTTCTGCTTTCTCGCGGCTGCAGCACGGCTCGGCGGTAAGGCGAGACTGGAAACGAACATATTACGGGGACATGGCATTACGTCCATCTCTCGTTGCCATCTGTGGAAAGAGAAATATGTAAGTTCATATAGACGGAAAGGGTTAACTCCGTTTGAATTTTAAAACATTTCTAATACGTTATTACACGTTTAGAATGCTTATTTCAGTAATCTTCATATGACTGCATAAAAATTTAAAAAAATCTTAAGTGTGCTGCACTCAACTTTCTAATTATAATTCATAATAATTATACAATAGAACTAAAATCCCATTTAGAAAAAAAAACTATTAGAAAACAGAAAAACGTTTCCAGATAAGAATTCATAATGTTAAATTATCAAACCCGTAACATGTTTCAAAGACCAATCGTCTTAAAAATATTCATCTTCACAACCTTAAATAGTACACCCTTGAACAACATAAGTGCAAATTCAAGGACTGAATTATCTTCCACCTTGAACTCTATGCAATTGCCTTATATAGGCTGATAGGCTAATAAAGGCGCCGACTAACATTTGCGAAAGTTTTCACCTTTTCGCCAAAATGGCGCTACGTACAGAAATGTATCTGTGCGCAGAATTAACTGAAAAAATCAAAATAATTATAATAAATTTTAAATTTAAATTTATTGTCAAAAAACAGTACAAACTGCGTATGACCACGTGGAGGACAACAAACTAATTTACTCTCAGGAAGCAAGCAAGGGACCATCCCATCAATTCCGATCAAGGGCCCTAAGGCGGAGGCGGATTCAAAAATTTCAGCAAAAATTCCTAGATAAGATAAAAAGTTAGCTACGAGTTATAATACTAATAGAATGTCAATATGTTTGTAATTTAACGCAAATAGGTTTTTAAATTTACATGTACAAGTTATTATCGAACTATAGATTATTCTTAGTATAGTGTTTAAAAATCATAAGAGTTGAAAAAACACTAAATTCACGATTTATTGTTACAATAAACACGCCCCTAGACAAAACCTAGAGAATATGTATAAGAAATCCGCCTCTATCCGAAGGGAAAACGGAGAAAACCCCGGGCCAGGATTATATCCTTCTTTTCATAATTTTTAATTTTATGAAACCAAAAGCGGAGTGCGGTGTGTAAATGAAGTTGGTATGAGCTCTCCAGAAATAGGCTACTATTCCCAATGCTAGTCAAATCTCATGTTTCGTTTGGATGCAACAATTTGTTCATGAGTTATCGCGGGGGGGGTCAAATTTCTTAACATACATACACACATACGACATTGGACATAATCGCCAAAATTTGAAAATAGGCTCTCCTGGAGCCAATTCGTTAAGATCCGAAGAGATCTCAAAAAACTTTCCGACCGATTACAATAATTCCCTTATTTATTCAGTGTAATTGGAAAGTAAAAATAAACGAATTATTTTGAAAATATAAAATAAAAAAGAAACTACATACACATAAAAATGATTCTGTGGATAATAATGAATAAAGAAACGTTTAATAATGAATTAGAAATGAATTCAAATTCAAATCGGGTTAACAATTTTCGAGTACATGAACTTGCAGCGTTTGAATAAATTCTTAACCGACTTACAAGGTCGTATAAAATATTACAATATTAATATGATTGTAAACAATACTATTGTCAATACTAAATAATTAATTCCGTATTATTTTCAGTCGTCAAAGCACATCATAATTACTTTGTTGAAGGGAATTACAATTGTTTTGTTCGCATTATATTTGAATTATAGTATGCGTCTGATTTGATATAACCATTTTAAATCTGTGAGAGTTATAAACAAGAATTCTAAATTTTATTCTAATAGTTTTGGTCCTTCATTTCATAATACGAGTGTTGTTATTCAATATGTCTGACTTACTTTAGAGTTACTACTCATAATAAAGACTTTGTGTATTATAGTCATAATTCATCCATACACGAATTACGTATAATCATTACTGTATTATAATCATAAACATTTTGTATTACTAGTATGTTTAATAAATTGGTGTTCCAGTTTGGAACCATTAATTATACACTCCTGCTTGTATTTTCCGTTGGAAATATTCTCGTTCGCCTTTAAAGGAAGTTACTACACGGCGACAACCTTGGATATTTAAACTGAAGAAGAAATTTAAATATATCTCTTGTTCTCCAAAAACCCAATGTGGCGTTAATCTGAAAATTCCGATCATATTTCGGTCCAGTTATTTGAGCAGAACACACAAAGTAGTTAGCGTACGTACTTGGAGTGGGGATGTAGACTGCCGGAGCGACCGTCTGCGATAAGCCAACTAAGCAGTACAGCCACTCAGCCGAATTTTGGCCCAATAGCAGAAACGGTCTCTGCACCACCCGCCTCCTCCTCCTCTTGGAGCGAAAAATAAACACTGCAAAAACTCGTGAGGCGATGGTATAGGCAGACGTGGCAGAGGAGGGAGGCTGAGAAGGTTTGTTGGAAGGAAGGGGGTGATGTGGAATAGGGGAGGAGGCTGGAGAGTGGAATCGTTGGAATTGGGATGAGAGCACCATTCTAATTCTGGGGGTTGCCTTTCGTTATCACTTGAAATGGCTTTGAGAGACGCTGGTGCTTGCTAAAATGCAGGAATAGGAGAATGAGCAGTTGAGAGGGCCAGAGGAAAAAAGAAGGAAAAAGAAGATAAATGTAAGGAAAAGATGTAATTTAAAATCTTTTGTCCATAAAAGGAGAAATATATTTATAGAAAATTTATTGTGCTCGATTCACACGAATAATGTGCGTGTAATTAGAAGGGAATTTTTTTCCGCAGTACTTTTATAACCGTTTTTGAATGTATTGTGACTGAGAGAAGAAAATATGTAGAAATATTTTTAATCAACATAAAAAATTTGTATAATTTTTTTACGATTATGAGTCTATTTTCCCTTTTTAAGAGGTGCTGGCGTACGAAGATAATTGTTTTTTAAATATCTTACTTAGGATTTTTAAGTTACATATCGAAAATAGTAACCTAACTCCCAACTTTCTAGCCCACAACTTATTCGTAGTAATAATATTCGTGGTTCAACATTATCATACAACTTCTGTGCCACCACGCTCACATTTTTACATGGAATTTCGTATAGTGAGGGAATATCTTGACGTTTGAAAGTAACAATGATTGGTTTGCAATAACGTCCCAAAGTAACATGAAAGATATAAAATATTTCAAGGAAGTTCTGAAACACTTCATACTCATTTAATACTTAAACAATCATAGTTTTGTATGAAAAGATGACACATGGTTTGTAACTGTTGAAACAGAAAAATTTCTGTTTTACCTAATTATTTCCGCTCTCTATAATAAAATATTTTCCCGTTTTGAAAAACACGTAAATTTACTTACAGGTAAATACGCTTTCCACGGATACATTGTTGAATTATATTTATAATGGTATCAGCGAAATCATCCAGTTTGATTTCCTAACTCACTTGTGTTTTTGTTTTCACTTTTTGTTATATTCACAAAATATTTAAACGAACGTCATTAAAATTGAAACTAAATGCAAAATTGTTCAGTACTAATGTGAAACATTGACATTCTTTCTGAAAACTTCTATAACTATTAACTGAAGACCTATTTTGAAAATTAAAAAAAAATTAATTCAGTTTTTTTTATCTAAAATCCTTTTGACAAATATCATAAGAAATATCACGAGAGGGAAACATACAAATTAACTTTTCCAAGAACGGGTCTAGAAAAATTCCCCTTTAAGTTTCATACATAAAAAAACACTATCCTTTTCGACTACGACAAATCCATTACACTTTTTAATTACTTTTTTAATTAAACGAAACGGTGTAATAAAATATTGGTAAGTATTCCTTCGCTGTAGGTCTAAATTTGGTGAATGTAGTATATACATGATAGTAATACTACTCTTTTTTTCTTATCTAGGATTAAATTGGATATAGAAATCTCTTAGATTGCGGTGAACCTCACCGCCAGGTAACAGATTAATCATGTTACTTCGAATGAAAATGGGAGACGGGACCGGGGTTCGAACCCGGGACATTGAGCTCAGCGCGCTCATGCGCCTACCGACTGCGCTATCCCGTTCGCCACCCGGGCCCGTCTACCATTCTCATTCAACTTGTGAAACCCAAAGACGTAACATGATTAATTAAATTGGATAGTATGACTTCTTCTTCTTCCTATGGCATTGTAGCCCGTTGTCGGGCCTTTGCCTCCTCAGAAGGATAGTATGACTACTTCTTCATTATTCTTTCAACTTGATATTTGAGAGGTTGCTTAATTTCTACATTCTACTAGATCGTAGGTTTGCTTCCCAGAAATTCCAAATTCTCATTTATCGTTCTCATTTATAATTCCAAAGATTTTATATATTATTTTGATTCAAAAACAATTATTTTTAAATACACCACCTCGGAAAAATTGTGTTTCTGGAAAATATTGGAAACAATGTTAAAAATAATAATTTATTGAATGATACTTAAAATTACTCTTTCTCTTTACAGTTTCATGCATTTAATTTAACGTTTATTTTCACGCTAGAATTTCACTCTGGTGTTATAATAATTTACTTTGATAAATATCTGATTTTATTTCATGATTATCAGTGATTTCACTTACTCTTCTTTTTTCTTCTGAACGTTATCGCGTGCTGTTATTTCCCTCTGAAGTCATATTTATTAATTCATCAATCATCTTAATTTTTATTTTGTGGTTCTTTCTATTCCTATTTTTCGCCATATTTATGTAACTATTATTCTTTGTGAACTTAGCCGGCATCTCCAAGCACCTCGAATAGTCATGGTCGAGTTGGTATGTACTTCGGAAGTAATCCACTTGGACGCAACATACCAAGGCAGGAGGCGTGCACGCCGATACGTGACGTCACCGAGCGGAATGAGACAGCTGAAGGGAGCGTGACTAGTCCCCGCTACGTCAGCAGAAGGAAGGAGTGTCGTGTGGTGAACCGCGCACGTGGATGGAGAGCCCTGCGGTACTCCACAACACGGGGATCACTGCGGGATGCACTGCAGATGCACTCTGTTGTGATCTGCATCGATGCAAGGGGTTGCTTCAGAAGGGGAATTGGTTTCAGAAGAGCATTGTTTTCAATGCTGAAGGGCATGTTGGGTTGGAGGATGATCTTATATAAAGGTATATTCTTCTTATTTTCTTGGTGGACGTTCTTACACAATTCAGAAGCCGTGGCCTAAGGGTAACGTGACTGTCTCGCTTAACAGAACACTATGAGTACAAATCGTCTACGGGTGATATATAACATCTTATTGGCGTCATAATACACAAGTCATAATGCACTTCATTCTACGTCTATTAGATTTTATAATACAGTTATCCCTGTAAAACTAACAATATTGACGATTACACTAAAAAAATATTACAATTTAGGAAACATCTTTGTTAACTTGGAAAACATTTTTTTCAGAACCACCAAAAGACATATGGTAACAAACACATCTTAATTTTTCTTTAATTAAAAACAAATTATTGTTTAAATTTTTGTTCTCATTATGAAGTAACATCATATATCCAGTGACATTATTAAAAAATTTAAGACAATATGATGATTGATTATGAGAATACTACATTAATTAAGGAATTTTTCACAAAAATATGAAATATACTGTGCAGATTTAAAAGACTTAGAAATACACATTGATGTGTAACTTCTGGCTTCCACCATGTGATTTTTTTTCTTTTGCTTTGAAACGGATATGATTGTAGTTGAAACAGTTTCTGTAAAGATGATAGTCATTTTATAACAAATTTTCGTTGACTTTATGGGTGTGAACAATACATCTTGTAAGAGAAGTAGAGATATATCACAGAACAGATATACTTATATAGAAGTGAAAGCTGGTAGTTATTTTAAGAGGAGGACAAGGTAAGTGCGAACGTATCAATATCACAATACGTGGGAAAATGGGACATGAAAACGGGAGGCTAAAGAGTCATGAACTTGAGAAACAGGGCATTATGGGTGTATAGTTTTTATTTCTAGTTACCAATACAATTATTGGTACATTCAACAAACAACATTCAAAAAATTCATTCCTGCAATACAATATTACACATTTGATTTCCTGTTGTAGTATTTTGATATGATGATATTCCAAAATGTATTGATTATATTTTATGTCTTGTAGTAGAAGTGCTTTATTTTGCGTTGATTTAGTCATGAAATGTGATGTTTAATGCTTTGAATCATGAATTCGTTCTTAAGTATGCCAGTGATTACGAGTAAGCAGTGTAAGGAGTTTTGTATGATAAAACGTTATAAAACTAGTTCCATACAAGCCTCAAAGTAAAGGACTATTTATCTATGACTTTATAATGATAAAAATATATTGAAACAGAATTCCTTTGATTTTTGCAGAATTAAAAGTGCCCACAATCAGTGTCACAACAGACCACGTAGGGGAATTTATGGAGGATAAAGAGGAAATAGTTGCAATCGTACGTCTCTCCAATAATATGATTGATATTTTGAACATTGTATAACCCTAAGAAAGGTTAACCGATTTTATCAAATACTTGAAATAATAAAAAGTAATATCGAAAGCGTTTAATGATAGTCAGCATTATCCATTAAGTAACCATAGATATACATTTTTTGGAGTTAACATATTGTTACGAATAGACAGTACGATTCATCGACGTAGTCGGGAAAAAAATCTCGGGAGTGGTTTATTCGCTTACACTGCCTAAACAGTTAGAGATACGTAGCAACTATGGCTGGCCATATTGTTGAGCTTAAAGAATTCTACAAAAAAGCTCAAAACAGTGTATGATTATCCACAAAGAATAGCCTACAAAATTGTTATAAGAAATAGAAGTATTAAATACATCTGTTTAGCAGAAATTCAAGGAGAAAAAAATTAATTATTATTACACTGAATGGGCTCTTTGTTTTGTGCATTTATAAAAGATACAAGACGTCTTTAAATCGCAAAATTTGGACGAATAGTTTAGATTTTACAATTATTTTAATGAAATGGTGCAGCAGCGCATCCGCCGCTGTCTCCTCACGGAAGCGTAAAATTCGACCAGCTATGCTCCCGTCGAATGAATAAAGTGAGAAGTGATGGTCATGTAAAAATGTTTAATATATATAAAAATTAATATTATAAAAATCATGTAAAGATGGGTTTTATTCATAGATTTCGGGGCCTTTCCGATAATGTCAATGAATGTCATTTCAACGATTTTAAATCATTTGTTTTATTTCGCAAGGTGCCAGTATCAACTGACGTTTAATGTTGATAATCTTATGCAATATCAGCATTTTGTTTGGTCTCAACGTACCCTCTCCATAGAAGAGGCTCTCAAAATATTCTCTATGCTCAGTAACTTGTGCCCTGCAATCAATCGTGAATAAAGGACTGTTCACTTCCGTCCGGAGAGAAACATCAAGTTGCTTGGCAAAGTTCAATCCTTGTGGCAGTGAGGAGAGCTTTCGCGGCACAATGGCGGCCGGCGTTAATTATCGCTGGGACGGGGCGGGGCGAGCGACGGTGGCGACGTTGCAGTGGGTGGGCGGAGACAGCTATGCGCCACCAGTGGCGAGCTCCACTGCCTGCAAGCAAATGTAGCAAAGTTTCCTGATGCATTAGCGTAACTTTATAGATCGAGATATAACAAAAATTGTAATAATTGAAAAAGCAAATTCGTCAGTATAGTTTTATTCGAGTATTTAAAGAGAAAAAGGCGTTTCCTTTTATGAGACAATTCGTTATTGTATTTGCTTTTTACTATTAAAAGAACGCGTCCACTGAAATGTGCTGTCCTCAGCGACATGTTTACGTAATTTGCATACTAAGGAGGATTCAATATTTTGAATTATTAACAAATTAGGAACGGAAATCTTTGTATCTATGTTCCTAAGTATAATCAACTTCAGTTTCTAATTCGTTTTTTTTTACTTCATAAATGCTAGCAATTGTTCGAAGAAATACCAACACTTGTCCAAAAATATGAACAACTTTAGGAGTAATTTCCAGTGATACCATGCGGTACCGATAAACCTGCAAATTTGTACTTCAAACTATTTGTACGCGATGAAGTTTCAACTTTTCTACAAAACATTTGTATTTTGTCTGTTTCTATAAAAGCAATATTTGTCCAAGTTCGGAATCAACGCTTTTTAGTCGCTTATAGGGAATACTACAACAATCTCTAGTCAAATGATTCTACTACTAGCTCTTGGACCTCTAATGACTTACGTAGAAATTTCGAGTCGTAACGACGTCGTTACAAAGTCGTGGCGACGTCACAAAACGTAGTGAAGACGTTGCCAACGTGTACGGATGTATCGTCGATTCAACGTCGTAGAACGGCGTCTTCACAACGTCGTAAAAAAACACTAATTTGATGCTGGGTAACGACGCCAAAACAACGTCACACGACTTTCTTGAAAATGCTGAATTATCATTTTTATTACAACTTTTATCCATTGTCTCACCTTGTTAAATCATACTATATTACTTATAATACTCATTCCGGAAGAATGTTGTTTTTCATCTCCGTTTTTCAAGTCCGACTAGATCCCGGGACCATTCCAATACTAGGCGAGCAAACTACAACTGAGCTACTGTGATACACGCTACTGTGATAGGAGTAACATTGTGATACAAGCTAAGTTTTTATAATCTTGTTGTGCTCTGTCTTACTATTGGTACCATAAATAGTAATGACTTAAAATAGTAATATCCGTAAACAAGTAAAATATAGGATGTTCTAGGCAAAATTAATTCTTGGTGAAAAATGCACAAAAGTAGAGTTCCAATTTCCACTACCAGACGGGAGTGAAATATGGAACGTCGAAATTGAGAATGTGGTTCCGACCATCCAAAGAAAAATAGGCCACGGAGACCCATGAACTATAATAATAATTATTATTATTATTATTAGTCAGTCGTCATATAACGGAGTCACCTCAACTTCGACTCGACGTCGAAACAAGGAAGTTTATTATCGTCGTCTCGACGTCGCTTAACGACGTTTTCTCGACATCGATCGCCGGGAAATGTGACGTCGGGACGGCGTCGTTTATTCGACGTCGTCCTTCGACTCAATGTCGACGTTGAAATACGTCGAAAGTCGGCTCAACCTGGGCGATTTCTGCGTGGGGATCAACAGAGAGTTGTCTTAATAGAATCTGAGAATAGTAGGGAGAAAAAAATAATTTTGACAAGAAAGTGTTTTCTTAATTTAATTTGCATGAAATTTTCTCTTTTCAATTTCATATCTATTGATTATGAGACAGTTACCCATGTATTTATTTGGTACAGACCTATGTTAATTACAAAAACAGCTATATTCCCTAGTAATCAACTAAACGAAACACTCAAAAATGTTCAGCCATTATACTGATCTCACGTATGTGACAATGAATCAGTAAAAGGACATAATACACCGCAACCAAAGACAACAGGAATTCAATGAAAACATTTTGTCTCAAACAAACACCTTAATGAATTAAATGAATTTTTTGAATTTTAAGTTTTTCAGAACATTTTTAAAAATAATTTCATAAATGGAATCAATCGGGACTCTGAAAATGCTTATTCGATCTACAACTAACAAAGTAGTGTTTTCTCTCAATATTTAACTGAAATATGAGTTGTTAATTAATAATTTTAATCGACATGTTTTTATTTTTATGAATAGTTATGCTCATATACTTCACAAGTAGCCAGAGTAAATAAGGTATGTGATACAGAGGTAAAATGTGTTATAGAATCTCTCCAAATATCCGAGAAGTGCTGCTTGTGGTGTTAGTTTTATTTTACGTTCTACACACGCTTCTGCTAGCTTCGTATCTCTGCAAAAACCACAACATCTGACTTCGCTAAAACGTGAAAAGTACACATTTCCACCAAGATGCATTTGCTCTGTAGAAATCTCCAAGCTTGAAATGGTCTTGTATGTTCCAAAGTAACATTTCTTGCGGTGTACAAACTGGACGTGAGTGATGCCAAATTACTCGAAAGAGGAGGTGATAAATGTGTTCGCGAGGAATACGTTGTCTTTTGCATTCAGCTTTTTATAGAGAATTTTGGGACTGTCGAATATTTATTTGGAGTAACCATGAAACTTCATCGTACGACACGAAAACACTGAGTCGGAAATAAGTTATTGTGACTTTAAAAGAAGATCCGCAATGTAGGGTACTTAAATGGGGTTTGTGACTAAAAACGGGGTGACTACGACCAAACAAAATATTACCCAGAGTGCCGCCGATATTCTGCTGTACGATTAATATCCAACCGAACAGCGTCTCTCTAACCCCGCAGCCAAGCGCCACCACAAACGTACGTGGCTCGTTATAAATTATTCGCAATTGCTCATATTAAAATAAACCGCATTGCGGGTAGTGTTTTTCCGAAGGGACGGTGCGTATCCACTTTACTTTATCGTATATGATCCATCAACACAAATGTTGAGTTCATATCAGCAGGTGAACACCTTGCTAGTACCTTATCTAACTAGAGAAAAGTCGCTGCTCGGAGTCCTTTGAATGAATTATGATATCCTTGTTCTTTGTTATGTAGGAGGTGTTACGAATCACACTGACCACAAGATAGAAGTAACAGAGATGACACATTTATGTGGTTTCATTAAATTATTGTAAATTATTATTTTTTACTATTCATAATAAATTAACAAACATCGTGTACCATTTGTTGGTTGCTAATACATTGGAAAAAAATAAAGAGGGTGTTGTTACATATTTACATTTAAATGATGTACTAAAGTATTTTATTTGAATATTTAACATGAAAAGATAGATTATCAACTTATAATAGATGTCTTGTAATTCAAACAGAAACCGAGTCTGGAACGAGGGTCGATGTTTACCTCAGAGAATATATTTGTGAATCATTGCAAATGAATCTCAATCAATAATTTCGGTTTTATGGATTTTTATTTTAGTTTTGGGGCGGTATTATATATTGCCCTCTCCTTAATTGCTTCCCCACTTTTCACAATTTTTCCTTGACACAAAATTGTGATCTTTGAGTATTTGAAAATTAAGCTGTAATCCCAAGAATGTTTGTAGTAATAGTTAGGGGATTCATAAAATTCATAACTCAGAAGGTAATCATTTAAAAAGAAGAATTACAAATTACCACTTTCTGCCATAAATAGTATCACAACATTTTTCATATTTATTAAATTTTGCAACAATATATAAAACTTGAAATCTAATACTAAATAATAGTACTGCAAAAGCTAGATTTGATTCAGTTAGCTGTAATTTTCATGGTTTTTTTTCTATTCAATCTCGTTACAAAATAAACTAAGGAATCGTGTAATGTGATGCTCACACGCTAAATTTCATTAACTTTAAATGAAAAAAACTCGTAAATACATAGTATAAATTGAAACCATTTTGCATTTCTCATTTCACATATTGTACTCCATGTAATCAACATATCAAAGCTACATCCTGCTTATTTTATGCTTCTCTTATGTTCCTGCGAAATGATGAGAATAGTTGCATTCACAAGTCGTATCCCTGCTTCATATCGCGAGTTACGATCACTTGATTTATTTTATGTACAGTTTCCTCTGGGTGGCATTGGGTTGGGTAAAATACTGTTCTGGGTCGTTTTACAGATTCGAATAATCTGGTGATTATTTGTGAGATTAAAATCAATAGATTGTATTAAGAGGGTGTGAACAGTGTGTAGGATCTATAAACTTTGAATTGTCATTAAAGGCAAATATGGTCCTTAAAACTTTTTAATAAAGAAGCATGTACTGAACACTAGTTATTAATCGTCTCTCTTTCGAGTTTCATTTGTATGAACCTATATAACCTAATGTATCGGTTCAATATATTTTTCTCTCCTCACTCTAAATATTGTTATACTCGAAGTGTATGGTTCATATTCTTCAAGAAATTGACCTATAAAATAATATGGGGAATTAAATAAACAAAAACTATACATTTTTACATTGTTTAATTTTTGTGAATATCTGTTTGAATAAATACACTATGTGTTCGATTTTTTCCACCTCCCCAATTTTTATTCAATTAACATTTTATTAGTATGATTATTTTCAAATATTTCCATAAACAAATCTACTACATAATGGCGTATTTTAGATATTATAACTGGTGAGAAGCTAGGACAAGAAGATATAAATTAGTTTAGTTTTAATGAGAAAGAATATTGAATCGACATTTTCCCTTTTTATTCAAGAGCAACTCTTTTTTACCTTCAACGCGGTCCTTGAGAATGTAACGTAGCAGAGCAAATCGTTTCTTTCCGTGTAGGGTATATTATCGAGTGCAGCACTTGATCGGTACTTGAAGTGGCCGGGAGAGGCACCAGGATCCAGCCGTAAATCACACACAGCTCAGCTGCGACCTCCGGCAGCGGCTTAAGGTGGAGCAGGAGGCGAAATGTGGCGTCCAGGGACGAGGAACATGGAGTCTAAGCCAGACCAAGGGGGAAGCCTAAATGTACTGACCATTGGCTCAGATGGGGTTGTAACGTAATTAGCGATTCTACTAGGGGCATAGGATGTACTGGAATGGTATTACTAGGGTTATTTTACATGACCATATTATATAAAAGGATGTTATATTTTACTACAATTTTTCTTAATATCAATGCCTCTCGTAATGAGTCTTTGTAAAAAAAATCTGTCTTTGCTCTACGAAATAATAAAAGATTTGAGTGGCTTAATATATGGAAAATTTTAATACTCACCTGTTTATGAATTTTCCATATCTCTCAAAAATTCATTATCACATTTCATTCCATACTTCTTGACAATTACTTAATACATTTTATTCATCATTCCTGTTGATGAGAAGTAATTTTACATGCTTTAGTTTGGATATTATATCAAGCTCAATGAATTTCTTCAGCTTTACATGTCTTGTCCTTTTACCGGCTTCGAGTTAAATGAATTAGCTTATGAAACCTAATGATAAAGTGTAATATTTTCGTAAAAATGTAGGATTTGTTGATGGTTTTGGAAACTTGTTTTCTTTTTTTGTTTATTTACCTAGTCAGTCTTTCGAGTCAGCGTGACTCAGTGGGTAGAACGCTAAGTTAATGGCTGGGGGTTCGATCCCCGGTGTGGTGGGGATTTTGCATTATATCGCATCATCCAGATTGACTTCCAGGTCTACTCAGCCTGCTGTGAAATGTGTACCAGAGCCTATTCTGGGAGTCTGACCACATCTCCTCCTTCTAGTGCCGAGGACAAAGAAATTGTGGAGTCCTACCCTCTGCAACCCCCATGGGCACCTTCAGGAGTTCTTTTGGAATAGTTTGACTTTTAACTTGACTTAGTGAGTCATTTAATTTATTAATGTAACAAATATTAGTACTTCTTCCAAGACATTTTTATATCTACCACTTTGTAGTGGAGACCAGGGCAAGTATGTAAGTTAAGCTGGTATTCGGGGTCTACTTGGTACTATGGAGGTATCCATGCACACTTGTCTGAAACCTTGAATGAGGTCATTGGACTGCACTATCCATTAGTTTGTGTGAGAGAAAAAGATCCTGCAAAAGGCCTAAGAATTTCTGTATTTTTGTGAGAGAGCTGTTTCAGCTGTTTGTGAGATAGTCATTTATGTGATAATTGTGATATTCGTTCGTATCTGTTACATAGGAGAGTGTGGCGATGAACTGGTTTTGAAAATGCTATGTGGACTAGTTGGCAGACTCAAGTTTGGGTATGATTTCGTATGGAAAGTGAACTACACTGACTAGTCCCGATCCTCTGTCAACGTATCCAATCTTATAAAGTAGTAGATAATTTGGTATCATAAACTGTTTTGCTTGAAACATAGAACGCTGTAAACTTACTTCTATCCCTTTCAGACTACGTCAACTAAACCCTATGAGTATAATAATGGATATCGCGCACCAGGTATCAATTGACTGTATCAATATCGAAAAACAATTTATGTATACTAGACTTTCTTTTTAAATAATATTTCTACACGTTTCCAGAACTAAGAATGTTCTCTATCAACGACATACTTCAAATACCTCAGAAGAAAATTGAAAAATTTAAAACGTTGTACTATCTAAACTAATCCCGGTTGCACATATTGTATTACGACCGAAATATATTACGTTCATAGGTTCTTTTGTATTTGCAGTGAAATAAAGCTTCAACGACACGGTGTTTGTCAAAACAATCATCCAAATACATAGTCATGCGCACTAGAAGCTAGTCATATTCGCATTATATATGATTACTCTTTCTTGGAGACCCTACCACTATCCTAGAAGCCTCGAGTCATAGGCATAATGAAATACGAACTGCTGACTCCTTGTATATCGAGCGCAGACAAAGTATTTCACAGTTCGCACGGAATACTACATTGGGGCACAGCACAGAGGAAGATGTTTGCGGTTTGGGAGTAGGCAAGGGAGAACGACGTCATACAGACTGAGTCCACCACAGAATTAATTCGTGTTGGAAATGAATTATATGGATGGAGTAGTTTCTTGCCCCACTTTTGGGGTACCTTCCTCCACATCCTCTATTACAATTTCTTACTCCCTCTTAGCGCAATTTTGTTTGCAAAAACTACAACAGTAACATTGTTTCACATGTTGACGTTAACCATCCTACAGATTTCATTGATGTTCTCACTGCATCCAATTCATCTTACCAGTCGCTTAACGGTCTCTGAGAGTGCATTTGTCTCGAGGGACGCGTGTGGACTAACGTATCCTGATGTGGGGAGAAATTCAGGGAGGTAAGAGAATATCCCCTGAGATTGATGCACTTCAGTGGATGCTGAATGTTTCAAGACCTGCTTGCAATCAGCTTGCTAAAGGTGAGCACGATTAATTCAAGCGCTGGAAATTAACGTTGCATTAGTAGGTTTGATAATGAATTGTTTTCTATTATATTGCTTTAATTAACGAATAATTCAATTATCTATACTCTTTTATTCTTATTTCGTCTCATTATTTATACTACTGCAAAAATGTGTTATCATGATTACCGAAATAAATTTTAATATGTAAAGAGAATAAAAAGGGTATGCCAATTGTTTATGTAGGAATTATTCTTTAAGAATAATGTATATCGATTCATTATTTTCATCTAGTAATTATTTAAAGATAAAAACAAGTGAACATACCATCAGATGGGAAACAAAACCACCCAATGTCCGCTACGTATCGGTGTAACAGCATTCCGCGTAATAACATCTATTTATTAACCTATTTTGATCAAAATACTGTGTATAGTTTTGTACTGTTTCTCCTTTTGTAAGTCATACACGTTTGAGCCATAAATGCATCACCATTAGGAAGTATTCGGGAAATCATGGAAAAAAATAAAAATTTGTTCAAGAAACTGTCATTCTTTTCTACTGATTACGATTCAGTAAGTATTTCTATACATATTCCCTATGTGTATGACTCGAATAAGAAATTTTAAACACCTATTGTGTTCAAGCAATTTAAAATATATTCTATAGATGAGCATTGTGCTAAAACATACAATTGAATTCTAAAGAAATATTTTCTTAAATTTCTTCTTCCAATGTAGTTTTATTTGAATTCCTAGTCAGAGTGTGAACGCTTTGAGATATTCACAGACATTAGGTTAACTCGTAAGGTCCCCACAGGGGGCTCAGTTTCGACTGAGTATGTGTTTGGCGAACCCACGACCCCGAGCTAGGGACTGGTACTGCGCCACCAGTCCTCGGAAGCGATAATATTGACGCGATGGTAAATGTTGCCTGTTGCAAAGGGTTGAGATCTTGCCTTCATTGGCCGGGTCGCGAGGAAGGATTAATCCTCTATAAAATAACCCCTCAACCTCACGGTGTGTTACGCGCCTATGAGGTGGATGAGTGTTGAGAATAAACACTCGCTAGCGGACAACCTCTGGGGCAACTGCCGCACTTCAATTGAATAAGGTTTAGTGGCGTGATGCGGGGGCTTCACGTTACCAGATATTTTTTCCTCCAAACCCGTGGGACAAAATGTCAGATGCTTCCATTCCACCACCTTACGGAGTGGGTGTGCCGCAAGGTGAGTATTCCACCCAAACGTCTTCGAAGTGAACGAGGGTGCACAGCCCTACCGCTTCAAAAACAAAAACGGTAAAGAAACAGAACATTTCTCACGAGAATGTTTTCGTCATAATGTCACGTATAGACGAGACACTTGAGAAGGTATCCCCGGTCTATATTTACAAAGGGTTACAGGGTTTAGTTGGAACGCTGAAAGCAATCAAGAGACTGCGTAATGGGTCAATGCTGTTGGAAACTAAAACCAAAAAGCAAGAGTTGGCACTTTTAAAATGTACTTTCTTGGGAGTGTTCTCTATGAAGTGCGAGTTCCATGCTGCGCTTAATCGCAGCAAGGGAGTCGTAAATTGCACGGACATTATGGATATGGCAACTGACGAACTTGTTGCAGAATTGGAGGCTGACTACGTGGTTGAGGTCAGTCAAATCATGAGGAAGGTTAGTGGTGTTCCACAGAAGACCAGTTTCTTCATCGAGAAATTTGACTGTCCTCAGCTTCCGAAACATTCAAAACTGGATAGCTTAATGTACCGGTGCGTCTCTTCATTCCAAATCCTCCGCGGTGATTAAATGGTAGAGATTTGGACAGACCCCAACATCTTGTATGGGCCGGGATACATGCGGGAAGTGCGGGAAGGACGCACTCGAACCCGGCGCCTCATGCCCAGGACCTGCAAGTGCATTAATTGCACAGGCAGCCACCCGGTGTGGAGTATGAGTGCGTCGCCTTTCTGGAAGAAAAGGATGTACAGGCGATCAAGACAACGGAAAAGATCCCGTACGGTGAAGTACGGAAGAAATATAGGGCTTTACACCCTGTATTTTCTACCAGTTACTACACCGCAGCAAACACTCCTAAAATAATGACGACTGTATCCATACAAGCCGATTTCACTGTCTACGACAACGTCGTGCATATGCCAGTGCAAATGCGGGAAGAAATATGTTCCAGTCGCTAAGCCGAAAGCTTCATCAGCACCCCGTCCATTTACTTCAAAGAAAACGTCCAGTAGTGCGAAACATACCACGGTAACAACGAAGACAAAGACAAAGCAGGGTCCTCCGAGTCAGTTTGTGCATTGTCCGACGGTGTTGTGGAAATGCACGTTCACGAAACCTGACCCAAGAGGTTCCAAAAAGTAATGGCTTCCATACGTCAGTGGAACTTAATGGCTATAAAACTCAACATGAAGAGGTACAGCTCTTAGCGCGTCGTATTTGCTTCTAAGAGACACATCTTTTACCAGAACTCACCCCCTCTCCCAGGACACAGCAGCTTCAGATATGTCAACACAACAGGATATCGAGCAAGAGGGGGAGTTGCCGTGTTTGTTAGAAACAATATCCTCTGCTCACCTGTTCTCCTAAAAACTCAAATCAAGGCTATAGCAGTCAAAATTCACAGCGTACCAGATATGACAGTGTGTTCAATATATCTTTCACCGACACGAGATTTTTTGGAGACTTCCCTCAGGGATTTAATTTGCCAGATCCCTCGATCATTCCTCCTCCTTTGTGGAAGGAGTACTGTGGGGTTCGTTGAGCGATTGCCCCAGGGGCCAACTTCTGTATTGTCCCTTTGAGCGTTTAACAACCCCCGGAGAAACGATCCAGTTTGCGTTTGCCACGAGATCATGGACTGATATAGACCTGTCCATTTGCTCTCCTGAAATTGCTGATACCTTCCATGGGCTCTAATGACCTCGATGTTGACGAGCCCTAAAATCCCACAAAAAGAAATGATATCTTCCAATGAAAGGTAAAAGATGATCAGCATGGTAACGACCATCATCATTTCTGGTTGTCCTTGCGGGACTGTTCCCGAATGCAAGTCGCAGAAATGGATTCTCAGTAAGGCTAACTGGACACTGTACTGTTCTCTTGCTGTCTTTAGAGAAACTGGAAGTGTCCAAGAGAGGACCGACCATCAAACCCAGGTGATTCATTACGCCACTGAAGAATCAATTCCGAAAATGTCAATGTCTCCTGGTGGAACGACGAATGTCGGACCGCCATTCGGGCGAGGCGAAGACCATTGCATAAATTTAAGGGTAGTGCATCTCCGGAAAACCTCGCCGCATATTGGATTGCTAGAGAAAAAACGCAAGAAACATCAAATAATCCAGATCCACCTCCAGGATAGAGTTTCTAAGTACCATTAAGAGAACAACATCGTCCACTAAAGTATGGGAGTGAGTCCGAAAGATATCTGGAAAGTATTCTCGAGTCCCAATACCTGGACTGAAATATCAGAGTCAAGTTCTTACCAACAACAGAGAAATAGCAACAGTGATGGCTGAATACTTTGCTGACCTAACATCTACACCAAACTGCGATCCTGATTTTGCGAGGAAAAAGAAAATAGCAGAGAGCGCATCGTTTGACTTTCGTTCCACCAAATGGGAACCCTACAACTCTTCCTTCTGTATGTGCGAACTTGAGTCAACTCTAGTGACAATCCACGACACTACACCTGGCCCTGATTCAGTTCATAATGAAATACTCAGACATCTCAGTCTCGAATCGAAAGAATACCTTCTGGATATCTTTAATCTTTCATGGTCCAAGGGGATATTCCTTAATTCCTGGAAGGAAACAACGTTTATCCATTTACTAAAACCAGGAAAGGACAAAACGGTCATCAGTAGTTATTGAAGCATTGCTTTGACGAGTTGCGTCGGTAAAACTCTGGAGAGAATTATCAACCGACATCTCGTCTGGTATCCTGAAAGGCATAACTTGCTGAGTCGATCTCAGTGATGTTTCAGGAAATTCCATTCCACTCTGGACAATTTACTTCTCGTGGAAAAAGCAATTCACAATACTTTCGTCTGAAGACAACCTGTCGTTGGAATATTCTTTGACATCGAGAAGTCATATGATACTACTTGGCGTTATGGCATTTTAAAACAACTCAGTGTCTGGGGGTTTAGAGGACGTGTTACTCTGATAATCATGTCATTTTTGGATCAGCGTTCCTTCCGCAATAGAATTGGAACAAACACCTCGGATCTCCTTCAAGAAAATGGTATTCCTCAGGGCTCAGTCTTGAGAGTGACATTATTTGCTGTGGCCATAAACAGCATAACGTCTGATGTAAAAAATCATGTTTTACACTCTCTTTTTGTCGATGACTGTGCTATCTTTTGTTCATCACAGAGTGTCACAGGTGCGGAACGACAAATCCAACTGGTCCTCAATAGATTATACCACTGGTCGGAAACGACAGGTTTTCGTTTCTCTGCTGAGAAAACACGCTGTGTTCCTTTCAGTAGGAGACCAAGCCTTCTGGCAGAACCTCACCTCGCCCTGAGGAACAACGTTCTAAAATTCTATCCTTTAGTAAAATTCTTAGGTCTAATATTTGATCAGAGACTGAATTGGATTGAACATCTGACAGACATAAGTCTCTGAATTTATTGAAGTGCTTGAGTAGCAGGGAATGGGGCGCTGATCGCTCCTCCTTGCACCAGTTTTATCGAGTATTCACAAGATCTCGGCTCGATTATGACTGCGTTGTATATAGCTCTGCTCGTGCGAGCTATTTAAAGATTTTGGATAGTGTCCACCATGCAGGAATCCGACTAGTTACGGGAGCCTACCGTACTAGTCCCATTCCGAGTTTGTATGCCGAGAGTGGCGAACCATCTCTTTACCTCCGGCGGCAACTCCTCATGCTACGAAACTTTTGCCACGTGCTAACTTTACCCGACAATCTGGTGCACAACGCAGTCTTTCATCCTTCCTCTTCTTCCATCCGTTTCTACAACAACATACTGAGATCAACCAAACCTTTTGGATATCGCTGTAAACAAATTAAGGAAACCTTGCATACGCACACCTAATGTCTTAAATCATGGTTTCAGTAAGGCTCCTCCTTGGGCTTTGCAATAGCCAAAGATTATTTTTGATCTTCTGCATCAGGACAAGAAGAACACTCCAGCTTCGATGTTGAGGGTATATTTTCACATAATCCTCGACAAACACCGGGTGCATATCCCTGTGTTTACCGACGGGACGAAGCAAGCTTATGGTGTCGGCTGCTCCGGGGTGTTTCCCCGTAACAACTGTGGCTACCGTCTAGGTGACCTGTGCAGCGTTTACATCGCTGAGTGCTACGCCGTGTTGAAAGTACTGCGATCAAAAAGTGCTCCTGCGAATCAAATTCCCTGATTTGTTCTGATTCTCTAAGTGCCCTTGAAGAAATCCAGACTATGTATCAAGCTGATAAGCTGATCTAAAACATCTAGGATGTGCTTTTCTCGCTCCAATGAGATTGTAAGAACATGTTTCGCTGGATTTCCGGACACGTGGGAATCAGAGGAAATGAGGAAGCAGACGTTTCCGTAAAGACGGCATGACTCAAGAATCGTGTGGATTTTTTCACGATTCCAATACGAGATCTGTTAAATTGCATCAAGACAAGGATTCTGAGTGAGTGTAACAATGAGTGGTTGGCTATTGAAGGGAATAATCTCCGACTAATCAAATCCTTTGTTAAGTCTTGGAGCAGTTTCTGTAGGTCAGCCAGGTGCGACGAAGTCCTCCTGACCCGCCTGCGAATATGACATTGTCCTCTCACTTACTATCTCTTATTACTCAATATGAAGTTGTTTGTGAGGAGTGTAACTCTTGTCTGACAATGCGTCACCTACTAACTGCTTGCGGAATATACACGAGAATACGGAGACAAATCTGGCTGCAGATTTACTAACAGTTCTCGGAAATGAAACGGTTAATGTTAATAAACTATTGGATTTAATGAATAGATTGGGGCTCCTCCCACAAGTTCTCGGGAGGGTTTAAATTTGCACTTTTTTCCTCTTCCCGTCACCTTTCATTTCAACTATCCTTTCTGTAATTTGAAAATTTTAATTTTCAGAATTTTTTTCTTTTTTATGATATTATGTTTTGGGCAACTATTTTCTTTTCTCTCGTCTTTGTTTTTAAGTATTTGTTGAATTCAGGAGTGTTTTTTAGTGGGTATGGCCGAGGTATTTGGTGAGTCCCACACACGGGGAAGAGACTTTACGGCTCTTCTGTATGGTGGGAAACTGCATTTTTCCTCCACCTGCATGGGCTCTAATGACGAGCCTTTAAAGCCGTACAAAAAATAAGTTTTCTTTAATTATTTGTTTTTTCTATACTTTTAAAATTGAATACACGACTAGTAATGTACTAAAAGTAAATCAATACCGTATATAATGTTGATCTCCGACCTTGACCTGAATCGGGTAACCGCGCGCTGCAGAAGGCTACCTGCGTTGCTGCAGAGGCAGCCATGAGCTCAGAGGCGACCGCTTTCAGCGCGATATATAATTCAACGACGATAACAGTGGAGGCCGCGTGGTGGCGTAGCGGTAAAGCAGGATGAGACACAGGCAGTCTGGGACAAGGGGTTCGCGAATATTGTAGCTACCCTCGATGGTCTCGTTTCTCCGTGCACCTGGTGTCACTACGATTTCCACGTCTGGTGCACAATTGCTGAGAACAATTCTAGCACGATAGGAGTTTTGGGTGGGAATCGCTGTGCGCATTTCGCATATCATACAAAAAAATTGTAAACGAGTTCTTATTTCACGTCCACACATGATTGAAATGTAGATGACCCACTCACTTTTCACCATTTTCATAGAGATTGCATGAAATACTGTTTATTGGTGATTCAGTATATTATATTATTTACCAGATTACCAGGCACGCTTATTGATAACCCCTATCATATGATAACAAGGTTTGAAAGGCTTCATGTTAACGAATTATTTCATGTTCAGAAATTATATAGTGATACTAGGGCACTCATTACGATATATATCAATTACATTTTTATGCGAAGGAAACACAACACTGATTGAATTTCTGGGGTGTATATCGACGTCGTTTCGTCATTCTATTACCATTTTATTCCCTGTTTCTAAATATAGTGAATATATTTTTTTCTATATTACTGGATCATGCTTTGCATTCACTGTGAAGTTAATCGCTATCACACATTCCATTGAAAAAGAAAACTTTGAAAAGTCTGATAATAGAAGTTTGATTGACAGTTTTTACTATAAGGAACTTCAGAATGTATTGCTTAATACTCATTTGAAATAAATTTCGCCACATAATGTACACTTAAAATTCACGATATGGAGAAAATTTTCATTTTTCTTCAGATCCTTTTATACGAGCTCTTCGAAAACGCAAATCACACGTTCAACGGTTTCACATTGCCATTTTTATGAATATTAGAGGGTTTCGTTTCCTACGAGCATAGTAGTTGCAATAATAATAATAATAATAATAATAATAAAGAACGATTGCGACGTCATGCAATACAGAATAATTGGAAATTCTCTTTCCCTCACAGCGAAGTGAAATGAAACAACCGGACTCTATCTGCGGATTACGAAAGAGGGTTGTAGAAAGAAGTAAGTTGTCAACGTATGCGGAGGGACAGAGGTAAAAAGTACAGACGAGTGTGGAAAACCCATTTGCTGGAAAAAGCGTTGATGACCGTGGATACGTGGTGCAATGTTATAGGTTATGTGTCGAGAATGGATCAAGAGAGGGAAGGAAGAGTGCTGTAAGGGGAAGGGGTGAAACAAACTGTTGTGTTGGATCATTCGTCCCCGTCCTCTGAAAGAGTGCGCGCGACTCCCAAACAAATGACTGCGTCCGAGTGGACGTCCAACATGGAATCAACGAGCTACGCGTTGTTGCCAAGGTAACAGCGAGTGCGTCGCTACTCCATCACTACCTGAGGAAGGAATGATCACGTAGACACAAATGAAAGGAGTCACGCTCGCCATCTACTCATTTGACTCTCAGCTCCGGAATTAAAGAGAAGAGGGAATGCGTTTTTCATTAATTTGATTTAATGAAACACGTCACTTATTTTATTATAAACGTGATGTGAATATGATGCATCTATATTCTTTTCAAATGCGTGATATTTCGATTGAAGTTTATTGTGTCTTATTTCAGATAACAATATTTAAAATATTAATATATGCCATTTTTGAAAGATTTTTTATTATGAGTATTATATTAGATATTTGACATTTTTACATTATTTTTTATTTCCCGACACCGTATTTGTGAAATTTACAATTCCTAACACCGTATTTGTGAAATTGGTTAATTCTCATATTTATCAGAAACTTGAAGAAGTTGCACCATTTTGCAACAAGTGCACTCTTATAATATTAACCACTAACTCTGCTCATGTTCTGCATTTTGAGTCTTACACTCGCAAGGAGCAAACTAAGCTCCAATAGCAGTTCAAGAGAGAGGCGTCAATCCATTTTAAGTTGTCCATCACTAGCTCTCAACCATATAAAAGAATAATCGTTTTTAGGTGCTTCCACATAGTTTTTTTAAGTTTAAAACAAATTATAAAAACAATATCTGTCCCCTTGTGTTTAAAGACGCAATTTTTGTTGTAGGCCGCGCGCCATTTATCGGATTTTCGGACATGTACAGTTTTCTAAATGACTAAATTCTCAGTTGACTTGGACTGTTCAAGTAAAGTGCATTGTAATCAGTACACACGTCGAAAATGTAATGTTCTACATATTTTCAATACGTATTAACTCATATACTTTTTGTAGTCAAAGCTGACGGCGAATGAACAAAATTCAATTTTGGTAGGGTAATGTTTCAAAGGTGTTTCTCAGTCTCAATTTTTAAATACTTTTGTACAAATACTTTCAATACAAATGGTGTGTATCTTATCCTTTCAAAAGAAAATCCTCTTAAAAATGGATTTCAACTTTTTAGGTGCAATAGCTCTGTTGCGACTACATTAAACAATCTGTAAATTGCACCCACAAAGGTCTGTATTTTATCAAACTTCAGAAAAAATTCTTGTGAATTTGAGCCAGAATGCTTGATTAACACATCCACGTGAAGTGAACATAAGGAGTTATTACATTATTTTAAAGCATTTTTTACAAAGAATTTCATATATCTTAAAAATAAATGGAGTATTTTATTATGAGTAAGCGAGTATTGACGAATAAATAATTTTACATTGTTTTAAATACAAAGTAATCACTTCATCAGAATAACTTACCAGAAGTCGTGACCCAATAAATATTGTAAATATTTATACAATTTGAAATATTAATTCATAATTACAAAGACTTCAGAATAATTTAATATTTATTTTACCCTTTGAATAAAACGATATCTAAATGATTAAAAATGAATATAGTTTATTAACACGAGTAAACAATTAGTGTGTGTTTTTTTGAAATGGTAAAACAACGAGTTACTTTTTTCGGGACCATTAGGAACGTATTGTCCCAGAGATAAAAGAGAACAACACTCGTCGGTTGCGTTCTGCATTACGGACTTAACGAGGAATCATAGTGACATCGATTATTGCGTCATTGCCATGACTCCAGTCTCCCCCTCAGGCCATTTCAGCAATATATAGACTATTTAATATTAGGATGGAATACAATAACGCTTCTAAGAAAAAAATTGTATTCGAAAATACATGACCCATAAATATCATTCAATCCTGTTGTGATGTTCTGTACGTACCTGATTGTTGAACGAGAATAACTCTAATTCCATACTACTGAGGATTAGAAATATATTACTTAATAGTTAATTTAATAATTCTATTTTTTAATATAGCTAACAATGTTTTTATACTAAGAATAAAGTTAAAACTAGGGATGTACTGCTCCAGAACAATAGTGTCCAACTGTTCAAACTGCTCGAACTGTTCCAGCAACAGAGTTGGAGCAGTGACACGTTACCGGCCTGTGACTTCTTCGCGGAGTGTGACTGGACCAGTGTGGATTTGGTATATGTTCCCTGTTCCAGCTTCTGTCACTTTATTCGGTGGCGTCATTAAAAACTTTATGAAACGAAAAATAATCATTACAATGAAATAGAAATTGACTTATAAAAAGAAAAGACAAATTTTCATGATTCTCAGGTTGCTAACATGAAAATATATAGACACAAATATTCATTGAAGAAATTGTATAAACGTTTTTTATATGTTTCATTTTCCAAACAGGAAAAGATTCACAAATAAACGTAAAAGTGACGATAATTTTGACTGTCACAATGGTGTTCGTGACTAGTGAGGTATTCTGTGACTACTAGCTCTGTGACAGCGCCTGTGACAGAGCCCAGCTGTGACCAGCTGTGATCTCCTTACCGAGATCATGTGACAAATCACCGCTACTCCCCAGTTCAATTAATGCAATACACATTTTTAACTCTCCACCAAGTAATTCGAACAATGTTACATGACTATGTGTATTATATTCAAACAAATACTTCCAATTTATAAATCTGTTTAAGACATTACATGAAGAAGACGCACTCTCTGCTTCTCACACGCTTGGAGTTCCGAACCAGCTTCATCTTTTAGAGAAATTTTGAGCTAAAAAAGACGAGTGACCCCAAGATATGCCTGTTCCCGCCAAAATTTGTTGGCACTCTAAATTTAAGTTTTAAATTCCAATGTGCATTGCGCATGCATTCTGTTAACCTGCCAACCAGACACAGGTGCCTGCTGTGCCTACTAGACACAGGTGACACGCACTTAATTCCCACCTGTTCAGTTTGAGGGGAATGTCTGTAAATTTTCAAACAATTATTTGCCTCTTCCTCGTACTAGGATTGACAAAAATACTCGCAATATCCCACGAATCTTAAACCATGGGAAAACAATGTCTCTCTATACTAGTGCCATTGATAATGGTGAAACATAGTTTATTGGTTTAGACCAGGGGTCGGCAACCATTTTTGGCCGCAGGTCAAAATCTACCAAAATTTGAGTATTAAAGAGACGTTTTGGTCAGAGATATTTTCGTATGAAAACAATCTTTTAGTAAATAAGATATATTCTATTAAGAAAATAATTACAAACATAGTTGAATGAACTTTATTTATAAACATTGTTGCTGGTAACAAAATTCTTTAAGAATTTATTTTGTTTTCCAAAATTTAACACACGTTTAGCAATGTATTCAGATTTATCTTCATTTGTCATTTCACACACATCCTTATGTTTTGAAGAAAAGTGTCGCTCAATATTGTAAGTTCTGGCGGTAATTATATCTGTACATAAAGTACATATCAATTTGTCACCATTTTCGATACACCCATACTTTTCTGTCCACACATCTTGAAATAATCTCTTTTTTGCTTTTTGTTTGTTCGTGGTAATTTGTTTAATAATAATATTTATTTCACAAGGTAATAATTATTTAGCTTCGTAACTATAATTGCGTCACTATTCTCATGGTACTGAACATGTGCTATAACTATAACTGACACACAACTGAGAGAACAACACGCGCGTCCAATAATGGTAAAATTTGTTCGGACAATGTCGCTATATTCCGCCTACTATCATTACTGCAACTTTGTAATCGACATGGATCTTATATACATAAACACTTATGTGTATAAGACCCATGGTAATCGAACTAAAATGTTGTTCTTAGTATCTATTTTCAATGTTTTTTATTCTCAAAATGTATGTTTCATGTTTATGTTTTATAATTTATTTTCATATATTATACTTTATTTTCGGAACTAAAGTGGGTCACTTGAAATTATCAAATAGGTCTCTCGGGTCATAGGTTGCCGACCCCTGGTTTAGACAATAATAGTGATGAAAAATGTTCCTAAAAGTAAATGTTTCGATAAATGAGTCGAGTTATTTTAGTACTAGTTATGTTCATTGTAATACTTCTACCTTCATGTAGAGTAATCTTTTTAATGAAAGTGGACTGAAATCTCTTAAAATCAATCACTCTTAAATCCTTTCTAAATGAGCCAACTGCCACAGAAACCTTGAAAGGTATTCGACCGATGCCTTGATTTCCAGCGTATCCTGCGGGTGTCATTGCGGAGCGACCGTGCGTGCGTAGGAGACGAAGACCCATCGCTGAGCGAAAGGGGACAGGCGGTCGGAGATTGCGGCCTCCAAGGCTTCTCCCGCGGCCATTCTGTGGGCAATTTCGTTCCCATTAACAGCGTCCTCCTCCCCCTTCTCTTTTAACCCTCCCCCCATTTCACCCTGTCACCATCGTCACCTCCTCCGGCCACATCGCAGAAGCCAATAGAAAGCAGCAGTGTCGACGATGCGGGAAGTGGACGAGGATGCTCCTGCCTTTCGATGGTGAATGACAGGAGTCTTCAAACTCACGTCGACGGTGAAAATGATACTGTGAGAGAGAAGGATATCTTTGGGTTATAAGTAGAACTGTGGCAAATATGCAATACATTTAGAGAATAAGAAATCAACATTTTCTTCCTCTTTATCTCTATGATGATTACACGTGTCCTTCAAAATCGTTTAAAAAACCTGTTAATATTGAAACAGTAAATATAATATTCAACTCTCAATTAGTGAACCACCAATACGTTGAAATATTCAAATGCAAACTGATTTATATTTTAAATTTTTTATCAGTACTTGACATTTGAATGCAATGGTCGATGTGAGATATGAGAATTGAATTCTATACACCATTTTAAAATATAAATTGATTTTATTCGGTGGTATTTTATTACATCGTTTATTTAAAAACTGGAATGGTTTTCAGTTTATTTATTTGATAAATCGGAACAATTTTTCGAATATGTTATAAATTTCTGACTCCCAGAAAAGGGGAATTTAATTAAAAAATTTAAAAAAATAAAAACACTTAAATATGTCCCGAAAAAACAAAATGAAGATATTGATGTCAGATAATTATAAAACTCACAAAAAAGGGAAAATACATGAAATTCATGAAATTTCCAAGAAGAATTGGACAACTCTTCAAATTACGAGTATAAATACGTTTTGTAATACAATAACCCGCTTTGTATAACTATATATATGAAAAGCGCTTGTCGTATCAAATGAAGCTTCTCTGTAATTTCGCATTAAAGCGCTTATTCTAGAGACGTCCATATCTATCCACAAAGGAGCTTATATTACGTTCCTCTGGAAAAGCTTCTTCATTTTGTCTTCGTTGGGGTGCTTTGCTACGAGTTCTCGTCTACCAACATCGTTCGTTCCGTTTTCACCTCCGCCATCTCCCATGCCTCGTCTACCTCTCATCTATCTTCTCTCTGTTTGCACGGCCACCACCTTGTTGCCAACCACTGATACTTCTTCCATCTTGTGGGTCTTGTGGCTGAAAGGTCCGCAGTCACCACCACCGCCGTTGCCGATACGTCTGTGAGAATGCAGGCCTCGGTGTACACTGAAGTACGACAACGGTCGGCGCCACGGCGCGCGCGGAATTCGTGCTTTCTGGGAAGCGAACTTCTTCTGTCAAAGCCTCTGTTTCCACAGTTTCCGCAACACCCCCCCCCTCGTCTTTTACGAAGGGTGCTGCTACTCGTTTCATTGGCTTTGGGTGTAGTTCTTTCTATTGGGAAAATTTAATTAAGTACTGTATTAATATTGAAGAGATAGGTAATTAAATCCTGTGTTGGTGTTCAAACATTTCCTTATTTTAAAATTTGAGCACGAGAAACATTTTTTTAAAAGAAATATATGATCTTTCAAAATGATGTACGGTATTTTAAAGTACAATAATTAAGTCATTTTCAAAACGTACTCTCATGAGAGCTGGTTTAAAATGAAAGAAAACTCAAATATTTTTAATATTTATTGCAATACAAATGTTGTATATGACTCCCTGGTGTCATGCGGATAATATCCAGACGGTAGACGAGTTCTCGCCACACTCGTTGCAACTCTCTGGGTTTTCAGTCTCCCAAAACCGCAGATTTTGTCGGTTTACTTTCCTGTTGATGTGAAGTGTGTTTGTGAAGTTTTGAGGGTCTTCGTCACTGGAAATATGACATAAAAACAAATCATTCCGATTTTCATATTTTTCCTGTATATTTTCAGGATAAATAAAATGATTTTGTGTAATCTGTAAGAAGTGGAACTTAAAGCAAATGCAATCTGTCAGTTTTAATTTTTAATCGTTTTCTCTTTTCACGTCACAGAGCTGTTTGTCGTATTTCCAGTGCAATACTTCTGTTTGTTAGTTGATTTCTTTGGGCTTCTAACGCTGATCGTTCTTGGTCCAATTTCTCGTTACTAACACAACCTCCCTGTGCTTTTGCCTTTACAGACCCAGTCTACTTCTTCAAATTGGTGACAACGAATTAAGAATACTTTGGTCAGCTGGATTGTCTATATCGAAACGATTTAGAATTGCTTGTTGCACTGAAATAAAAGATTCCATTTCACACAAATCGCTTTCTCCTGCTGATACACCATTTTAGTTATAGCGATAGTAGAGTCACCACAACTTTTGGTACGTTATTGACCATGCAGAATACGAAAATATTTGAGTTTTCCTTAATTTTCAACCGAATTTTTTCAGATTAAAATTAACATAAATATAGTACCAACTTTCAAATACCGTACATCATTTTGACCCTGTTTTTAAAACTTATCGCAGAATGAATGCATACCACAGAATGGTTCATTTCTAGCACAAGGTTTTTAAATGTTGCAAATTTCTGCCAGTAAAAAACATTTAAATAATTTGAGATAATGTTGAAATTAAAAAATGTCTCAATGATTTTCTATACATGAGCATCATTATCACTATTGTTTGTAAACTACAAGTATGTAGTGTTATATTTAGCTAACAAATTTAGCTTTACCGGTTTCAAATTGACAATTTGTCACATACTTAAATAATTTTTTGTTGAGATCTAGAAGCAGCTAAGAACGTTAATTTTTAGAAGTCTTAAGCTATGATATGCTGTACTAGCGTAGTATTAGAGCTAGTAGAAGAAAAAAAATTTTTTCTTTATGTTTAAATGATGTTTCTTACAATTGTTGGTATGTATATGTGTGTAAATCTCATATACATCCCTATCTTTACTTTACTATGATACAACAGAAAAGTCTTGGTCTACTAACTGACACATACTAAATTTGTAATTGAAGGAAAGAGTCCATTTTCTGGAGATACCAATTCGATGTTTTCAATACAGACGTTAATACCAATTTTCTTCTCCTATAAAACAAGTCGTATAATGCAAAATTTTAGAGATACATGTACGTTTGGTACCACTTTTTAAAAATTCCTTCGTCATGTTTTCAATAAAATTTTGTTAACTTTCATTTATAACTTTGCATTATAATGGTATAGATTCAGCATTAATTTGGGAGAAAATATAGAGCAAACTAACTATTCGAAAATTAATATTTTGAATTTGGAGCCTTTGCATTGTTAATACCTTATGGCTTTATACTATACAACTTAAACAGATAATATTAACTATATATTCATCCTTATGAGCATATTTACTAATGCTACCATATTTTGGCAATCTTTTCTATGAAAGAAAAGTTTTTATGTTTATTTTCAATACTTGATTTCTACTTTAATACCACGACTACAACAATATTGAAGGCTACTTTTTACCGCGAAATAAACTTAAATAATACATTACGGAAACGGGTAAGTTAATCATTGTTATTCTTTAAATATTCAATTACACGTGTCAAAATGTTACAAAGTACTGTACGTGCACTGATGACAACTGTGCAAATTGCGTACATATAAAATACTCGTCAGAAAATTGATATTGTCTCACATCATCGAACAAATAATGAGTAAAGGCACTCATAACCTCGAGGATTGAAGAATTGCTCGACTTCCTTATCAATTGGTTTATTAATTACTCGAGTACATCATATTGCCCCGTTTAAAACTAATATTAATACACGAGTAAAGGATAAATAATGTGACAAATTACATAATACACATGAATAAAATTATTCCAAATTTTGTTCCAAAGTTCCGAAAGCAAAACTGAGATGCAACCAAGAGCCAAGCATTAGGTACACTTGTTCAGGGTACACTTGAAGTATGCATGCTCTGAATAGTTTATCATTCATGGTTTCACTTACAAATAAACCTAGATCAGAAGGTTAGTGCCATATTAATATCTATAGTTTATATAATAGTGGTGTTGAGAATTTAATGTCAGTTTTGCATATTAACCAAGTGGAAGTACAAGCGACTTTGGCGCATTACAGTGTAATGATTTATGGATATGCGCACTTCATGGTAAAAAGAATGAAACAATGATACGAATACCCATACTCAGGTTTCATGTTTCTCTAATACACATTTGATAACACTATTGGAATTCAGAAATACTGGAAAACAGTGTTTTATGCAGTACTTACCTGTAGCTTTTCTAGTATGAATTTTGCACTAACTTCTATAGTATAACTATATAGTAACACAATTCTTTAACTATTACTTCTAAATTTTCATTGATATATGCGATGCACCAATGTTGGTGTTATGAAATAATTTGAGTAATAATCATTCGTGCCTATTCGTTTACATGCGGAAATTATAGAGTGGAAAAAGGTTTTTTTTTACCAGTAGCTTTAAAACTTTATTGTAACTATGTCTATTCTGATAAGACATGAAATCACTGACAGATGTAGAAACCTATTTTCTTGAGATACAGCTGTTATAGATGACTGTACAACGCATCTCATTCTAATTGTCCTGAATTTCAGAATCATGCTGAACGTTCAACATTAAATACAAAAAATCTCAATCAAATTTCAAAACAATTCTCAGGATTATGTTCCTATACCCACCATGGAGTAGCTAGTGCACTAAATGTCAAGTCTCTAAGTTTTCGGTCTTGTCACACAGCGGAAGACACAAAATACGCTTTAAATTTAAATAAATAAAAACCTCTCGTGAATTTTGAAGAAATCATTCGGTAGTCCACGCGGAACAACCTTACAAAACACGTGTTCCGAATTTTGATGCTCTTGGCCCTACGCCCCTGCGCTTGCCAAAGAATTCAAAATACGTTTGACGTTAAAAAAAGCTAAATCAAATTTCAAAAAAATCTTAGGGTGTTGCACTTCGACTCACCTTGGAGAACGCATATGCTGAATTCTTAAGCCTTTTGCGAAGGGTTTCTGCTTTGCGTCTGTCTCTAAAAAGACTTTAAAATTAAATTTTAACAATCTAAATAGAAAGAAAAAATAGATGGGTAAATTTTCTTCAACCCCGCCAAGGAAACGTGCATGTGAATATTTTTCGCCAAAGCATGTTTCATCAATTTCTTCGTCTGAATTTCGTACAATTTCTAGAGACACGTACACACGTTCGCAAATCCTGCGTTTCACAAACATTCTTCTTTATGGGACGCTCAATGCGATTAAATACGCGGTATGTTTCGAAAACTAAGGGATGTGAACAGATCAACTATTGCAATTACATGTAATTCTTACAATTACATGTAAGTCTGTTCCCTAAAGTCTGTATGAAATTATATTGTTTGAATTAACTCAAAACAACCTTTACCACCAACTGGGATACATTTTCGAGAAACCCTTCCGGGATTCACTCCATAGACCGTTATCCTGTTCAATGGCTCAACTGTTCTGGAGTAGTAATAGTCGATTTAACTGGTCATAATGTAGTAATATTACACCTTTGATTTTACTCAACGTGTATGATCGAAATTAACATAGAAAACACTGTTACTAAAGCACTTTCATTCTATGCATACAACGCAAACACTGCATATGTCTGCATTATTGTTGTCACTATTATACGTGAATCAGCTATTGTGGGTTTTCTTGAAGCCATTACAATACAAACAAACAAAAATCCTAAGTTTAATCTATTTCGGAACCGTATACGATACATTCAATATATCTAATACGTCCTGCCTATTCGTACAATTATTGATAAACATTTATATTGAGTCAGTATATACGTCATCTTATTTATTCATTATCTTTTGATCTTTTTATTTATCAAAATCGTTGTTTCATTATAAGAGTGAAGAAGAAAAAATTATATATTCCCAACAAGTGTTGTATTATGTACATTAATGCGCTTATTATCGAGGAATTTCTACTATTGATTGTTCGTACCAAATACTTATCTCATTTTTAGCGTTTACTATTGATATAAATCATAAAAACATGGAACTGGTACATTTCATGAAATAATACACTCTAAATGTTTAGATATATAATTCATTTGAATGAGTAATATTTGCACGAAGAAGTTATCCGAAATTTTGCAGCTATAACAAGTTTATTAGTTTATATTATTCAAAAAGGATCTCGTAATTTACATGTATTCATGTTATTTCTGGGAATTGAATCAAGAAGGCCATTATTTAAAGAATATTGCACAATACCGGAATGAGAAACGTACATAGTCATTTAACTTTTATTACAGTCAACTTCACATTCAACAAAAGTATTACCTTCAAATCGAAAGTTGTCCGATCAGCCAAAAAGTATAGGAGTTTGTACTCGTGGATCTTAAAGATTAGAATAGAAATATTGAGCTTCATTCCAACTTCATATGCTGTACGTTGATGACATGTTTGATACGATGGACACATTGGGAAAAGACTGTATCAATTGCGCAATGGACAACAACGTGAAGAAACAATTATGCACTTTAACTACACAAAAAATAAAATTCACCCCATTACTGCAGAGAATTCTAAAATAGGAAATCATTAAAGTAGTATCGGCGTACGACCATAGTAACAAGTTAATAATTAAAGCATAGTACGTGAAAATACCACGGAAAAGATAAATGTAGTTTATAATTTGCGAAGATTGCAATGTTAAGATAAATAAAAACAAGGTTGGTAAGAATTTGAGAACACCAACGAATCTTCAGAGCAACAGAACCCCATGTCACAACAAACCACTGTTTAGATGAGGACCATTTGATGGATTGGGAAGATATCGGAACATTAGACAGGAAAAGTAAAAGTACATGTCCGAAATGTTATTCATAAAAACTACAATGTGTGAACATACGTGGGGGCAATGATTAAGTATCGGGTATTCATCCATTTGACGAATGCTAAAATCCAGACTGCAACGTTGCGAGTGAAATACAGTTATTTGTCTTTAACTGTAACAATTTAATATGATAATAATGATTGACATAAATAACACTACTAAAAGAAAAGAAAAACCTTCCAATAAAACATTTTCTCTCAGCATAATCGTTTACCGTTGAACTACAAAAAATAGCATTGAACAAAACAAATGGAATTAAATGCTTTGCCTTTTTAAGAAAACAAAATCTAAAGAAAATTTGATAAACCAAAAATTGAGTGAAGAAATTTACGAGTATAATAAAAAGTCATTGTACGATACGTAATTATTAAAATGCTTGTGCGAGTGTTTAAGATTAATTGTTAAGTATTTCCAAAATGTTTGTATTTTAATTTCTGGAACTATTCAAAAGTTATCACCATATCTAGCATATACGAGTCCTATTGATATGAATTTAATTTTCTGAGACAATCCTTTTTTAGGTCTGGTAAAACAAATTCTGTCATTATTGGGTCTACTGGAATGGATTTCTCATTGGACATCCTACTCCATAAATATGTTGTGTTTTTTTAACTAAGGCCTTAAAATATATTTAATGAACTTCAATAATATGATTAGAACCATTGTACCGAACAATGTGAATAGAACAAGGATAAAAGTTTAAACAGCATTAGAATATAATATGGGCACCAATATAAAATAATTTAAAGAAATGGATATTTAATAGAAATATAAAATAATTTGATATTTAATAGAAATAAAAATTTATTTTTAATAGAAATACAATATATGTTGTGCAGATTTAGAATATTTGACGATATGTCGTCAGATCGATGTCATCCCTAAACATATTGTTCATTTGAGCAATGATTTAAATTTGAAACTTCTTTGTTTAATGATGATGTTAACTATTTTGCATAAATCTTACCTGTGTCATTGCAGTCGATAGTGGAAGCATCTGATGGATTTCATTTGGATTTTGTGACTCCTCAGAGAACGTTGATAAATGCGATGCTTAGCCTAGAGCCATCTTGATTTTGCGAACTTTGGCGCTCCGTCGTATCAGATCCCTCTTGGTTTTGCAGAGCGCTCTTAGTTCAGAGACTCATTAGATGATTAGTTGCCGTAAACCTTGAAATTTCAAAACACTGTTTGTCTTTTCTAGAGGTCTATATTTAAAAATTTACCTAATAGTGAAGGCTCAACAACATTAGGAAGTATATGCGACAATATAAATTAGTTTTACATCATTAGTATTCATTGTAAAAAAAGTCTCAAATATTCTAAGATCTGAATGGTATCATCCTCTCGAGAATTTTCATTTATGAAATCGGAGAATAAAACTTCTGAATTATACTAAGCTTCACATTTGTTCGTGAATATGTTTCCACTCAACATACGGGATTCAGGTATCACGGATTCAACTTTTGAATCGGATATGGATCTGGTATCTCATAAACGAATATACGTGTTGGATTACAAAATCTTTACAAGGAGGGAAACTGAACACACAATAATAATGTACACTGAGAATGTTTTTCAGTTTTATTCCATTGTTAAAGTCCTCTTGCAATGCATTCGGAAGTGTTTTTACTGGCCCTTTTTACGCTCGCCATTCAACGTGCAAAACATCTTTGACTCTTTCTAGTTGTTGGGTGTCGGTCTCATAAAATTATCATGACCGACGAAAAACACGAGTTTTGTAGCAAGGAGGACAGTTAAATGTCTGTATTTTATCGTTCATTGCTTTTTACCTTTTTTGTGAATTTTTTAACTTTTTAATTTAATGATTTTGGCTATTAGCACGAACATATGTATGTACAAAATATGAAGCAAGTGACAAAAATAGGTGAAAATACTTCTATTCGTCTATTCATAGAAAGATTTAAAACAGTCTTAAGCAATTTTAAGTGATGTGTATAGAAAGAGCATAAATTAGAGTTATATTTTCTTTCTTTCTATTCTTTTTTTTTTTTTGTGTGTGTGGGGCTTTAAGGACTCGTCAACAGCAAGGTCATTAGAGCCCATTTAGAGTTATCTTACACAGAGTTTTTAAATATTCGAAACCAGAAAGTCACATGCGTGTCTCCTATTACTTTTAATCGGTATTATAGCAAACAATTGAAAGGTTATATACAATTTTTAATTTTTTGATTCAAGTGGAAGGAGTTGTACTACATATAAAAAACATCAAATTCTTTCACAATTGAAAAGAAAATCGTTTGGTAGATCTAAGAAATAACTACACGGTTTTACTTCATCTTAATTATCTTAAGTTATCTGCAGAGACAAACAATATAAGCTGCTGTTGTCACCAAAAACAAGATGTTATACACCACTCGTCGTAAGACATCTTAACTGACACTCAGCAACACTGACCGACGTTTTCTCTCACACACATCTCCGTCAGCGGTGGGCTGACTGCTGCCTCCGACAACCTCCGTCCCAGCGGCCGAGCCATGTCCGCAATAAAACTCGAAATCGGGCGTTAAATTTTATAGGACGCGATAAGAGCAATTTTGCTCTGGTGCAGGGATGGAAGTCTGCGTCGCTTTACGGTCGAGGGACGACACCACCCCAACTATGCAGGTAAGGTGAAGCGAAGGTAGCGCGTCGTGCGGCTGCCATCGTAAACTCAGCACACGTGACTTAAACTGTGACGCCATTTTGTAGGAAAAGCGTTTGGGTCCGTTAAAGAGGGAAATGTCCAACACAATTCCATTTAATCTTAAGGAAAAACCTTCAGAAAAAACATCTTTCAATTTAAAGTCTATTAAATTTGAATTTTAAGTTCATCGTAGTTCATTGATTACGAGAAAGAAGAACCGATTACTCAGTATTAGAATTAGAGTAACTATCTTTTAAAAAATAACCACAATTTTATGAAAAACTGTTAAACCATATAGAATAGTGAATATTGGCAAATATTTTCTGATTTAATATTGTAATTATTTACATCGAATTCCAATTGTAAGTTATGGAATGAGAGACAGTAGAAGCAGCTGTCATTGTAGTTGTTGAAACATTAAATTGCATTTTGACCCTTCTAATATCGTGTTTACATCTATTACGGTTCAATGTTTACTTTACCACATTTTATCCATATTTTGTTACAAATGCCGTTAAACATTGGCATATTTTTATTGATCATGAGAACGTCCTAAAAATCAGAAATAACTCATTTAATTATAATTATGCACATTTTATTTTCTATTTTACTAGATGGATCCTTTGTATCAACCAATACTTATGGTAATTGTATTTTGCTTTATGTACAAAAATATTAAATCAAAATGAATAAAAACAAGGAGAATTAGAGGCAATACATTCCATGAATGTTTACTTTGCGAGAAAAAGTAATAATATTTTACTTCCTTCTTTTTCACTAATTGGAAAAGGTGAGCTTGGTTTAAGAGTGTTTTTATTTTTCAAAGAACGTTTGCCATCAGCTGGAATGAATTTAATTTTTGCGCTGTCATTCCAACTCATTTCCCATTCCCACCTATTGACACTACAAATACAAGAAATGTCTATTATTCCCCTCCATGACCACAGGTAAGAGTACACCCAGTATAATGTCTCTTGTGGCTGTCTCTAAATACGTTACTTCCTCTAGTAGATAGTCTTCCATATTTTCAAAATATTTATCGGAATCTTCTCACATCTCGCGTATGTCAGGCAATTGTTACAATACTTTTTCATTTCCACTCTCTGTGTTTTCTCCTCTTTTTGCTTCTTTTTTGTTATTTGATTTGTACCAGATCTTGCACATTTTTGTCAATCCGCTCTTGTTTCTTCGGAGAACATTTTTAAAGGTAGATAGAACAACTCATAAGCTGTCTCTTATACACATCTAGATGTGTATAAGAGACAGCNTAAAGCGTAGTAAATATTATTAAATACAAGTTAATTCAGAAACATATATCGATTGCACGACAGAACAACGCGTAAATGATATAAAACTACTATGTTTACAATTACCCTGAGCCAAGAAAAACGAGCGGTAAATGTAAACATGGAACTGTGTGATTTACATAATTCCTAGAAGATAATACAAATGATTTTCTGATCATATTACTGCCAATAATACATATCAAAAAACATTTATTTCTATAATTTACCTACTGCAGATCAATAAACGCAATGCAGTAATTTCGAATTTCAATCTTCTGAAAAGCTCAGTTTTCAAGTGGTTGTTTTCCATCATCTGCTGAGTTCAATGGCGTAGAATTACTATATTTCATCCACAGTCACCGAGTGTTTCGTTTCTCAGATTTGACCATCGTTTCGTTTCTCTGACTCCCACAGCGGTGCTCAGATCAGTTGTTAACATTTATCCCTTGTTTACAGTTAACCCGAGCAAAAATTGCATAAAGCTGTCTCCCCAAAATTCCCAAAAAAATCCTTGAAATATTTTACGAGAATATCCCTTTGAGGATATCATAGAATAGCATCATGGACGTTCCTGATGATCAAAGATTCTGCGTAGTATTTAACTTTAATTTGAAAACTCTACACTACGTTCTAACCACTATGAAAATAAGATTATTTTAGATATAAATCTTCAGTCGACCTCAAGGAATGGTTCGATGTAATAATTCTCCGAACCCTTACATAATGCAGCAAAGGTTCACGATGTAACTCTAAGATTTACTCACTATAAATGTTATGAACAGTTTACGTAAATGAGATCAAGTACATTCAAGACTTTTGCACATGAAGACATAAAAAATATTTTGTAATTCACAGAGCATATAATGGGTAATCATTGATGATGTATAGTAAAAGACATCTTACTCTTATACCTACAGATTTTCTATTTGTTAATTGGGTAACAAAGAATAGGAATTGTAAAAGAGAACAAAGGTACTTAAAGATGACAATATTTTTCGACCAATACGGTATCTCTACGACTTTCATGATGCATGGAGTATAAACTGCTTTGGAAAATGTATGTCTTAAGAAGTGCTTAATAAAGTGTCCAATTTTAAATATTTCTGCCAGTACATCTATATTTGTATGTTCATTTCATATTGTGTTTTCTTATCTTTGCAGGTAAGTTCCCGTTGTTGTTTTTTGATCTCCTGAATACAGTTAGTAGTGGTGAGTAAACATATTATCGTGGTAAAATTTTAAGTAATAGCAATGGTAAATTCAATATACTTAATATGCTTATATTGATTTCGATGAATTTTTAGATTAGCTTCAGCAAAATATTTCAATGCATTACTATTGTACACCATGTGTACTGTTATGAAAGAAACTTGAAAGGCACATTGCGAATTTCAATGATCTCTCGGTCTACACTTCATTTTTTCATATAATCAAAGTAAAAGTACTCCAAAAAATGATTAGTTAGAATTTGAATTTTTTTAAACGGTTATGGACTTCAAGTATGAAAAAAAAAGTTTTCTTTTTTTCTTTTATTATTGTTGTAGTTTCTAAAATAATATTTTTCAAATTGAATATTTTCAAAATTTCATACACATTTGTACTGACATTAACTTACCAATTCAAAGAGATTAGCGCTATTAAAAATGTTAATAGACCAGTAAAATAAGATGAATGATTAGATTTCATTTTCAATTAAATAATTTAAAAAGTGCACCTGTACCACGAGAAATCTTTAAATAATAGGTTGACTGATAGTACGAACAGGGTTTCTCATACTTTAGGTCCAGACACCAGGGAGTTTGCAAAATAAGTAAACAGGCTATAACATAAAACAAATTGTTTTATGGGAAAAACTTTATAGTTAAATTTTACGGATATTTATAAAGACACTTGTAACAAAAACAAATTATTGAAGTGGTTGTTTTATTTTTTGATCATTTAAAAGTTTCATCCTTGGGTCTGCGATTCAAAACACAGAATAGTAAATTACTTTTTAGTGAGAAAAGGAGAATCTTGCATTTAGTTTCAGCACAATTTCTTAAAATTAAACTGGAATGGTATGGTAAGTAGCTTTTAACTCTGGATTTGAAAAAAGAAATCTATTTAGTGATATCTTTAGTGAGTTTCTGATAAGTGTCACTCATAGTTAAATCTAAATACACGGAAGAGTTAGTTATTTCCAAAAAAGTATAGAATCTTCATATGTGGATTAAAGTAACAACTATTTGTTGAGAATCCCGAAAACCTAATGCAACCCTGCGATCGAGAATCAACGTTTTCAAATATACACTGTGGGAAACGTGTGGACTTAAAACATGGACAAGAATTCGATGTGAATAGCATAATGATTATGCATTACGCATTACTACGTCATGAAAAATTACAGTAAAACTTCTCAACGTTTTTCGTAAAAAATGAATAGGGAATCTTTCTTTGTTTTTCTCGAAAATTAATCGAGATTTCACTTAATATTTTAAAAGAATTGTTTACTTTCAATTCAAAAGTTTAGGAAATATATGCATCACAGATTTTTTTCGTTTACGCATCTTTCGCATGACCACACACCACACAAAATCCCATACGCAGAATACTCGTGCTCACATTCCGTGAATGAACTCTTCCAATCACAGTAAATCGACAACCCTGTAATAAAGAGCGCATTTTATGAAAACAAATTGGAGCAGTATTTGGAGAGAAAATATGTGAATTGAACGAAATGAACTAAACGTTTACGCTTTTATTTTATTCTTTCAATGCCTATTAAAAAAAAATCACCAGAGATTACTGGGACGTAGAACACGAAATTTCCACCTGCCGTGTCAATCTTCAATCGACGTATGGATACCAAATTACTTTGTTTTCTATGTACTTCAACTACTATTATTTGAATTTTTTGTGGGGCTATAACGGCTCGTCGACATCTAGGTCATTAGAGTCCTAAAAACTTGTACAGGTTGGGAAAATGCAGCCACGCACTAGGGAGAGCCAACATGACTATCCCCGCGTGTGGGACCCGCCGAACAACCCAACCACACCCACCAAAAACAAGTGGAAGCAATGCCAGACTCAGCTCGGGACCCCGCGTTCGCCAAACTCTCACCCACCAGACGCAAGTCCCCTGGGGTGAATGGGAAAATGAAAGATACCCTAGCCCTAGCAACCGAGTAGTGTCGGGATCGTAAAGAACAAGAGGTGACCAAGGAAGGTCAGGAAAGAGAAAGGAAGGAACCCTGCACAAGTAAGTGGAAGTAATGCTAGACTCAGCTCGGGGCCCCGTGTTTGCCAAACACGTACTTACTAGATGTAAGTCCCCTGGGAGGTTATTTGAAATGGGACATACTAAACGCAACTTATTTGTTTTCGTTTTCCATTTCATAACTTAATTGCAATCATCAAGTTTTGCCCGGAATTACCCCATATCTTGTGTCGAAAAATCAAAGATTTTTACAGACACACAGCATCCATTCGCATTGCTGCTGAAAACGCCAAAAGTAGTCTTTAAAAGGAAAACACCAATACGTAATGCAAGGTGCATTGTTCACCGGAAATAGTAGCTGTCGGACTGCTACTTATGAAATATTCAGGTTTGTTCAGATACATGTACTAAAAGCAAATTAAGAAAAGCTCATCTCGGATAGGGACTCTTTATTGATGGAAAATTAAAATACCTCGCATTTCATCTTCAGCTAGCTGATGAAAGAGGCAAAGTAAAGTTTTAAAAAATCGCCGATTTGAAACTGCCTCTAGCCATGTAATTAATCAAGATTTCTACCACTGATTCTATGTTGAAACAAGTGGTTGTATTTGAACAATGTAATTTCCCATTCCTTTTCAAGACTTTTTAATGTACTCTTCCTCTTAAACTTATTTTTAATAAAATCTCTTCATTGCTCTTCCTAATTATTTCAACTGAAAAAGTCTTGTGTGAAATTAAAAAACAAAGAAAATTACTAATTATTTTAACAGTTTTGTTCATAAATCGCACTTGTAAATTATATGGAAACAGGAAAATGAAAATTCTTAGAAATAAGTAAAACTAAAACTAAAGTTTTTTCACGACAGTCATTGAAATATAAGTTGTTTTTTTTACGTACTCACTTGACTGAAATGTATTTGAGATATCGAAGTCATTTACATTAGTGAACAACCAAGGTAGGCAGTTTGCAATCAGAAAACAGAAATTCGTGCATAAATTGCAAAAATTATCAATATTTTAATTTTTTAGCATATAACGGTCATTAGCTAAATTTTCACGTAAAAGTTTTAACCCTTGTCCTCATTAAGTGTAATATTACTACTGTTAAAAATGATATGAACTTGGTAACTAATAATATTCGTACATTTATGCATACAGTGTCATAAAATCAGAATCATGCTGTTTGAAATCAAACAAGATCATTGTCATTGTTCAGACCAATTGTACTGATTTCGTCCCATCGTGTTTATGTTATGAAACACCACACGTGAGCTATTATAACAAATTCCCCGTGCCTTCTGGAAATTTCGAAAGAAAAGTAATTCATTGTTGAGGAAAATATTGAGATATTACTTTATGTGTCCCGATGCTGCCTAACTTTTGAAATTATAATTTTTATTTCTCATTTTCTGTTTTGCTTTATCCGTATGGAAACTAGATGCGATGTACTAAACTACAAAGTCAAGCAGAGATTTTAATAACGACCACACAACGACAGATGGCTTAACTCGCTATTCAAATTCGAAAACTCATAAAGCAGCGTTTTATCGTCATGTTGATTCATTCATACGCTTGCTTGCTTGCTTGCTTGCTTGCTTGTCTACTCTACTCTCTGTTTTCTGACAAACATGCAAGTTGCTAAAAATATGCTAGAACGTATTTCTCGTGAAAATTGAAACTAGCCTCCGGACATGTAGTTCAAATTGCTGACCCGTAACATCAAAATTGTGAGATCAAATTGGATTTCTTTACTGTTTTCTTCTTATATTTAGGTATTATTAGTGCTTTCGTGTTTCAAAGAATAAAGTAAAAGGATTCTGAGAATGAATATTGAAGAATCTGTTTAAAGTAATGAAACATCAAAAAATTCCTTTAAAATTTCACTTTATTAGTAAATAAACTAAGTTACTCTTCAGAAATAAGTAAGGGACCATCCCATTAATTCCGAGGATGGTTTCTTAATAACTTCATATCTTTTATTCGCCTGATATATACTTCCACTGCTTACTTTTATTACCTTGGATTTTCAACTAATATACAAAAAAAAATTTCGGTGTAACATTTTAAGTTAAATTTGTTACAAAAACAAAAAGTAGTTCTACGTACATTATGTACTTCAACGTTTCATGATACAGATAGTGAAATAGCTGAGACTGCGAATTGTTCTGCAGTTTAGTTTGTTTACAGTTTTCTTAATGCTTTATCGTATTCCAAACCTTAAGTATTATAATAGGACATGGCTCTTCATACCACTTCTCATAATAACGTCACCTCAAGTTGTGCTGAAGAAGTTTGATGGCAATGCTCTGGATCCCAGACTTCTTATTTCTCGCTTATATGAAAAATATAACAGCTGAAGAGGAATGGTGTGAATGAGATATTGCGCTTTTAAATACAAATCAAGAACTCCTAAATTAGAGTGTTGATATATTAATGGTAACTAATAAAAATTTTAAAGGAAAAACTCATTTTCTTAACAAAATTGTTGTATTTCGCACAAAATGTTTTACATTTGCAATTGCAATATTCCGTATCTTTTCCACATTATTCCACGAAATTATCAAATATATGATTCGGTTACCTAAGGTAACGTGGAAATGCGTGTTCTCACTTCATGAGAATGTTCACTCAGTACGTAAATCAGTTTTGCCACATTTCACATCCAGTGCCACTTCACACTATTCTGTTCTTCCCGAATGAAATAACATTAATATTTTACTCTTATCTCTACTTTTAAAAAATACGAATAATACTAGAACGTGCTAAAATGTTGAATATCACGTTTTTGTTATCCGTAGAGGGAAACCATTATTTTTTCGTCTTATCGTAGAGCATGTGTCCTATGATCACCGTAAACACATCGAATATTATCACGAGAAAAATGCACATAAATTTTACCAACAAGTCAAATCCAATATATTACTACTTCATTTTACTTTGAGGTTTTTAGGCCTAGGATTCGTAATAAAAGCTTTTTGTTTTACAATTTATAAATCTTGTAATGGTTCAATGGCCATGAATGAAATCACGTACAGTAGTTACTGTTATTGTAAATTGTTGAGTATTAAATATTTTGAACTTTGTATCAGTTCTATTTATATATCCCATTTTGAGGATTGTGAAGTTTTTCATATCGATTTTTGAGAGAATAATGTCAGTTACATTTTATCGTGGATGCAGCACTGGATTCTTTCACCATAAATACCGTGTTCAGTTCTTGTCGTAAACTCTTATGCTCTTTATCTCTCTCTCTCTCTCTCGTGGTAAAATGCAGCTAATAGTTATTAAAAGCTACTAACAAATGAGGGTGCGTATCTTGCTAATTCAGCTTAAACGTGTGCATTACATTATTTGAAAACCTGTTTTTACGAACCTGACAGTTCGTAATTTTAGACAAGCTCTAGCCAAACAACTTTTCCATTTTCTAGAGAACGAGAGAGGGAGAGAGATGCCTCTACGTTCGACAAATATCACATTTCGCATGCGAAGTCGAAATAGCCTTAGATCATTGACGAACTGAATGATTCCTTTTAGTATATTATAAATGATGTAAGCGTTCTTTGAAATACTTCAAAATGTGTCAATAAATTGAAATGAACTATATAAAAACGTAATGAATAATTACAATTGAATGACTGTCTAGAAGAAGGGCATATGTTACAAATTAAAAATTTTACAGGAGGGACAAAAATAGAAAGCTTGCAATTGAAGGATGTCAATAAAGATTGAATGTAACATATGACCTTATTCCAACGCACGGTGGTTCCGGAATGACATATTTATAATAATAGAAATAATAACGATTTTTAACAAAATAAAATCTTTATTAAAACTCCATGAAACATGTAAGAAAATGTAAAGCAAAACACATTAAACATTGAGAACTCCTCTGCTACACGACTTTTTTTCATTGCACAGACGGCAGTTCCTGATAAAAATAATTATGTTCTTCATTATTCAAAAACTGCACCATGTGAAGCAAGTCCTTCTTTTTTTCCTTACTGATGGGAAGTGGTTCGTTGTAAAGTTGGGGTAATATTGGTGACTGAATATTGTATTTGAATAGCTGAAAAGCCTTCCACGGCCGGATCATGTTGTGACTTTCCCTCATGAACACAGTAGTTGGGTCATCGAGTGACATTTTGAACCATAGATATTTTGTAATTTAAAACTTTCTGCTTTTAGTCATGTAAGTTTGGGGGAGAATGTCTAAATATTTGAAGTCATCCTGCATCATTTCTGTTACAGTGAATGGGGTACCGATTTTAGACGAAGCGATGATGTACTTCCAATCATGTGGCACAAGAGCTTTAGTATTCTTCTTTCGACGTTTGATTAGTGCGAAATCACGATCGCACGGCAGGAAATTGTGGCCAGATATCAGGAATATTTGATGTACTTCGGAAAAATATTTTTCTCTGATGAGATATAAGTACAGAGTAAGAATAACTTTGTTGTTATTTTGGCCGACACAACGATCTGACCACACGATAAGCTTGCTCTCTTCATCTGCACTCAGCTTCCTTAATATTGAAGATATGTATTTCAAAATACATGACCCAATTTCTTTAGAGCCACGTTTGGCAATCACCTCATGCCACAGATACATGTTTACTGTGTTACTGGTCATATCGTGAATCGCAAAGTTGTAACCAGAATATCGTCTTTGATAGTACACGTCAGAATGTGACAGCGTTGGAGTAAACAGCACTTCCTGTAGATCGACGCAGAGGGTTATAAAGTGGGGAATTTTTTTCGTCATTAGCAAGTCGTTTGTAAGCTACATCCGCTTTTGTATGGTGAAGTGCACTATCTAACTCTATTTTCCCCCTTTCCTCGTCATTTGATGCTGCAACGAGTTTTGCATAGTTTAAGTCACATTGCTTGCATGTATCGGATCTTGGAGATCCGAATCTCAAGTTAAACTCCCGCTTAAATTTTTTTCTGTACATGCTACGAGAGATCGTATCATATTCAGGATGTGCCTCTAGAAAAAGGCTATGCATCTTCCTTACAGAAAAGTCCATGCTCAAGCACAGTTTTGAAGTTGATCGTCGGCTATAGTGGCTTTCAATCGTCGGAAAGCATTCAATATGTCGTTTGACAGCATTTCTTTGATTGTAGTTCACGACCCAGAGCCGATTCATATGTCTCCCTCTCATATCCTGGGGTACCATATCACCATCTTTTAGTTTCAACTGAAGAACACGATGCGTTTCAGAAAAATGGTAAAAATACTTGCCAGGGTTTTGATACATACTGCTTTTCCTTTGACTATATAGTCAAACCCTACATTTTTCCTAGAAGTTGCGTCTGAGTAGCCTGCTCTCCTGCGCATTGGCTCCCTAATGCTGATAAACTTCAGCAGGACTTTGACCATTATGGTCAAGTTCATAAAATTGTTTAAACAATGTGTGAACATAGTCTAGAGAAAGTTCTTGGCATCCACGTTTTATGCAGCTTTCTTGACATCCTTGCGCCTGAGCCGGACGTTCTTTCGCTGCCACAATCTCGCCTTTACCACGCTTGTTCACATATTCCTTGCCCGTGTTTCTAAGAGATTTCAGTTTCTTATCGCGCCACTGTTCAATGTTTAAGAAGCGCCTCTTGCCGCTACTCAAGTTGTTGCATTCACTTACCGACATATTTGTATAACTCACTTTTATAACCTCGTACACACAGCAATAAACAAAAAACGAATGATAAACAACAAAGACGATGAAACGCTATGGCGAATAAAGGTTGATTCCCACCAAACACCGCACGACTACGCTACGACTGAACACTTCACTTCTGTACGCTACTTGCACAACGTTGCACGCGCAGTATCTGGGTGACTTGTAACATATGCCCATCTTCTAACACCCATTCAATTATTTGTAAATTAGTTTTTTAACGATAGAAAATAAGAATATTTTGGAAAAGTGCTCAAGTGACATTCCCCACGGTTTATGTTTGCAGAGACCTATTCTGTTTCTCTAGTAGCACATAGTACCAATGTTTTTCTTTAATTGTTCAAAATGAGTGAAAATTCTCCGTTGAAACAGAACGTTAGATAAATTCATCGCTCAAACTTTTAAGCTATGCTTTATGAATGCTTGTTATTTGCGGGTCAATTAATAAAGAAGCTTTGTATTATGTTTTGATTCATGTACTATTGATGATAAACATTCGACGGAATTTAGAAGAATCATCCTTCTTCATAGAAAATCAAACAAGCGTGTATGAATTTCAAATGAAATGCAACCCAATGATTAATTGAAATCTGATAACCGCAGCAAATATTTGCCTGTTGCATTATTTCAATTCTCAATAATAATTTTGCTACGTCATATCAGCACTACTAGTGTCAATCAATTCATATGAAGTAATCATGAATCGTGCATGTCAACTAATTTTAATTTCTTTCACAAACTATACCTTATAATATTATTAAATATATTTCCTGGATAACTTTCCATTTTATGTGATATAACTGTAAGACTTTAGAAGACTAAAGCATCGGTTATTCAGTATATGAGCAGACGTAAAAATATCTGAGAAATATTATTTTTAAAGGTATAATCATCTAAATAGAAAATACCGCCGCACTTCGATAAATCGAATTTCTTGATAAGTCAAATTTGTATTAATCTTCTTGAACTTCCGTACTTTCTTCCATGTTCCTATATCGAAGCGCCGATTGCAAAAAACTCGGTAATTAGAATTATCCAGCCCACGGGACGAGGAGCTGAACCTTTATATATCGGGAGGAAACCTCTATAATTCGGATGATATAACGAATTTTTAAGTTGAAACCTGCCACCCCCACCCTGCTATTGTTGCGGTTGCAGTATTGCATTTCAAAACAAAACATTGATTTTCCGTGATTGCTTAAAGCTTTCAATTTAACCGATAATTTTAAAAAATGTAACTTAAATTGTTGTAATTTATTAATAAGAACATTTACAGCTACAGCATTAGTGATAGAATGCGGCACAATTACCACGGTGATGGAGTGTTTTTACAGCAGCCTCCATCCCCGATATTCGAATTCCACCGTTTCGATTTCGGACCGGGTTTGAACCGGCGTACCCAGAAGCAGAGAGAGAGCGCGTTAGGCACTACGCCACGGGTCACCTCTATTGTTTTAATTAAATAAACAGTGATAAATTTTGGTGCTTTTTCCCTCCAGTTTCTTTTCTATTATGGATTTTATTCATCTCTAATCCGCTAAATGTTAATCGTTTATTTAAAAATTTAACATTAAAAGGATATAGAGAAATTTTGTCATGACTTTTTTATTTTCTTGAGCTTAAAAAATACATTAATGTACGAATTTGGTATAGTAAAACGTTTAGTTTTATAGTTTTATATTCAACGAAGAGGTTGGAAAACTATACAAGCTTCCTTAAAAACTACAAGCTTCTAAGATCCACTAATCATTTCATGTTTTCCAAATCATCGAGAAATGTTCTTTAATAGAGAAACACTAAATAGAATTTATTCTCTACTCCTGTTTTACGAATGAAGAGAAAAAGAGAGAAGATCATATTGAAGAGTTCGAAGGCGATGAGTCGCCCAGAAGAACGGGAAATGTTTCCCGGTCGGTCCTTCTACTTCAATTCCGTAGTGCATTGCAGTGTTTGAAGTAGATCTGCAAGCAGTGCGGAAGTGAGGTGGAAGAGGCTTGTGCTTCATCCATCCAGCAGAAAATGACGTCACTGAACCTGAAGAGGAAACTTCTTGGTTCCATTCGGTCAACATAAAGATACAAATATTCCGCATATAGATAATGAGAGTTGTACATGTATCGTCACATCAATTTAACATCCATTCTCAGACGTTTCCAGATGCTGATAATTCGTTCTTTTGTTTCATCATGTCGTCACCAGAGGTCTCTCCAACCAATCCGTGTGAATCTCGTTTTTCATTTTCCACCAACAGGTAACTTTATTTCCACCTACACCACCGCTTCTCACAACCACCCCATCCGCACTTAAACGTCTATCGAGAGTATAGACGACACCTGTCGTAGCTCTCTGTCAGTGGCGGCGGTTGGGAATCAAAAGTGGAGGGGGGAGCAAAAAAAATATTACCGACAAGTACCGGTGAGTTGGAACTACAGATGGTACTTGATATCACATACCATGATATATATTAAAGAAAGATACGAGGTTTTATCTCCTTTATAGATGGGATAAAAGAGATTAAAGAAGCACTGAAAATGTAGTGGAGTACGTACGCGGGACTATTGGGTAGACTCAAAAACATTAGGTGGCAGAAAGAGAACACAGGATTTACGAGACGATAGTCATGTAATGTATCTTATGATATAAACATGATTACATAAATCAGCGAATAAAAAATAAAAACAAAATTTTCAAATTTAGATTTTACGGTAAGATTTTTATACTTCACAGGAATTTTCATTGAGGTACTAGTTACCCATTTACCAACTTCTCTGCTTTAATAATAGTACTCACATTTTGAGTAGTACTAAAAACATAACTTTCAAAGGAATTGCTTTTTTTAAATAAAAACCAAAAGTGATAATTAGCCGAAGTCAAATACGTGAGTTCACTCAAGGGTGTTTCGTACCCTATTACATTACGCAATACGTAAGGAAAAATAAATATTGTGTTAGATGTAGAAATGTAGAAACTAAATGTAGAAAATAAACTTCTTATAGTCATTTATTTAATTGCAGTTTTAAAACAAGGCTAAGAGTCTTTGCTTTCGCCTGGCGTACACTTCCACACAGTCATCCAAGTTGAGGTTCATTTTATCAACGGCCATCATTGACAAGTGCGATAGACGTTCTTGAAGCATTGTATTCCTCAAATAATTTTTCACTCTTTTCAAGACACTGATCGTTCTGACGATGCCATGGATACAGGAACAGTTAAAATAATCTCAAAAGCTGGAAAAGGTATGGAAATACATTCTGATTGTGAATGTTTTTAGACTTAAATTGTAGATTGTAGCTCTAACTTTGAAATAAGTTTACGATCTGTTTCTTCAGGATCTTTTCGAAAGAACACATCAATTTTTGTGGATAAAACTTCACTGTCAATACCAAATGCTTCACTCACAGCTGAACAAGTTTCTTTGATAATGTCACTACAAACATTGTTCTTCATCGAAGCAGTCAGTAATGTTTCTATATGGCACAGTATAATCAGATGATTTTTTTTTCAAAAACTTGATGTTCTCAGGGAGGGTGTCTATTAGAGGGTAGTAAAATGTACTTGACCAAAATATGAATTATAATTGGGAGAAACATCTCCTCCGCCAATTTTCTGCGTAACTTTCCGATTGGGTGGAACAGTAGGTCCCTTGAAACTGTGAGTTTCACAAAAGGTAAATGCTTCAGACCAAAATTTCTTGAATTCACATTCATTTCTATAATCAGCTAAAGACCTTATTGTTCTATTGGCAATATCAAGTACTTCCTGAATTGATACATCATGTTTTTGTAAGTATTTTGAAAGAATGTTCGTCGTATCAAACACATGTTTCATGACATTTAATGCGAAAACGAACTCAAACTTACTGATACGCATTACCAAACCGTGAGCTTCACCACCAGTTTTTGGGTTTGTAACTTCAATTTCTTCCAAAAAGTATGTACTATGTTTACTATGTGCTGTTGAACGGCACGCAAGCTATCGTACCTGCTGCTAAATCTTATGTCGTTCAGTGCTTTGAGAAACAAATCATTACCTTCCGTACTGGCTGCACTAGCTAAATTTTTCACATTTTAATCACTGCATGTCGTGTAGGAGAAGCTTCAATGAAACAGTTCAATTTTTGTGTTGTACTTGATGTTGACGAGCCCTAAAGCCCCACCAAAAAAAAAAAAATGTGTTGTACTGAAAACATTGCGTACAGAAACAATGCTCTTAGAGGCATCTGCAAGTGCAAGATTTAGAGCACGCATGTTGCAATGTAGTACATACGTTATGTGGGGATTGCTTTCTTTCATTCTCGCTACTTTATAAATACCTTTATAAAAATCTACTCCTTTATAATATCGTTCATATTACCTGCTCCGTCGTAACATTGAGCAATTATATTTCGAGAACTGATACCAAACTTTTCGAAAATAGAGTGAAGCAACAAAGTTACGCCATCAGTCAAATCTATTTTGAAAAACCCAAGAAATCGTTCTTCGATTTCCAGTTCCTCAGTGACATATCTTATTACAAGAGATAACTGCTCAGGATGTGAAACGTCTGGCGTTTCGTCGACAATTATGGACAAATGCTTACTCTTCTTAGCACATTCAAGTATACTGTCTCGCGTTTGATTTGCCATAATTTCCAGTTTTTCATTTTGCACATCGTGATGAATATAACTAAAAAACTTTTCTCTACCTAAAAACATTTTTTTCAATAGCACATTATCAGTTGATCTCAGCTTTAATAATTCCACATAATTACCTGTGTTAGCTGAACTCGCACTTTCTCTGTGTCCTCTTAGTGCTTAACCTAGCTTTGCCAGGAAAAGCGAAGTCTGAAAGAGAATTTTCAAATTATCATGATTTTTATTGACTTCTTCGTGATGTTAGGTAGATATCTTACAACACTTTCCTTGGCTTCATGCCAACGTTGCAAAGCATTAAGGGGAGATGAGGATCTTTGATGTTCTTTAAAGCGTTGGACGGTTTTTTTCTTAGTTTTTGAACCCCTTTGAAATAAATGTCTCATCATAGCAACCTGTGGTTTCAAATAATCGACAAGGGAAAAAAAATTATATGTCTCCAGAAACGCTATATTCTAGCCACTCATATTCTGCGAACTAGGAACTTCCGAACTTTCTTCCTTTTGTGTCTGGGTATTCGTAGGTTGAAATGGACCGTCTTGGAAAAATTCTAATGCTGCTTGGTTACCATGTAGTGGATCTCTATGCTGAAGCTGACTGTGAATATTAGCCACGCTGGACACGCAGGTAATTGAATTTTCTGTTTCAGTATTTAATGAAACAGACTCTACAGACATAAACGTATCTACAACGGTGGCGGTGTCGCATTGTCCTGTATCACTTGTTGCTACCCACTTCTGTTTCTTTGTGAAAAAGTCAAACAAGGTTTTTCCAGTTGAAAGCTTCATTTAAGCCTCGAATCAATATTGCACGCGAGAAAGTATAACACCGGAACACTATATATAAGTACAGAGTGACATGCACTGTAACGTACGGATACACGCGAAAAACTGGCGAATAAATTTCACAGTATTCTTCCGTCTAGTAACTCACTGATATCTAAGACAGAAGATCTGCCACTCAGGTTCTGATAGCGCGTTTGGCTGCACGTGTGTCCTGACTCGGGTTGCGCTAGCCGTGATAGTGCGCAAGACAATAATGACACGTTTTTAAAACAGCCTCAATTTCACCCCAGACTACCACCCCTCCATCAAGGTCACACGCAGAGAAAGAAGCCGGCATGGATAATCTGTTCTAAAGACACTTATCGATTGTCGATAGCTACTCTCGATGTACATCAACAAACGAACTTCCGCCACTGCAATTCTTACATACCCCATTTTCCAGTATAAACTACATTAAACTAACCATTAATCTCATATTAATATGCGGCAACTCATTTTTATCACGTGTCGCACCAAAACAAAATTGCAGGGCAGATAGACTTTGAGAGGACAATTTGTTGCTACCTCGGTATAAATTAAAGGAAAGACAATTAGGTAACACCAAAAGCAAGGCTAGTATAAATGTTTTGTTTTATAATTCCATGTTCTAGAGGATTCAAATGAAATGTTTATTTTTTCTTACAAAAAGTGAGGGGGGACTGCCCCCCGCCCCCACTCCCCAAGCGCCAACACTGCTCACTGTAGTACGTACAAGCCGTGGCCACGAGAAAGACAACACTGTATCTATCTCTTTGTATCCGCCTCTGCCTTAGGGCCCTTGATAGTAATTGATGGGAAGGTCCCTTGCTTGCTTCCGGAGAGAAAAATTAGTTTATTGTCCTCCACGTGGTCAAACGCAGTTTGTAACTGCTTTCTCTACAATACAGTTGATTGATTGATTGATTGATTGAATGATATCATAGGTAATCCGATGAGATTGAATGTACTCCCGAAGGGTCTGAAATCAACATTACGCAAATATATGATTTTACTGAATTACCTAACGATACGATATAAGAATTGAAGCACGTCAATATTAGTTAGATAATAGAAACATTTTTTCCTATAACCTGCGTCGTCTATGTAAGGTTATTTAAGATAGTATAATTGAGAGTATCTTGGAGAGAAAACAGCTTTTGTCATAAACTCTGTTAAGTTTATTCTTTTGAAAGGGATAGAACACATTCAAATACTAATAGCCAATTAACATATTAATACCCAGTTGCGAGTCTGTACATATTTCAACATCGAAACTTGTCATTAAAATAAACAAGCTGAAAATAACATACTTTCTAAATCACACATTTCTTGATTTACAATTTCTTTCTTTCTTTCTTTCTTTCTTTCTTTCTTTCTTTCTTTCTTTCTTTCTTTCTTTCTTTCTTTCTTTCTTTCTTTCTTTCTTTTGTTTCTTTCTTTCTTTTGTTTCTTTCTTTCTTTCTTTTTTTTGTTTCTCTCTTCTTTCTTTCTTTTTTTGTTTCTCTCTTCTTTCTTTTTTGTTTCTTTCTTCCTTTCTTCTTTCTTTTTTCTTTCTTTCTTCCTTTTTTTGTTTCTTTCTTTCTTCCTTTTTTTTGTTTCTTTCTTTCTTTCTTCAGTGATGAAAATTCACTGATGCTCGTCTCTTCAGCTAATTCCATACCAATTCACTAATTCCATGCATTCCTATTTCATTGATTATTCCAATAAAAATAAAGAAGAGAAATGCAAAAGAAAAAGGACAGGTAGCCAAGCGCGTTCTTCTTAATGTGCAAACATATGATGTTATGGGTGAACGATTGTTCCGCTCGCGTAAACAGAAACCATGTCAATAACGGAGATGAATACATATGAATCGGTTCACACAAATATCGTACTCTGAATCTGCACTAAATGTTGCCAACGTAAACCGATGAGAGCGTAAATAATATGTTTGCGAACACTGGTGATGTGTGGGGGCATTGAAGGACGTGGGGATCCTCCTGATGCGGTGCTGTGAAGATCGAGCAGTATGATGTTTGCGTGGCGCTTATGACGAGGCGCCTATGAAAAATTAATGAGCTCTCTTCTTCTGACAGAAGCCTTTCATCGGACAAAAAGATTCGCCGGGGTCGTAACTCTCTTCGCATTGTTGGTTAACACTGCGCGCAGCTCGAGTGAATTCAAGTGAATATTGCTTCTCTCTAGAGTAAGTTATCTACTCTTGTGGATGAAGATCCAAAGTGAGATGTTTCTAGAATAATGAGAATTATCTGAAATCACTATTACATCATTAAAAACAACAACGAATAAACTTAATTTGGTATTCCAACAAATTTAGATAAAATTATGAAAATCTCCCAGACTATCTCTTCACTATGCAGAGTATTTGTTATCCTATTTTAACATACGCGTCTCTCTATCCATCACAAATATATTTAGAAAATTGTTTCGAAATGTTTCATACTAAAAATAAATGAAATTTTTTTTTCAACATAATACAGGTGAATTTAATTTTTCTAATTATTAATTATATAACCAAAGTTTTTAAAATGGAAAATTAAAAACTTAATTTTTGAGAGACCGAGAAATTTTCATTGACTGGGACAATAAATTTCTTTAATTATACGGTTTACCGTGTCATGGTAGTTATAGAGTGCAATTCAGTTATAATTGGTTTTATTTCAATTTGTTTTATTTACCTTAATTTGTTATGGTAAAATAGTAAATGTACTGGGTGATAAATGTTTATATCGAAATTGTGGAGAAACATATTGTATGTGAATCTAAATTAACTAGTGAATTCAAAATAAATGAAAAATAAATCGTAGAGGTGTACTTATCACCATTCAACTTCTTAATCAAATTTAAGCTGCAATACAAATAGTCCATGAGCATCAAGTCCCGAAGTTAACAGAATTTGGTCCATGGGTGATTCTCAAGAAAGTTACCATTTTCACCCTCCACAAAATGGACGGTCTGTTAAAAATGAAACTTGTCGTTTCTGAATCATTCATTTTTTCAACTTTCTTCCTTCTTCTGAAGTATCAGGATATGCATTGCAATCGTGCTGAATTTTGAGAATCATTACCATAGCAAACATGATTCGAAGATAGTAAAGAGAAGAGGGAGAGGAGAAAGACCTCCACATTCCTCATTCACATGTGATTTAACCATAATTCTTTTTCTGTCTTCAGATCCAATAACTCCTGGATTATCTCGTAGGTACATGTAGTTATTGCGAATTTTTTATAGTATTTTTATAATATGTTCTTCTTCCAGCCATATTGTCTTCCTTTTTAAATATATTTCTTTTGTTGTTCACTCTACTTTTTCAATATCATCGAAAAAGTGTAGAGGTGCTGATTATCGTGTCTCCTCCATCTTCAAAGTCGTTGTAGTTCAGAACCAAAAATATAAAAAAAGACCAATCTAAGACAAAGTATAGATTTTTCTTAATCGTACCTAATGATTTTCGAGGTGGTGAATACTAATTTGTACTTTACCAAACTTGTGTGTTTTGAGAAAAATACGAAAAATCTGCTCCTTTTTTAGAATTTTTTATAACTCGAACTCAGACGCATCTAGGGAAAATATACGTATGCAATCATAATGTCCATTAATTTTTTTTATAAATTATGTCTGAATATTTGTGTTTGGGCATTAAAGTCTGCTTTGTCGTACACTATTTTAGTAAGTGATTGCATCTTTGCAGCCTGAGCAAGTGCGCATAATTGTTGATATTTGTAATCGTGTAACTTCTTTAAATATTGAACAAAAACCTAGAGATGATAACATATCAGTGTACGGGATCCGTACATCTTGTGTTAACAACTTACTAAACCAACGTGTACAGGAGAAAGAAATGATTGGGATCTCACGGCAGTAATCACGTACGATTGCCATAGATTTCTTTCTTAATTTTTCAATTATCCAGTACTCTGAAATGACAATTTTGGTTAAGAATTTCATAGAATCAGAATTAATCGGTGACCGGGCTATTCATGTTCAAACAATTCACAGCGTGCTTCCATACTCCCACGCAAGTGGCACTGCTTATATGCATCTCCATAGCATGAACCAATTTAGGAATACCATAAAACTTTTACTTGCTTCACTATCCGCCAAAGTTATCAGTTATAGTGTGGTATGTGCAGCAAAACGACAATAGAACAGAGGCTCATGAAGTTCTCTCTCTGTGAAATATATGACGAAGAAGAAAAGTCCGTAACTTCTAGGACTAAGAGTGTTTGGAAACTTGAATAATTTTCATATTCCCTATTTGATTACGTATATAATTGTGTAAAGTATTAAATGTAATGTATTACCTGGATAAACAGTTACAAATGTGGATATTGTGAAAACAGAGTTTAAACTATATTGTTTTTACCTTAGCGGTTGAGTCCATTAACACTCAAATGTGCTCTAACGCGTTGACTAGAACCTAAAAGTTCATTTGATAAAAAGTTCTTTATAAGAAACATAATTTGAAAAATATTTAATGTAGTTTATATTAATGCCAGTGTCCTCTAAAAAGTGACCAATTTTTTTAGTTATAAGAAAAAACAAAATAATTGTGTTTTGGGTCATTTCAAAATTTTTCTGTTAATCATTAATTTTTTTGGTAAATTAATATGTTCGTCGGACAAAAAATCGGTACAGACCTAATTTGTAGAAAATTTAATGTACATTATTTTTGCATATATATTCTTTTCTCCAAAAGTAAGTGCGTTTCGAGTTATAAACAAAAAACTGAAAGAAGAGCAAATTTTCGTGTTTTTTTTTCTCAAAACGCACGAGCTTTACAAGATGGCAATGTTGAAATTCGAATTCAGCATTTCCGAAAACATAAGGAACAATTGAGAAAGAAACTTTTTTTTGGCAAAACTACCGTATGACTGGGAAACAGGTGAACAGATTCATTGCGATCTCACCTCGGGTTGAGAAAACCTCAAGCGCGGGTGGGTGTTTTCCCCTTTTTCTCCCCGTCTTTCTTCCTCAACCCCTTCAAACAGACTCTCTTCGGGACCCGGGAATTCACTTTCCAGTTCGAGTCCTGAAGTCACCAAACCTGTTGAAAACTCTTTTGCAAATAAAAAAAAGCAAATATTGTTCCTATTTCATTTCTGGTACCAATTTTTGAATAAGCTAATTTCTTATCCTTCATCTAACGGATATTTTATATACATGTCTCTTTGAAAGAATGTGTCACTTACTGATGTACATCCTAACCAGTAAAAGTAGGATTGCATTGTCAAATGTAAGCTCACCCATACAAAGTCGGTTCTCTGGTTCTTACATATTTTTCGTATTTATTATTCTTGTTAGAGTATTAAACAAATACGGAGTATTAAAAAATGTTTTAAATTATTCAAACAGTTCGAAGTACGTTGTTGTTGCAGAAACATGTTTGTTTTACAGAGTTTTCAGTTACGGGAATGGGCTACAAAACGTTTCGAATAGACTCACAAAGCGGAGATAAAACGATCTTCAAATGTTCGGATCACGCTGCTGGCACTATAAAAGACGACCACACAGCGCTGGTCTCAGTGGAAGAGTGCGTTTAGCAAGCGAATGATGCGGGTTGCACGTTTTCAATTGCTCTCACGTGGGAATATGACACTAGTCGTGTTGGAGGGGGCGAAAAAGAGTCAGAACAAATGATCATATAACAACTATTGCAACTGTATAGACATTGTGGCCACCTCGCTATTACTACTCGTTAGCGGAGCATACCTTACTAGCATACTCATATGGATTCCGTAAACGGTGGTGTATCAGGTGTCTACAGAGTACCAGGAAACGGGTACACGGTATTCTATTCAGCTATCTACAGAGTACGCTCATTGTTTGTGCATCAGATACCAAACATTTGACGATAATGAAATAAAACAAAATTCTAAATATATTAATATGGCATTTTATTACAAAGAGAGAATACTTGTTTTTTTTATATACCCCATATGAATTTCCACGTAATAAAAGTTTCTTTAATTAAAACAATGAATTTAATATTATAATTCATATAGATTTCTAATTCAATCTAAACGCGTAAATAATTTAATGACAGCCTATTCAATTGAAGGAAAAATGCTTTGGCATATGCTGTTATAACTATATCTATAGCAGATAAAAAATCTTTGATGAAAAACTGATATTTGGGATAATACTTAATAAATTGCTATAAAAAATTATTAAAAATAATGAAATCATGGTTATGTTGCACGATAATGAAATCTTTGCATGTTATATAAGATGTACTATCCCATTGTGAGACACATAATAGATTCTCTTCCAGGAAGGAAGGGGTTTGGAGAGGAAGGGTGGAGCTGTGAATCGCAAGGGAGTGCCTGTGACGCCCATTCGTTCGACTGTGAGAGCTTACAATCTGTCTCNCTTACAATAAGCGGGAAGTGGATAGAAAGCCACAGATGACCGCTCCATTTTGTAGCACTCGCCCAAATGTGCACATTCTGGCAATTAATGCCTCTGAAAGGATCCATCATATGCGCATTCCCATGGTAAGCAAGTCGCTGAATGATGTTTCGAAATTTGTTGAAAAATTGATGTTCATTTCACGAAATACCAAATTCTGGTCGGTTTTTTATTACATGTTGAATAAAGATATTCTTCATCTTAAAACGGTGTTCAGTCTGCATTCATGACTAGTTATACAGCTTCCAAAAATATAATTTTCTTAATTGGCAGTTGTATACGTCTTTCATAAATTAAATATATTAAAATCACCCAGTCTTGTAAACTAAGTGTTGTATATACTTTATGTTTAGGATTTGTTCTAACGTTTTTAAGCATCAAATTGAATATAATTATACAATGCACTTTTATGACTATTACACAGCAACAAGTATCTAAAAACGATGCAATCTAAAACGCAATGAACGTTTTACTAGAATATAGGTTTGAGATGTAATCTGTCAACTAGAGTATAGGTCAAGTATAATCTGCAAAAGTTTTGCATTTTTAAGCACATTAAACATGCAAGTAGTCCGATAAGATATCACTTTAGAAAACCCTTGAATCCATCCTAAAGTCTCCCATTTAGATGCTCGAAAAGACGTATACTTTCTGCCGTCCAATCATTTCCCATGCCCTGGATTATTTATACCTCAACGCGGATAAATTACGTCACACGCACGAAATACAGTTTCAGTCAACTCTAGCTTGCCACATTGGCCTTTTGAGGCAAAGTGGTAACTTCCCTCCTCCCTCTTTCCCACCATTCTGTCCAGCGGAAAACTCCCGACCAAGCGACTGGGTAACACTGGGCAGAAGAGTTAGGGGAGGGAGTCGGGCACGCCCGTCGCGGCGGAATTCGGAAACGCTTTCAATTTTTTGTGGATTGTGGACAAACGAGTGGTGGGGTGCGGGCGAGCCTCCAATTACCCGCCCTGAGAGCGTTCCTCCCCCGGCCCTTTGGCGGTCTCTCCAATGTCCTGCTCGTTTGGATGTGGCAAGGCTCTTTGCTTCAGTTGACTGCGTGGTTCAATGGGGGCGGCGATGGACACTGAAGAGGTCCTACTTCGGCACAAACAAAACGAGATGGGAAAATAAACCATGGGAGAGATTGAAACGGCTTAATCCATCTGCGCATGCTGGAATATTCATCAAGACAGATATTAAATGGAAAATGGTAAAGGAAGCAACAGCGAAGTGATTTCCTCTTAAGTACTGAACACTTCGGGATGAGTCGCTCGGCTTACACTCTATGGGAAATGAATTGCTCTGGTTCACAAAGAAAGCTTTTGGTAATATTTTCATACAAATTTTCTCAAAAAAAAATCTCAGAGTGAATGAGCCATAACTCAGGTGGTTTGATTTGCAAACTTTCAACCTTTATATATTATCACGTCAAATTTCGAAAAAACCGGTGCTGAATAACGGCACGTTATAACTTTTATTTCTCGTAGAATCTTGACAAATGAAAATGTTTTCAACGTTTCACACAAAAGCACAAGGAATCACGATATTTTTCTTCTAAAATATAACAATTTATTAACATAATTTCCCCGTGATACTTAATTGATAAAAATGAGATATATTTGAAAACCTCACACATTTTCATCTTATATGTCAATTATGTATTTTTGTCTTAAAAATTGAATAATTTTGTTTATTTTCAAGATGTCTTCCAAGGTGACGCTACTTACGGGTCGATAAACATCTATCAAGTCTATAGAAAAAAAATTGTAATTATGCTTATATACGAAATACTGGACAAACGTTGTATATGCCATTTACTACATTCACGATAGAGTGGGACTCCTGCGGCCGAAACAGGACAGGGGTCAGAATTTATTAAAATCACTGCGTCATCTTCGCATCGGTCAAGTAGTTTTTCTTTATTTATACTTATGTCACATTTACTAGTGGTCTTGTCAGAATAACTTTGTATGTTGTTGTTTACTCAGAGTACAAACATAAAGATAAATAAAATTGAAGTACTTGGTTATGAGTAAACGTCGATTACTCATGACATAAGAAGTATATTTACAGATCTGTATCATTTGTGGTCAAAATCATAAATCAAACTTAAAGTTTATAACGAGGTCCAATGAAGTAGCATTATTTGAAATAGTTGTTTGGAACGAAATAATTATTGGATAGTTTTCAAAGATTTGTCTAAAATCTTTCTACCTACATTGGTGTCATGAAAAGGTCTGAATATAGGAGAAACGTGTAGACCTGGTAGTAACTAGTTCGTTCTACATTACCACAGATGGGGTTCAACTTGTCTTTGTCCAATTAAAATATATGTTCAATCTTAATTTTACATTTCCTAAGAAATAAAGAACAAATAAGTAAGTAAACATATTTTATACTAGCCGATTACCAGGCGTTGCTCGGTATTGTCCTTAGGCCAACCTTTTTTTATTCAGGAAAAAATAAAATCTGTCTATTGTACGATCAAAATACTTTTATTTACTGGTTTATAAAAACATATGTACGGCATCCTAATTTTTAAAATTCATAAGAATGTCGCGGTTCTCCCTTAGTGGTTCTTCACTTGTTGACCGACTGAATCCGCGAAGGGTTAACACGACGTGGAAGGAGGAAAAGAGGAGGAAATGTTAAGGGGTTTAGGCAGGAGTGAAGAGGCTAGTGAAACCCATAGTTGGTGAGATACACTTAATATTACTAACAACTCTCGTGGTCGCAGGTGGCAGTAGCCAGAGAGAAGTAGGTGGCGGTCATAACGTCACGGCGTAGATCTCGATGGACTTGGTCCGTCCAGCTTCCGGTCTAGTTCGAGTCCTCCGGTCGAAACAGGTTAGGGGTCAGAAGGGTAGCTGGGGTGTCACACATATGGTTGCAACTCCCAGGCAGCCGAGTCCTTCTACCACTGCTTCTGCTATACCTTCGTCTCTCATCATTATATACTGTTTGCCATCATACGTCATTACCCACTAACCTACTTCCTCTAATTTTTCTGGTTGCTAGGTGTCTTCACGACAAGAATACAAATTTAATACAAAACTTCACTGTATACACCATTTTGAGTTTCGCCTTTAGCAACAATAAAATACAAATCCTTGGATGTAACCGCCTCTTTGCGTAATGTTGTCCGTGAGAGAAACAAATCAATCGAAACGCCACCATATAGCCTAGCTCACCACGTCACCGTTGATTAGGGGTATTTAACCTCCATATTGCTAAACTTGTACTTACACGGCATCATGTCACTATTTATCTATGGATTAAACCCGTCTTTTTCGATTAAATTTTTTTCCATGACCCTTCCTTCCCACTCCATCCATGTGGTTTATAGAACTGTTCCCCCCCCCTTTCCCCTCAAACACCAATGATGACCCAACTCTGACATAACATCGAAAGTCATCTCAGTGTTTCAGGTAAAATGAACTTACTCGCCGGGAGCCGCGCAGGGGCAAAACAGAACGGCGGCAGCACTGCTACATCATTTCATTTAAACATTGTAAGATCTAAACTATTCGTCCATATGACAATTGATTTTTTCTTCTTTAATAATTCTCTTAAATTCAAGTTTTTTAACACTTCTGTGTTTAATAACGTTTTTTCGATAATTTTGGTTAACCTTTGTAGATAGACATATGCAGTACCGAACGTTTTTGTTGAACTCTTTGAACAATTGAACAATATTGCTTATTGTAGTTGTCACTTATCTCTACAATTAGCCCATGTTATATCTGAATATCTTAACTATATCCTTGCCAAATTTCATCGCACCCCGTTCAGTGAAAAGGTAACAATTAGACAGACACCTTTGGCACTTCACAATTGTACATTAGTATGGATGCAATGTGCGTTAACCAGTTACCAAGACTTAGGTATTTGAAATTCAGCTTTATTCTTGAAGTAGATTTAGACCTTGGAACGTAATGATAAACACAATATATTATCGTTTTCTTCATATATGAGACATGAAGATCATTAATCTCTCTCGTGAATTCCGAGACTCTTTGACTAAAAGTCTTGAGTCTTCGATCCAAATGTCTCAGCGTCGTGACTCATGATGAGACTATGCGTCGGCAGAGAAGAGGTCGCTGGGCCAGTGGGTCGCTAGGTCCATCAATCCCTCGCTCCCAACAGAAAGATGACCCGGGGAGGTATCGATCGGAACCGCTGCTTCGGAGAAGGCTTCTGAGCTCCGCTTCCCGATCAGAGACGCAGGGGAAAGAGGGTAAGGGAATGCAAGGTTGCATGCCAGAGTGACAGCTAACAGAACCACAAGCGGATGCCCAACTGCCCCAAAGGAGCTGCCAGAGAGAGAGAGAGAGAGAGAGAGAGAGAGAGACGAGGTCCTCCGTACGAGTCTCCAAAGCGCTTGTCAGAGGCATAACACATATTGCCTCTTATATGACCCATTGATGTATTCTATTCGAGTGATCTATAATATCTCTTACAGACAATCAAAACCGAGTAAATATTTCTTGAGGATCTATGAAACGACTGTGAAATGATCGTAAAACTATGAGATTGGATTATTTATGGGAAAAAGATGTGCTTAATAGAAACTAAAGTAAACAAAGAAATTCTGCACAAAGATTCTGGAAACACGTGATTCTGAATCGTGTCTGAAGATGAAGTTACGTCGTTTATAGTTATAATAATTTGCAAAGTGTAATCTATTAAAACTTGAAATATTTCGGTTTAAGTGATGTAATATTAAAAAGAATCAATGTTGTACTACAATCCGTATTTAATGGTATTTTGGGTATATTTAATTGACATGCGATATCACTATTTTTTGTTTTGTTTTAATTTTTCAGTTATAAGCATAGTTTGCTTTTAAAGCATAACTACGAAAACTATTCATCCTTCACTGGACATTGTCCAGTACAAGGTCTTCTGGAATATTGAGAAGCGACCTCAATTGTTAGCAAACTTTGGCAAATGACTTGTGACATCTATCTGATAAAATTCTTTGCTCATAGTTTGAGTGATATTTTGTACTTAAGATATTATTACTATTATTATTAATTCTTTTTAAATACAAAATTTTTCATTTGAAATAAATAAAATAATTTTAATGTCGATTATTCAATCTCAACCTCTACGTTCTGAGTAAATCACAACCTCGATACTCGACACCCTTTCCTTACGCTATTCGATGTTGGTTTCTGTTTCATAGCAAGGTTGAAAGTTGTAAGAAGTTCAAAACTAACCTCTCTTCTCTGTACGCTCGCCGTTTCAAAAAAAATAATCATTTTCTTTTATCAGTTTTATTAATTATATTTAAGATTGAGTGTAAAGCTTGTGAATGTTACGTGTGGCGTATATGTAACAACATCAATTTGTTGCTGCTATTCTGAATGTAATATGCATTGGAATACGTCCTAAGTCACCAACTGAGGAGTGCCAACGTGGTCATTCCACGCATATATGCGTAACTCGCGCTTGTCTATTGTCTGTGGGTAGGGTTGTGAAAAGTCCGCCGGACACGGAACTGAATTATTTACTACTTTCCTTGATAGGTTGCCTTGCTTGGAGTTGAGCATGTTGCACTGCTCAGAACTAGTCAGAGAGCATTGCTAGGTTGGTCTCACACGGAACCTGCTGCTGCGCACAATTAGTTGCGTTCGCCGCTATCGATATTGCTACGTGGCATCAAAAATGGATGCCGGTGTAATGGATGCTGTTGGAATTGAAATAATGCGTCGTAGACGAGTGGTAATCAGTGCAATATAGCAATCCATAACATGAAAAGGAACATTGAAAGGCGGCGGAAATGTAAAGTATGTACCTTGTCACTCCGGTGATTGTTGAGGTAATTGACGCAATCCACAAAATTGAGGCATGGTTCTTCATCGAATCCAGGACCTCCTCAAGCGACTATTTCTTTTTTACCTTCACATCTATTAGATAATATACACACGTTTTCATAGAGAGAGACAACGCACTTTTCCGCTCAGATGGGGTCCCTTGTTGACGAACGGAGTCGACAGCAGTCACGTGACGAAATACTGGCATCCTATTGGCTAACTTCTCCAGCGAGCAGAGAATAGAGCAAGGAAACAGTATTGCCCAGTCATCTAGCAGCACCTTCAACTCCATATGCGGCGGGTTTAATTGAGAGATATAAAGACTGTGTGAAAGAGGGCAGGATAAAGATAGCTTTAAGAGGTGGATTCATGTACCTTAATTAGATTAAGATGTACCTCAGCCCCGTGCCTTCGAGATCTGATTTTGAGAATACTGTTTTTTACCGGTGTTTGTTTTCTTATCTTCTAATTGTTCTCATTATTCTTTGCTGACTTTCATGAATGTACGTTTTAGGTAGTACATGCAGAATTAAACTGTAATTTAATTCTCTAAAGTCAAATGCATGTTTGCACCATCCACATGATTTGTAGACATGCGAAGGAAGTTTTCCTAGAGGAAAATATTTTATACTATTTATCCTATTACTCGAAGAAACTACTAATGTTGCAAATAAGAAAGTAAATTGTTTTATAATTTTTTATAGATTTATTTCAAATATTTTATTTCTATGTTCACAAAAAACTTTATTCATTTTGTGCATAAAAATAAAGGTACTTAGGTTTTACAACAGTGTATACCAATAACCTGAATTATGAAATACTTATATTTTCATTTGTTAAACATACTTAAGTTAAAAAGTTTAAATTTAGTTTTTTGAACATTTGATTGCAGATATACAAATAAGAGTCTACGGATCGTAATTGAGTTAATTTTTTAAAGGAAATATGTCGTCGAATTTGACGAAAGTATTTGTGGAAAAATGTGTATATCATATTTGGATATATCATTGCATGAGCTAGATACGATTTCTCTCTTAAGAAGTCAAGCGTTTACGATCAATGCCTTTGCCCGTGAACGACTTCTTTGCATGGGTAGCTTCCATATTTCTTTCAAAACAGCGTCTGTCTGCTCTGAATATTAAATTATAAATTTCACTCGTATGATGAATTGTGAGTTGTGAGTGATGTGAAGGCTTTCCGAAAGAATGAAGATGTATTATTCGAAGTTAACGCTCCCCTTAATAACACTGCACTCACCGAAGTTAAAGAAGACTCGCTTCAAAAGAGGCGAAATAATGGAGGCTTAATTATATTAAACTGAGTAACACATCATAAAAGGAAGTGCATGTACAGAATCTCTAAAATTTCATAAAGCGATTTTATATTCAGGTGCAATACACAATTTAGTTATAGTATTTCCTTCTCATACACCCCGACGAACTATTTACTTAGAGAGGAAATGGAAAGAAATTTCTTGAGTTATGATATATTTCTGACAGTGAATTACAGTTAACGAATACTAGATACGTATCTTTCTGCCAGTTTTTAAAATTGAATGAAAATTGGTTTATATAATATGTATTGTTATTGACGATGTTTAAAAGTTCATAACTTCCACCTACGTTATCTCATATAAAAGTAAAGAATTTAATGTAGATGATGAGCTGAAACTGAGCAAGTGGTCAACAAGAAAAGTGAAATACACAATATTAAGAGAATTTAATTATATCAATTTGATATCTCGTACGAAAATGGTAATTTTTATGAAAGTCTTTCTATGCGTGTGTTTTGTTATTACAGATGATGAATATACACCAGTGAAAATTGAAACCATATCATAAGAAACTAAACCAATGTATAACTAAGCAAATCATGAGGTCATAAAAAAGGATTCAAATCGTAATATTTCACAGAAGATTCTATTGATTTTGTGGGTTTTTCATTGTGGTAATTAATGTGTTAGACTCGTGTATTAGTGCATTGAAAATATATAAAGATTACTAAAACAGTAGTTCAGCGGGAAAGGGAAGTTAATTTCTAGGTTTACTTGTGATTAACCTGTGCGCATTTGTTACACCAGAACTTTGTTGGGCAATTAGCAACGGATTTTACCTCTCCATTTTAATATAACCAGTACTTCATTTGTCAACGTCTTATCTTGTTACCTGGAATGTGGATATATTTATGACCCAGTAAATAAGTTTATCACTACAATCTATTACATTATTTTATTTTATGTCACTCACTGATTACTTTTCATCATCAATATGATAAAAACTGATCTTAATTAATTTACTTTTACATGCTTTTCCTTAAATGAAACGAATATTAACAACCTATTTATGTATTTAAACGTATGAAATTCATTATCAATTCATTACCGTAATGTAATATCTTATGTGAGATATATTATTATAAATATATGAATAAAAATTGTACATTCCAAATTCCTTGGTACATTTCATAACAAAAAATATTAATTTCGTTAATTTCATTGGCTACTTGACTATCTGCCTTTAGAATTTGAAATATAATATAACTAACAAAATTAGTAACTCATTTAACAGGCATTACTTTTCCCTCTGAGCCGAACAGAGAGAAAGTCATTAAAACTAATAGTTCTTGACAATTAATAATACTTTATGGGACATGGATTGTGAAATAACTCTCCCGTTTTTCCTTTACTCGAAATTTGAAGAAAGATTGAAGAAGATTCTTGAGGCTCCTAACTTATTGAATAAGTAATTAGACGTCATTTTCTTTATAATGGACTCAGTACTCCGTAAAAAATGCAAGAAACTTCATACTTCATACGAGGTTCTAGAATTCAATTTTCAATTGTCTTCTTCGTGAGACAAGCTTTTGTTCTTGAAGAATGAAATTAAGTTTTCAATTTCTTAGTACAGCGAGCAAAAGTTGCTCGGATATTTCACGTGGAAGTTCTGAAAAGATCAAATTGCATCGGAATAAGTAACATTCGGGTGTTACTCAATTAGAATTTAATGCAGTCAAAAGGTAGTTGCGAGCACGTAGTTGCGAGCAAACAAGAAATGATCTTATATACTTGTGTTATGTGTGTTATGTTCTTATAAAATAGGCCCATGATCAACTGTATTGTATATTGCGAGTTATATTTGGGTTTATCGATTCTTAGTTTCTAATTTGCATCATCCTACAAATGTGTTTCTGGGATGAACGATGAATAATCGTCCTTAGTAAATATACATTTAAATAAAATTATTGTTTTTTATTTCTTGCTGTTGTTAAGAAAAAATGTTTTAAAATTCAGTCGTCCATCCAAAAATTTATTACTCTGAAACTTATAATATTTTCCATACATTGGCGAACTACAGTATGTTTGAATCTTAAATGTACGATTCTTGAATCCACAAATTCATTAAAAATATTTAATATACTACAGTAAGAACTGAAATCTGGACATCCACAAGGGTACAATAGTTTCATTCAACGTTTGTATCACGGCTCCTTCTTGGTGAGACCTGTACTAAATAAATTAATACATATACAAAAGATGAAGTATGAACTCGGCTTCGCTCTCAATATTGTGTGAAAGCATAGGGAGAAACGCTGGCCCCCGATGCACTATCACCTGGGAGAGCTGTCACGTAAATATTGATTTTGACTAGAATAACATAGATAGAGAACATAAATTGCAGGATGTACGAGAGTGACGCGTCACTGTTAATTCTGGTGCATGGATAGATGTTGCTGTCGACAGTGATGTTTACTACATGCTCTGAGTACACGTAGAGCCCCACCCATTAAGAGGATGTTGTCACTTATCGCAAGTGATAAAGTGGCCCTTGCAATAACTACATCATTAAGCGCTGCCGTGAATTAATAACTAGAAAAAGATCGGCAACTAAGATATTAAATGCACTCTTCTAATCATAAGATTATGTTTTTGTTTATTTAATGTATATTCATCTTACAGAAACGAAGTATCAATAAACAGACGCATATACAAATATAAAATAAATACAAATATGTAAACGTTTTATTCGAGAATTTAAAAAAATTACATAATTTTTCTATTGACATGTAATGATTTACGTATTTTATTTTTATATGTATTACACTGCACAAGTTGAAATATATAATGGAGACCAAATCCCACGCCGAGTCTAAGAAGACGTAGGAAAATTGAAATAAAGGGAACCAATTGAAAAGCAACGAATGGGGTGGGACGACACTCGGAAACCCTAAAAGATAATATTCCGAAGTGCATCCGCTCTTTCTCTATAGGTCAACTTTGGCAGAGGAGAGGGTGAAGAAAAAGTCGCAACTTTGCCAGTTGCCGCCTGCGATATAGTCGCCAGGGGGAATATTTTTCGAGAAGAGACGAAGCAGGTGGGAAGGGTGAAGGTATGGGAATCGGTTTAGGTTTTCAGGAAGCTGCTGAAGACGTCAAATGTGAAGCTGTCCAAGTTTTTAGTGATAAAATTTTATTACATTTTTTAAATGTGGAACTTCAAAACTAGGGCTCGGTTCTAAAATCCCATAATTTATCCGTGAACTGATAAGGATAAGCGTAAACGAATAAGCGTAACTTTACGATGTATTTCACAACGCGTCTTGATGTTTATATGAAGGGTGGTTTAAGTAAAGAACTTGTTGGATGATTTTGAGACGATTCGTAACTAGTTTCAATGAAACCTCCAATTTTAGTAAAGAAATCTCTTCTTGGGCTTAAAAATAATTTTGGTTTCATTACTCTTAATTTGGGGGGAGTGCATTAGCTTATAACGTAAATACCAACATATCCTTATAGGTATTCTATATTCAGGAAGATAGAAAGACGGGGAAGGAAAATGAAAATTTCAATTCCATATTCCTCAGGGTACTCTAGGGTGGTAATTTTGAATAGAAACCCTATTAAAGTGAAGTTAATTATATTAATAACTATGTCTGTTTACTTTAACCCCTTGTCCTTTACATAAAGAAAATATATTAGTATCGGAGATACTGTCGTATAATACTTATCACAGTTATTAGTTTTTTCTTTCACTACCCACATGGGGATTGCCCTATATGGATTTTATGGTGGGTTAACTCGTACTTTTTAATTATTCTGAGTGAATGATTATGATTGTTTTCCCTAGAATTCTGTTTATCTGTCACTTAGCGTCAATTATAGAAACAAATATCGAACAAGGTTTCATGAGTTTAAGGAATAAATTTAATCTTTCTTCGAGACAATCAATTCATCATCTCTTATTTTAAATACTTTAATGTTAGAGTACCTCGTATTTCGTTTCTACTGGATAACTCATGAATAAGTAAAACACTTTCGTCGAAAGAACGTTTTTTTTTTCATTGAACACCAAAATCCATGTATCTAAGAGTGGAATATTGGAAATGAAAACCAGCTTAAAAACCAATAAGGTACTTGGACTTGCAATGAAACATAACCGTGCAATTTGTGTAAGTCTAAGTTGCAAGATTTTTACTGCCTAAGCTACCTTGTTCTCATGTTTCCTTGTTCACATTGAACTCCTCAGCTAAATATATTAGTTTCCAACTAAACTACCCTCTATCAGGAAAGTAACATCTTGAGTCCTAAATATTTGTAGTTGCACATTATATTTGTATTTTCACATTGTTCAATGTAAGTTTAAAATCTCTTCTATGTTGTACACGATGTCCAAACCGCATGCAACGTGTTTTCTGCTCTGTAATGGTTCTTACATATTATTTGGCATTTATGCAGTTCTTCATTTGCTTGTGTCTCTAATTTTGCGCGCGAATTTCCTAATACTAATAAAGCCATGTCGTCTGCATACGTTATGACATCAATATTTTCTCTTTCTAAATCCCTCAACACATTATCGAAAACTGTATTCCAAAATTTTGGTCGATAGCTGACCTTGAGGGCAACCGATTGATGCTTCTTGGTATTTTTCCCCTCCCATTTCCAAACCCATGATTCTATTTTCAAAATATGATTCAACTATGTTGAGAAGACATATCCAAAGCTGGGCTAGTTGACTTTTCTGGCAAGAAATAGTACTGTCGGGAGTTCATATTCCCATCCTTTTCCAAATATTTCTGTATCCTTCTGGTTATAAGTTTATCGAATAATTTTCCTAATGTTGGGATTAAAGTTATTGGGCGATATGAGGTTGGTTGGGTTGAGTCACGTTCCTTTCCTTTTAGGAATAGCTTTATGAGTCTTATCTTTCAGCACTGTGTGAAGAGATTATTTGAGACACTCATTGTATATTCTTATTAAGTGTTCTACATATGATGCAGCATTTCATGCGTGAATTTATCATAATCCGGTGTCTTGTTTCTGCGCATTTGTTTCACTGACATTTGTATTTTTGGGAGGTCTATTTTCGGTATTTCTTCATCTAAATTGACATTTCGCCAAGTTTCTAACTTATCCTCCGGGAATAACCCTTTCAGAAGCTCCTATCCCAAATTCTGCGTTCAACAGAGACTGTCTTTGGTCCTGTTCGTATTGCTTTTATGTAATTAGTACAGACTTGTAACAATGTTAACTGTAAATCATATATTGTTGGGTTTATTTCTTGGGAGTTTTTGCCAACAGTTGTCGTAGTGTTCCTTGTATATCTTCCTTCTGTCTGAGCAATTTTACCCAGTCGATACTCCAAAAATCTATAGTATCCTTGTTTTCATATTCGTTGACCCCTCTTCCTGTCACACATATTTCTATTTCTTTGTAGTCGCTATGTAAACCATCCGAGATCTTCCAGATGTGTTCTTCTAAGTCACACCATTTATTAATCATTGTAACCTCAATGATAGATGTTATGTATTTTACCATGTTCATTTAATACCAGTAATTTCTGTGTCCATGATAAATTTATTCAGTTCTTTCCCTCGTTTATTTGTCGTCCGATCTCCTAACAATCGCGTCCGAGAATTTGTGTCAAAGCAAAGGATTAGATTTGTTCCTTTTAAATCACTCATTATGATCCTTATATAACTTAGGTCTTTTTTATATCTTTGGTGTATTGACAATAATAATTGATTATCGTAATCTCATTTCTCTGCCATATATACATTATAACTTGACAATATGTTGTTAAATATTTGTGGAATATAAATACTTCTCCTGTTACACGTACAACTATTGCACTACACGGTTGCAATCACCCTATATTCTAGGAGTAAGTGCTGAATTTTCCCTTGCAAGTGATATGTCTCCTGATAGCAACCGATATGTACGTCATGCATTCGCATGTATTCTCCTAGTTCTAATAATGTTAATTTTGTGCGCTGTAAATTCTGTTGTGGGATTCTAAGCATAAAGTACATTTGATGCAAGAACTCGTTGCGCTACTATGTATTCTGGACATTTTCGATTTATCACACTGTGATTTGTAGTTAATCCTCTATTCTTACAATTTGCACAACATCGCTTCTCGGTTTTTCTGGTACATTCGTGGTTACGATGTCCATGTTCCCCGCAGTGACCACATGTGTCCTTGTAGTCACGACAAACAGCTGCCACGTCACCAAACTTATGGCACCCGTAGCATCGTAAGGGATTTAAATTCTCTTCCACCTAGTAGCTCTGTAATCTAACATACGAGACCCTTTTGTAATAAATGGTCAAATATTGCTTCATCCATTTCTAAAATCCTGTTCTCTTGTTCTCGGAATCTTTGTATTTAATTATACAAAACACGTATTGTCTGTTTTTTCCTTCATGCATGTTCTTCACCCACATTTTTGTGCAGTAATTCTTTTATAAACTTTGTTTGTGTTAAGTTATGAGCTACCCCAAAAATCCGCAACCGTGAACGCATTTTCCCAATTTCTCTATGCTCTATTCCACCTCTCTTATTTACTACTACGTGTAGGTTCTCTTTTTCCTCTTTATTTTGTAAAACCACTACCAAATTTCCCCCTACCGTCTCTCGTGTTGTTTCTATTCAAAATGTTTGACCAATCAGTTTCACCATTGTAGTAGATTTATATTATTTCTTTAGTTTCCCTAATCCGTTTTCGTCTCTCTCATACTGATGCATAAATACTCTCTTTATTTGGTTGATTTTGAATTGTGTATGATGTATCTAGTTTTTCCTCTACGAGTGTTCTATGCTTGTCTTCATCTGTACGACAAGTGTTTTTTGTTTTCCATCTCTTTCTATCTCCTTTATTAATTTGTGTACTATATTATACCGTTCATCCACCACCCCTAATACTGTCTCCACTCCGTGCGCCTCTGTTTGTTGAATATTCTCTTTGATTCGACATTCTGCCTCTTTGATCTCCGGTAGAACCTCAATATGTATTGCAGGTGTTTTTCTCATACGTCCTCCTTTCTCCCTCTCTTCCAAATTCTTTGTTAATTTTTCCAAACTGTCAGTTAACTTTTCTAATCGCGCGGCATCTCGCAATTCCGCATTTTTAATATGCAAACGTATTACCGTTTACGGTAGTTATCTTGTCCCTTCCATAATTATTGTCTGGATACTTGCGTTTATAGACTAAACTTCTCTCCCTTAAAGATTTTCTCCCTCCATCTTAGCTTCCTTTTCCCCTAATTGTACTATGTCGAGACATTTTTCTCGCAATCCATCATAGACATTGATGTTCTTTCTCTTTGTTCTACCACGTGTTCGTTATTTACTCAAATTCTGAATGTCTTAGTTAATTGTATTTTATTTAACGTTTAATTCACCATGTACTCCGTTAAGAATTCCTATTTGTTACAGAGATATCCTCCTTTTTTTCTAGAAACATACGATTCCCTTACATGTGTTCTTTGTCAATAACTTAGACCCTAGGTGACCGTTGTACATAGAAATTGGTGCACGATACTTGGAGTATTCTCTGAAGTTCCCCCCAAATTTTGGGACCCCTACTCTCCTCCAAACTGGTGTTTTCACAACTCTTCCAATTTTTCACGTATATAATTTAATTGTATATCGAGGGTAGCGCTAGCAGGTTCCCTGCGTTTGAAAAGGTCTGAGCTAGAGACATTAGTGATTCTGTTCGTACGTTATATTATGTTTACTTTACATATATCCCCTTTTACTGCACTTTCTAGTAATAACGACATAGTGGCCTATGTTCGAAAAATACGCAGACGTTTTTTTTTTTTCATTATCAAACCACTGCGTTAACTTCTTTACTTTTGCACATATAGTTCCTAGTATTTACTCTTGCTATTTCACTTCCAATAATATTACTGACAATGTCTTCATGTCGATTCCATGCACATACGCTCTCGTAACTAAGATCACAATTTATAATGATAACTGTTTTTACTCATTATTCGGGCCCAGTTGGCCGAATTTTCCCAGATTTTCGCCCGCTTTCTCTGTTTCGTAATTACACATTCATTATAATTACAATTTTCACACATTTTGAAAACTTTAATACGGAGCTCCAACGAACGCATCTAGCCACCACCATAGCGACACAACTCAGGATAAAATATTACAATTCAGAAATTTCACTCTTAAGAGAGGTAAACACAGCGATAAATATGCTCAATGCATTTGAAAAATACTAATGACCGGTGGCAGATGAAAAACAAGCGACTTAAGGTGGAAAACAATTTTTTATTTTCTTGACAAGCATATATTAAGTTCTGTAATAGTGGGTAATACAAAAGAAAAGAATTCGGTAAATTGAAACTTGCAGTTTTAAATTAAATGTAATGAATAAATTCATGTCGCAGATAAATAATATGATTGATAAGAGTGGCTTAATTTTACTCGAAATAATAAATATGGATCATCAAATAGTTCTGAATAGTTAAAAACGAGGAGAAACGAACTATCGATATTATTTATTATATAACCACTTATTTCAGAAACTTAACATCTATTTTATGTTACATGAATTTTTCCCAAAACTATTAATTAAATTGTAATTCTATATTGTTAGTGCACGAACATGTAGGAGAGGACAAAACGAACATCAATAATTATCGCATTGCCTTGACGAGTTGCGTCGGTAAAACTCTGGAAAGAATTATCAACCGACGACTCGTCTGGTATCTTGAACGACATGACTTGCTAAGTCGATCTCAGTGTGGTTTCAGGAAATTCTATTCCATCCTGGACAACTTATTTCTCCCGGAAACAGCAATTTAAGATGCTTTTGTCCGAAGACAACCTGTAGTAGGAATATTCTTTGAAATCAAGAAGGCTCACGATACTACTTGGCGTCATGGCATTTTACAACAACTCTATGTCTGGGGATTTAGAGAACGTCTTCCTCTGATAATCATGTCATTTTTGGATCAGCGTTCTTTCCGCTATAGAATTGGAAGAGACATCTCGGATCTCCTTCTCCAAGAGAACGTTGTTCCTCAGGGCTCAGTCTTGAGTGTCACCTTATTTGCAGTGGCCATAAACAGCATAACGTCTGATGTAAAAAATCATGTTTTACACTCTCTTTTTGTCGATGACTGGGCTATCTTTTGTTCATCACAGAGTGTCACAGGTGCGGAAAGACAAATCCAACTGGTCCTCAATAGATTATACCACTGGTCGGAAACGACAGGTTATCGTTTCTCTGCTGAGAAAACACGCTGTGTTCTTTTCAGTAGGAGACCAAGCCTTCTGGCAGAACCTCACCTCGCCCTGAGGAACAACGTTCTAAAATTCTATCCTTTAGTAAAATTCTTAGGTCTAATATTTGATCAGAGACTGAATTGGATTGAACATCTGACAGACATAAGTCTCTGAATTTATTGAAGTGCTTGAGTAGCAGGGAATGGGGCGCTGATCGCTCCTCCTTGCACCAGTTTTATCGAGTATTCACAAGATCTCGGCTCGATTATGACTGCGTTGTATATAGCTCTGCTCGTGCGAGCTATTTAAAGATTTTGGATAGTGTCCACCATGCAGGAATCCGACTAGTTACGGGAGCCTACCGTACTAGTCCCATTCCGAGTTTGTATGCCGAGAGTGGCGAACCATCTCTTTACCTCCGGCGGCAACTCCTCATGCTACGAAACTTTTGCCACGTGCTAACTTTACCCGACAATCTGGTGCACAACGCAGTCTTTCATCCTTCCTCTTCTTCCATCCGTTTCTACAACAACATACTGAGATCAACCAAACCTTTTGGATATCGCTGTAAACAAATTAAGGAAACCTTGCATACGCACACCTAATGTCTTAAATCATGGTTTCAGTAAGGCTCCTCCTTGGGCTTTGCAATAGCCAAAGATTATTTTTGATCTTCTGCATCAGGACAAGAAGAACACTCCAGCTTCGGTGTTGTGGGTATACTTTCTCCTAATCCTCGACAAACACCGGGTGCATATCCCTGTGTTTACCGACGGGTCGAAGCAAGCTGATGGTGTCGGCTGCTCCGTGGTTTTTCCCCGCGAGACCTGTGGCTACCGTCTAGGCGACTTGTGCAATGTTTACACTGCTGAGTGCTACGCCATATTGAGAGCATTTCGATAAACAAAATGCTCAGGCGGATCACATGTTCTGATTTGTTCTGATTCGCTGAGTGCCCTTCAAGCAATTCAGAATGTGTATCCGGCTGATAAGCTGGTCCAGAACATCCAGAATTTGCTTTTCTCACTCTAAAGTGATGGAAAGAAAATGTTTTGCTGGATTCCCGGACACGTGGGAATCAGAGGAAATGAGGAAGCAGACGTTTCCGCAAAGACGGCATGCCTCAAGAATCGCGTGGATTTCTCCACGATTCCAAAAGGAGATCTCTTAAATTCCATCAAGTTAAAGATTCTGAGTGAATGGAACAATGAGTGGTTAGCTGTTGAAACGAATAAGCTCCGACTTATCAATCTTCTGTTAAGCCATGGAATAGTTCCTGTAGGCATGCCCGGCGCGACGACGTCCTGTTGACCCGCCTGACCATACGACATTGTCCTGTCACTCATCGGTATCTCTTACTACTTGATAATGAATCCATTTGTGAGGAGTGTCTGACAGTGTGTCACCTACTATCTGATTGCAGGTTATACTCGAGTATGCGGAGACAAATTGGTCTGACTGCAGATTTACCAACAATTCTCGGAAATGAAACGATTAATGTTAATAAACTATTGAATTATATGAGTAGATCGGGGCTCCTCCCACAAGTTCTCGGGAGGGTTTAAAATTTCATTTTTTTCCTCTTTCCTGTCTTCTTTCCTTTCTTCCTTCGTCTGTAATTAGAAAATATAATCTTTAGAATTTTTATTTTTTTATGATATAGTGTATTGGGTTACTGTTTCTTCTCTTTTCTTTCATCTTTGTATTTAGATATTTGTTGAATTGAGGAGGGTTTTTAGTGGGTATGGTCGAGATCTTCGGCGAGTCCCACACACGGGGAAAAGTCACTATGGCTCTTCTGTATGGTGCGAAACTGCATTTTTCCTCCACCTGCATGGGCTCTAATGACCTTGCTGTTGACGAGCCCTTAAAGCCCCACAAAAACACAGGTAGATTTGTTCGCTTAAAAACATATTTTTAACATTTTTTGACTAGTTTATAATATTTTTATATTCAAACTAAAGAGAGTTTTCTAATGATAAAAATTCTCAAAGACATAATGTAATGAGCAAAATCGTAAATTTTTGTGAACCCATCTTGATTTACAGAATGTACTCGTTAGGCCACTCATACTTTTCGCATAATTCTCATAACCGTTTCATGAATCAGATTTTGACCGTGAAAATGGAAGGATAGAATCCGGAGGAAGCGGCGTCACATCTGCCAATGTTGTGTAAAAGTGCCACCCCTGCTCTCCAGAGACAAAAGCCGCTCGTGGCTCTGCATTTCAATCGGCCGCTGTTTACCTGGAGCGTCTTGGCCTCTTACGCATCTTCTGGCTCCCTCGGCACCTAGGGAAAGTTTTCAACGGCGGCGCGGCGGTTGGAGCAACGGCGGGCAGGAGCTACAGTGACTCTAGGGTGAAAGGGTGATGGGATGTGGAAAGAGCAGAGGTGAAGACATGTTGCGAGGTCTTTTGACGGGAGTGGGATTTCACGGCATGCAAGGGGAAGGTGACTCGAAAAAATCTACGTTCATTCGTGGGTTTTATGCCAAAAGTTTTGCAAAACAATAGGGAAATATTAGGTTAGATTTTATTGATTGAGGTGTATCTTCATTTTAAATATGCATCAGTATGTGTTTCATAACACAGAAAAATTAAATTTACTAACAAAGTAAAATACCCTAGAAAACGTCCGAATTTTTCTACAAATATAAAATAAGAAAAACATTCTAAATTACGAATTATGATAAACATTTCCTTCCTGCTTATCGGTTATATATTTATCGTATGTATTTTTACTTGTAGTATGTCCTTGAAATAATTAAACATAGATTTCGTTTGTTGATAAAAATTGACTTTGGTTGTTACGTACTTTATGTACTTAAAGTAAATGTTTGGGACAAACTTTCTTCCTTTTGTCTTCTTTAACTTATACGTCTTATAATATCAGGGATAATGTATTTTATTGATTACTAGATAAGTAAAATTCGTAAATATCAGCAAAAATATTTTCTTTCAAAGAAATTCTTAGATATTTGAAGAAAAAACGAGTGTAATTCTCTAACGACTAGATTGCTTAAATGCTTCGTAGAATTTGATACAAATGATTGGTAAATGCTGGAAAGGAGGAAGGATCACACCGGTTTGATGCAATTAATAAAAAACAGATATTGGCAGTTAACAAAAGTACTTTAAACAGGGAAAGCACATAGGGTTATTGTTATATAATTAAAAAGAAATTGAGATCGGTCATGCCTTTGAAGAATCAATATAATGAAATGTTAAGCTACTCATTTTGTAGTGTAATTTTAGGGTATTAGTACACTCAATATACAGTAAAAACTCTTTCACCATGCTACTTTTGACAAATGTGTGAACACATTTATAAGAATATAATAACCTAATTTTATAATTATAATAATTGAAAAAAGAAATATACGCATATGAAACATGTTTCAATAATCCCTACTGTCCAACACGGGAATGACCTCACAATCTTCATCTGAACATCAATTTGTTTAAACTTCCAAAAAGTTTTTATATGACACCACAAAACAAATTGTTTCAATTTAAAGTTGTTACATAACTTGAAGAGAAGATTCTTGATATAGCCACCCTAAAGCCAACCACTTTAAGTTGTGAAAAAAATATAACCAAAATACCAATAAGTATTATAGTAAGACGCAGGGACAGTAAACAGACGACAACCTAAAGATATCCCTCGAAACTGCTTTATGGATTTTGAATTGTTGTAGTCATTGAAATATATTTACTATTTTTTAAGAAAAAGAGTAAGTAGATCTTATTGAAAACTGGCACTCCAATTTTGAGTTCGGGGTGTTTCTAATTATAATATTTGTATGAGTACTCTATATTTGTATCAGTAACTGAGGTGAATAATATTCAGAAAACCATTGAAAATATGTCACTGAAGAATGTCTCAAAATTTAACCCTCTAAAGATTATTTTATGTAAAAAATTCCTCGAGTCATTCGCCATATTTATTTAAAGCAGCATAAAAAACATGATTCTGTAACAATAAGAAAAAAATTGAAATTTTTTAAAAATTATATTATAAAAATACTAGAAATCGTTAAAATGAAAATAGAATATTATCTTGGAAACGTCTCTTGAGAAGACAGCGGTATTGTAAGTTGCAGAAGGCTGGAATCTAGACGGATGTTCTGTTAAAAAGACGAATGAACAATGGTAACTTTACTTTCAGAAAGCAGACAGTGTCAGCGAGCAGAAACATAACTTACTGAAGGAATTATTGTCTGGTCTTACACAACCACGAACTTTTCTCTGAAACATACTTATTTACTCTACTCGAGGGCATTAAAAACTACAGCTGAAGTTTGCAACCATAATTACTTGTTGTTTCCGACTCTTAATGTGTACGATGAAAATACGAATGTGAATACCCCTTATTAAAATTCTTCCACAAACAAGTATGTAGTATGGTAATTGTTCAACGTACTACTGCACGAAGTGCTAAAAGATATATTTTTATGCTACAAAATTTCCATTCCTACTACAGACGTTTGATCACACATAAGTAATAGGTGCGTCGGCGCCAGGACATGCCATCAATTTGTGAAATATTAATATTTCTTTGCATTTTCCAAGCCGGATGCTGTTAAGAATCTTACAATATGTGGCCGGTCGGCGCTAAGACGGAAGAGCGACGAGCTTGGGACCCACCCTAAGCCACTTCAGTTATCGAGGTATTGTTTGAACGAACACCTTTCTCTTTTAAGGAAGGTACGTACAAGTGTATTCGGAGAATGCGGCCGACGACGTTGACCCACTGGAATTTAGGTGTACCTAAAGAAAAGAAGAATTCTACGAAGTAATGAATGAAGTACGTGCCGAATATAGAACAACGAAAAGGGTGTTTGCGAAGCGCTTAGGTGACGCTTATGGCGGTTCGTCCTCTACGGCGCAGTCTCTGCGTTCCTAGAAGCCAAAGGGGTGACCTAAAAGGAGTGTTTGCACGGTGGTGGCGAAAGCGTGGTTATTTGCTGATCACGTGACTTCTTGTACTGTATATATTGAGAGGAGTGAAGCTCCTCAGGGACTCTTACGCGGGAAAGTAGAGATCCGTCAGCACTGAGATGTGACTGAGCTAAGACTAGGACGCGGGGACGAGAAGTTCGTTAGGCTGCTGCGGTAGTCTTAATGAAGTCATGTTGCGAGTGTCGTAACTAGTATCAGTTAGTTGTTGGGGAAAACAACTTATTATTTCGAAGGATCAGATAACCTGAGGGTTTTTACAATTTAATTGTCAACTATATTTAACCAAGTGTAATTAATGCTCTCTGACAGCATTACTTGGGTAATAACAGATTATTAGATGTATTAATGATTTTGGGAATTTATCTCTGTTGTAAATTCAGATTTCTAGTTAATTTTTAATAAATCATTATTCATTGTTATTACACGTGTGTTTGATTGCTCGGGAAACAGAGCTGGTGGCAGCGACAAAAACTACCATAGGGATTTTGGTATTTATGTGGATCCCGCTTCTACTAAAGAAAAAGTAACATCGCATCAGGGCTTGAGGTGTTATGTTACAGTATCATATAAAATGGTTTTCAAGTTCTTTGCGTTGTTCATAATTTTACCTTTGATAAGCACAAGAAGGTTTTGGTGATCTTATAATTAAGAAATATGTGATAAAGTGTTAGCATTTCTTTAATTTTTTTTATATTTCTCCCTTTTTTCATTTACTGCATGAAAGAGTAGCGTTTTATTTTGCTTTGTATATTACACACGAATATTATAACTAGATAAGTTGTGGATTTGCTAAATAATATGAATATGTAAATGTAAATCTTTGAAGAGTCCCGAGTAAATAGTTTACGTGGGTGAATAATTAGATGACATAACAATATAAGATTCTACATATGTAAACAATGAGGATTACTCTTAAAATATCTTGTAAAGCAGATACCATGAAACAATCCACAGTAAACCATCCTGGCCCCGGTTTTTCTCCGTTTTCTCTTCGGGTAGAGGCGGATTTATTATACAGGTTCTCTAGGCTTTGTCTAGGGGCGTGTTTATTGTAACAATAAATCGTGAATTTAGTGTTTTTCAACTCTTATGATTTTCAAACACTATACTCAGAATAATCTATAGTTCAATAATAACTTGTACATGTAAATTTACAAACATATTTGCGTTAAATTACAAACATATTGACATTATATATGTATTATAACTCGCAGCTAACTTTTTATCTTATCTAGGAACTTTTGCTGAAANAGAAAGTAAATTAGTTTATTGTCCTCCATGTGTCATACGCAGTTTGTACTGTTTTTTGACAATAAATGTATTATTATAACAGCAGTTTCCTGCCCGGGAAGCGACCATTACTGTTTCGAGGGGTGAAAATTTCATGAAAGTTGATCACGCTTGTAANGAAGTAAATTAGTTTATTGTCCTCCACGTGTCATACGCAGTTTGTACTGTTTTTTGACAATAAATTTATTATTATAACAGCAGTTTCCTGCCCGGGAAGCGACCATTACTGTTTCGAGGGGTGAAAATTTCATGAAAGTTGATCACGCTTGTAAGAGTCAGGGAGGGATTTTTCCGGGTGTACAGACTCAATTAAGTCTGTTTGAGAAGCCGAAGTGAAAAAATCACCCATTTTCGAAAACCATCCCCAACATCAATTACCCATTTTGAAAACCGTTCAGAAGAGGAGTACTCCATCAGTCTGATTCAAAATTTGTACAGTTTTATTTTCATTTCAGTTGGCAATTTGCTTGTCGTCATTAGTAATCGGATGAGTCTCATTTGTATCAGTTTTGCGTTTTTTCCCTTCTTTAATCCTTCGTCGAAAATGATTCCTAAATAGCGTACGCCCTTTTGCCAGTCGATCTTGTGGCTTAGCGTTGGTCGATGGCGTCACTTGCTTAGGATTCTGTGTCAAACAGAATGGATTTCATCTTGTCAGATGAGAATTCCAGTCCGTTCTCAGTTACCCACTTGATCACGACCTGGAGACATTTGTCCAGTGTTTATAGTTTGTTATTCAGCGAGTTATAAGTGCGAGTTTCACTGCATCTACGAAAAAGTAGTTTTGTCCGTTTGGGTGCCGGGTGAAGTAGTCAATTGTAAACATTTGAACTGTATTGATAAAGGAATGGCTCCCTGAGATAATTCGTCGAATTGTTGATCGGGAAGATTCAATCTGAACATAGAATATTCGGTGAGTCAGGAAGAAATGTAACATTTTAACCAAACAGGTTAGGAGTTTTAAATTTAGTTATTTGTTTAGCACCAAAAGGTGTCCTTGCCTGTAACAAATATCATTATAAGGATCTTATTAATTTAATCTCTTCTTGTATTATGTCAAGAAAAACCACTTGTATATTTTGTGGAAGTTGAGGTCGATGGTAATTTATTGGTGTAAATTTTGTGCAAGTGTGGTGTGGAGTGTTTAGTTCGGAAGGTGAACTGTCGTTTGATGATTATATTACTGTTATTTATCGTCGGTAGAGGGTGTCCGAGTTTTACTCTATAAAGTAGATAGAGTCCTGATACGGAAATTAAACTTACTGGTCGATTTTCTCGTTACGTTTTGTTGCTTTCGGAAGAATTTTAATTTTTGCTTCCTTCAATGGGGTCTGGAAGTATGTCGTTTTGGAGTCATGAAGTGCAACCATTTAACAAATACACAACAAAAGTAAGACAAAGAACATTAGCTATTTTAACGAGAATTACTGTCATGTAGAATTTCACAAAATAACTTAATACGTCACAAAATATTCAAAGAATTCTTAAAACATTACCTTCAATAAAGCTTATTTAGTTTCCATTCATGAAGTAACAAACACGGTAGTCCTCATACTAAAAATATACTGACAGTGTACTCAATTTATGTACATTGAGTGAAACTTTGCTCTAAGAACCATTATTACAATGCATGACAAAACAGTCGGAACATGGAGCGACATGCTAGTACCACGCTGTACCTCAGAGTGCCTCAGACCGCCGTTGGGAACGATTTGACTAACGAACTTTCAGTGCGGCCAACTGGTCAGTTGTACAGCCATCCGTAATGTCATCGGGTTCTTGTTGTGAATTCCACCACCAAATACACGCGGAAATTCCCTTACCCTGTCGTGAATTACAGGAGTGCTTTACTTGGCTTAAATCATTCCCTATTCTTCTGCACAAATGTATACACATGTGACTCGTCCATCATATTTTGTGTTCCACCAATTTTACCATTCTTGCAATAAATATCCAAACACTTCCTCCTTTGACCTTTGACCACCGTCTTTATAATGTCACCATTAACTTCTGTTTGTCTTTCCTGTTGCAACATCTGCCTGTATTTTAACTTTTTGCACATTTTGATCGATGGGTAATATCACTGCTATAACCTGTAAGGCGTCTGTGGACACGGTTTTGCAACATCCCGTCAGGTGTAGTAATATTTGCCTTCTTAATGACCGAAACTTCTTTTCATAAGGCATGTTCGCCAATCTGTGCCTCCACACATCCGTATGTTGTAATCTGTCTTAGCACTCTTATATATAATATTCGCACGTTTTTGCGTGAGATGTCAAAATACAATAGGCCAACGCCAAGAATATTATAAAAAATTATTTTAACTCTATTCATCAAATAGTTCATGTGTTTCGTATACAGCATCCGCTCATCTAAAATCATCCCTAAATACCGTTGCTTTGCATTCGCTTCATTCGGTCATCAACCTTGTCATAAGGAGACCATCTGAGGAAAGGCAGTGGTTGTAAAATGACCTGGGCATACAAAGCGGGTCGTACAAAGCAAGAACTTTCACGCATTCCACCTCGGCGGTGTATTCTGTGCGAAGTCCTTCAATACAGAAGCAATTCTGACACGATTTCATCATCATTACATAACAACATGTGAGGGGAACTTAGGAAATAAAGGTAGGTCCACATACTCGTGCAATACGATAAGTTAATCTCGCTGAACGCAAGCTCAAAGGACATGAAAGCAGGAACTTATTAGAGCAAGCACTATCCATCTGTTGAAATGGCACATACTGTTGCTCGGACGCTTTCGAGTTCATTTGATACGAATGTTAACCCTTAGGTGCATTACTTTCATGAAACGACTCTCGCACGATCGTGCTGAATGTGGACCTCAAATTCAGTATATTTCACATAAATGTCCATAATGATGTTTATGCAGTGTAGTTTGGTACCGATGAACTTTTGTGGCGAAACATTGAATTTATTCTTCTTCTGGTGCGGCCTTATCGTTTGATGTTTGAATTATGTTTCTTGATTGACTCTCATTAACACTTATCCTCCGTATAATAATATAATTCACTTCACTTCTATTAAACTACTATTTTGTCCGTATGTTATTGTCACTGAAAATTTGGGACATTCTTTCGTATGCATAAGGTTAAGAAGAGGAAAGTGTCCAAAACTGGATCCTCATTTTATTTTTTACTGTAAGAAATTAGAAAAGTGTTAAAAATAAGTT